>CM038678.1:529677244-530021890 GCA_021605205.1 Aegilops longissima | reverse complement strand
TGGGTTGCTAGAGTGATGAAGCTTAAACCCTAGTTTATGCGTTGCTTCGTAAGGGCTGTTTTGGATCCATATGTTTCATGCTATGGTTAGGTTTACCTTAATACTTTTGTTGTAGTTGCGGATGCTTGCAATAGAGGTTAATCATAAGTGGGATGCTTGTTCAAGTAAGAACATCACCCAAGCACCGGTCCACCCACATATCAAATTATCAAAGGACCGAACGCGAATCATATGAACGTGATGAAAACTAGCTTGACAATAATCCCATGTGTCCCCGGGAGCGCCTTTCCTATTATAAGAGTTTGTTCTGGCTTGTCCTTTGCTACAAAAAGGATTGGGCCACCTTTCTGCACCGTGTTTACTTTTGTTACTTGTTTCTCATTACAATTTACCTTATCACAAAACTATCTGTTACCACTTATTTCAGTACTTGCAGAGAATACCTTGCTGAAAACCGCTTATCATTTCCTTCTGCTCCTCGTTGGGTTCGACACTCTTACTTATCGAAAGGACTACGGTAGATCCCCTATACTTGTGGGTCATCAAGACTCTTTTCTGGCGCCGTTGCCGGGGAGTGTAGCGCCTTTGGTAAGTGGAATTTGGTAAGGAAAAATTTATATAGTGTGCTGAAATTTTCTCACACTTGTTACTATGGAAAGTAATTCTCGAGGGGCTTGTTTGGGGTATCTTCACCCGTCCCAAGAGATCAAAGTGTTGCTCCTCAACCTACTGAACCTATTGAAAATGAAACTCCTTTTGAAGTTCCTTCGGGTATGATGGAAAAACTGTTGGCTAATACTTTTACAGGAGATGGAACAAAGTATCCTGATGAACATCTACTCTATGTGAATGAAGTTTGTGGATTATTTAAGCTTGCAGGTATACCCGATGATGTTGTTAAGAAGAAGGTCTTCCCTTTATCTTTGAAGGAAGACGCATTGACATGGTATAGGCTATGTGATGATACGAGATCATGAAACTATAAAAGATTGAAATTGGAATTTCATCAAAAGTATTACCCTATGCATCTTATTCATCGTGATTGCAATTATATATATAATTTTTGGCCTCGCGAAGGAGAAAGCATCGCTCAAGCTTGGGGGAGGCTTAAATCAATGTTATATTCATGCCCCAATCATGAGCTCTCAAAAGTGACCATTCTTCAGAATTTTTATGCTCGGCTTTCTGATAACAACCGCACCATGCTCGATACTTCTTGTGCTGGCTCTTTTATGATGAAGACTATTGAATTCAGATGGAATTTATTGGATAGAATTAAACGCAACTCTGAAGATTGGGACCTCGACGAAGGTAAGGAGTCAGGTATGACACCTAAGTTCGATTGTGTTAAATCTTTTATGGATACCGATATTTTTCGTAAGTTTAGCACTAAATATGGACTTGACTCTGAGATAGTAGACTTTTCTGTGAATGTTTTGCTACTTATGTTGATCTCCCCAAGGATAAGTGGTTTAAATATCATCCTACCATAGAAGTAAAAGTAGCTGCACCTATTAAAGTTGAAGAAAAGTCTGTCACTTATAATGATCCTATTGTTCCTACCTCTTATGTTGAGAAACCACCTTTCCCTGTTAGAGTAAAGGATCATGCTAAAGCTTCAACTGTTGTTCGTAAAAGCAATATCAGAATTTATACACCTCCTGAGCAAGTTAAAGTAGAACCTAATATTGCTATCGTTAAAGATCTCTTGTCTGATAATATTGATGGGCATGTTATTCAATTCTGTGGTGAAACTGCTAGAATTGCTAAACCGTGTGCTAAAGATAAACATAGACCTGTGGTAGGCGTGCCTGTTATTTCTATTAAAATAGGAGATCATTGTTATCATGGCTTATGTGATATGGGTGCTAGTGCTAGTGTTATACCTATTACCTTGTATGAAGAAATTAAGCATGAAATTGCACCCGCTGAGATAGAAGATATTGATGTTACAATTAAACTTGCCAATAGAGATACCATATCGCCAGTGGGAATTGTTAGAGATGTTGAAGTCTTGTGTGGGAAAACTAAATATCCCGCTGATTTTCTTGTTCTTGGTTCTCCACAAGATGGCTTTTGTCCCATTATATTTGGTAGATCCTTCTTGAACACTGTTAATGCTAGGATAGATTGCGAAAAGAATGTTGTTACTATTGGCTTGGATGATATGGTTCATGAGTTTAATTTCTCTAAATTTAGTAAACAACATCGTGAGGAAGAATTGCCTAGTAAGGATGAAATTATTGGTCTTGCTTCTATTGCTGTACCTCCTAGTGATCCTTTGGAACACTATTTGCTAGACCATGAAAATGAGATGTTCATGAATGAAAGAAGGGAAATAGATGAAGTATTCTTTAAACAGGAACCTATTCTGCAACATAATTTTCCTGTTGAAATCCTAGGGGATCCTCCTCCACCCAAGGGTGATCCCGTGTTTGAGCTTAAACCGCTGTTCGATAATCTTAAATATGCTTATCTTGATGAAAAGAAAATATATCCTATTATTATTAGTGCTAACCTTTGAGCATGAAGAAGAAAGATTATTGAAAACTCAAAAAGCACCGTGCGCTATTGGATATACTCTTGATGATCTTAAGGGCATTAGTCCCACTCTATGTCAAGATAAAATAAATTTGGAAGCGGATGCCAAACCAGTTCGTGATCCTCAACGACGTTCGAATCCTAAAATGAAAGAAGTGGTAAGAAAAAAATACTCAAGCTTCTGGAGGCAGGTATAATTTATCCCGTTGCTGATAGTCAGTGGGTAAGTCCTGTCCATTGTGTCCCTAAGAAGGGAGGTATCACTGTTGTCCCTAATGATAAAGATGAATTGATTCCACAAAGAATTATCACAGGTTATAGGATGGTAATTGATTTCCGCAAATTAAATAAAGCTACTAAGAAAGATCACTACACCTTACCTTTTATTGATCAAATGCTAGGAAGATTATGCAAACATACACATTATTGCTTTCTAGATGGTTATTCTGGTTTCTCTCAAATACCTGTGTCGGCTAAAGATCAATCAAAGACTACTTTTACATGCCCTTTTGGTACTTTTGCTTATAGACGTATGCCTTTTGGTTTATGTAATGCACCTGCTACCTTTCAAAGATGCATGATGGCTATATTCTCTGATTTTTATGAAAAGATTTGTGAGGTTTTCATGGACGACTTTTCCGTCTATGGTTCCTCTTTTGATGATTGCTTGAGCAATCTTGATCGAGTTTTGCAGAGATGTGAAGAAACTAATCTTGTCTTGAATTGGGAAAAGTGCCACTTTATGGTTAATGAAGGTATTGTCTTGGGGCACAAAGTTTCTGACAGAGGTATTGAAGTTGATAAAGCCAAGGTTGATGCTATTGAAAAGATGCCATGTCCCAAGGACATCAAAGATATAAGAAGTTTCCTTGGTCACACCGGGTTTTATAGGAGGTTCATCAAGGACTTCTCAAAAATTTCTCGGCCTCTGACTAATTTGTTACAAAAAGATGTACCATTTGTCTTTGATGATGATTGTGTAGAAGCATTTGAAATACTTAAGAAAGCATTAGTCTCTCACCTGTTGTTCAGCCACCGATTGAATTTACCCTTTGAAATTATGTGTGATGCTAGTGATTATGTCAGTAGGTGCTGTTCTAGGGCAAAGAGTTGATAAGAAGTTAAATGTTATCCATTATGCTAGTAAGACTCTAGACAATGCTCAAAGAATTATGCTACTACTGAAAAGGAACTTTTAGCAGTTGTATTTGCTTGTGATAAATTCAGACCCTATATTGTTGATTCTAAAGTAACTATTCACACCGATCATGCTGCTATTAAATATCTTATGGAAAAGAAAGATGCTAGACCTAGACTTATTAGATGGGTTCTCTTGCTGCAAGAATTTGATTTGCATATTGTTGATAGAAAAGGGGCTGAAAACCCCGTTGCAGACAACTTATCTAGGTTAGAGAATGTTCTTGATGACCCACTACCTATTGATGATAGCTTTCCCGATGAACAATTAAATGTCATAAGCACTTCTCGTAGCACTCCTTGGTATGCTGATTATGCTAAAATTATATTGTTGCTAAATTTATACCACCTAGCTTCACATACCAACAAAAGAAAAAGTTCTTTTATGATTTGCGACATTACTTTTGGGATGACCCACATCTTTATAAAGAAGGAGTAGATGGTGTTATTAGACGTTGTGTACCTGAGCATGAACAGGAACATATCCTACGCAAGTGTCACTCTGAAGCTTATGGAGGACACCACGCTGGAGATAGAACTGCACATAAGGTATTGCAATCTGGTTTTTATTGGCCTACTCTCTTCAAGGATGCCCGTAAGTTTGTTTTTTCTTGTGATGAATGTCAAAGAATTGGTAATATTAGTAGACGTCAAGAAATGCCTATGAATTATTCACTTGTTATTGAACCATTTGATGTTTGGGGCTTTGATTATATGGGACCTTTTGCTGCCTCTAATGGATATACACATATTTTAGTTGCTATTGATTATGTTACTAAGTGGGTAGAAGCTATTCCAACTAGTAGTGCTGATCATAACACTTCTATTAAAATGCTTAAGGAAGTTACTTTTCCGGGGTTTGGAGTCCCTAGATATTTAATGACTGATGGTGGTTCACACTTTATTCATGGTGCTTGCCGTAAAATGCTTGCTAAATATGAAGTTAATCATAGAATTGCATCTCCTTATCACCCGCAGTCCAGTGGTCAAGTAGAATTGAGTAATAGAGAGCTCAAATTAATTTTGCAAAAGACTGTTAATAGGTCTAGAAAGAATTGGTCCAAGAAACTTGATGATGCATTATGGGCCTATAGGACTGCATATAAGAATCCTATGGGTATGTCTCCATATAAAATGGTTTATGGAAAAGCATGTCACTTACCTCTCGAACTAGAACATAAGGCATATTGGGCTATTAAAGAGCTCAACTATGATTTCAATCTTGCCGGTGAGAAGAGGTTATTTGATATTAGCTCACTTGATGAATGGAGAACCCAAGCCTATGAAAATGCCAAGTTATTTAAACAAAAAGTTAAAAGATGGCATGACAAAAGGATACAAAAGCGTGAGTTTAATGAAGGTGATTATGTATTGCTATACAACTCTTGTTTAAGATTTTTTGCAGGAAAACTTTTCTCTAAATGGGAAGGTCCCTACGTTATCGAGGAGGTCTATCATTCCGTGCCATAAAAATCAACAACTTCGTGTTGGAAATATGCCCTAGAGGCAATAATAAATTAGTTATTATTATTATATTTCCGTGTTCATGATAATCGTTTATTACCCATGCTATAATTGTATTGGTAGGAAACTCAGATACATGTGTGGGTACATAGACAACACCATGTCCCTAGTAAGCCTCTAGTTGACTAGCTCGTTGACCAACAGATGGTTACGGTTTCCTGACCATGGACATTGGATGTCATTGATAACGGGATCACATCATTAGGAGAATGATGTGATGGACAAGACCCAATCCTAAGCCTAGCACAAATATATCGTAGTTCAGATGCTAAAGCTTTTCTAATGTCATGTATCTTTTCCTTAGACCATGATATTGTGCAACTCCCGGATACCGTAGGAATGCTTTGGTGTAACAAACGCCACAACGTAATCGGGTGGCTATAAAGGTGCACTACAGGTATCTCCGAAAGTGTCTGGGTTGGCACAAATCGAGATGGATTGGGTCACTCCGTAAACGGAGAGGTATCTCTGGGCCCACTCGGTAGGACATCATCATAATGTGCACAATGTGACCAAGAGGTTGATCACGGGATGATGTGTTACGGAACGAGTAAAGAGACTTGCCGGTAACGAGATTGAACAAGGTATCGGTATACCGATGATCAAATCTCGGGCAAGTACAATACCGTTAGACAAAGGGAATTGAATACGGGATTGATTGAATCCTTGACATCGTGGTTCATCCGATGAGATCATCGTGGAACATGTGGGAGCCAACATGGGTATCCAGATCCCGCTGTTGGTTATTGGCCGGAGAGTTGTCTCGGTCATGTCTACGTGTCTCCCGAACCCGTAGGGTCTACACACTTAATGTTTGATGACGCTAGGGTTATAAAGGAAGTTTGTATGTGGTTACCGCATGTTGTTCGGAGTCCCGGATGAGATCCCGGACGTCACGAGGAGTTCCGGAATGGTCCGGAGGTAAAGATTTATATATGGGAAGTCCTATTTTGGCCACCGGAAAATGTTCGGGATTTTTCGGTATTGTACCGGGAAGGTTCTAGAAGGTTCCGGAGTGGGGCCACCTGCATGGGTGGACCCACATGAATGTGGGTAGTGGGGGCAAGGCCCCACACCCCTGGTCAAGGCGCACCAAGATCCCCCTTAGAAGGAATAAGATCATATCCCGAAGGGATAAGATCAAGATCCCTAAAAAGGGGGGATAACAATCGATGGGGAAGGAAATGATGGGATTTCTTTCCTCCCACCTTTGCCAACGCCCCAATGGACTTGGAGGGCAAGAAACCAGCCCCCTCCACCCCTATATATAGTGGGGAGGCGCATGGAGCTTCACCAAAGTTCTCGCGCAGCCCTTCCCTCTCCCAAGTCCTCCTTCTCTCCTCGGTGCTTGGCGAAGCCTCCGCAGGATTGCCACGCTCCTCCATCACCACCACGCCGTTGTGCTGCTGCTGGACAGAGTCTTCCCCAACCTCTTCCTCTCTCCTTGCTGGATCAAGGCATGGGAGACGTCAACGGGCTGTACGTGTGTTGAACGCGGAGGTGCCGTCCGTTCGGCACTAGGATCTCCGGTGATTTGGATCACGACGAGTACGACTCCTTGAACCCCGTTCTCTTGAACGCTTCCGCTTAGCGATCTACAAGGGTATGTAGATGCACTCTCCTTCCCCTCGTTGCTGGTTTCTCCATAGATAGGTCTTGGTGACACATAGGAAAATTTTTGAATTTCTGCTACGTTCCCCAACACTTCGAAGGCACAAATCCGAAGGTGGTAAACGGTCAAATAATCAAACATTATATCTCAGGTAGTCCCATAAATGTTGAAACCAATATTATTGAAACCGTAACCCCAGAGGAATACATAAGGACACTTTCTGCACTGCTTGCACTCCAAAAGGAATAGGTATGTGGTACAAGAAGTAAACCGACTCCAAAACAATTTTTAAGGCAATATTTCTCTGTTTTGGAATATTTAGAAAAATAGAAAAATAAGTGGAAGTCCGGGAAGGACACGAGGCCTTCACGAGGGTGGAGGGCGCGCCCTACCCCCTGGGCGCGCCCCCTACCTCGTGAGCACCTCATGTGCCCTCCGGACTCCGTTTTCTTGCATGTTACGTACATTGGTCGATAAAAATTCATTATATATTCTCCCGAAGGTTTTGACTCCCGTAGCACGCAAATATCTCCTGTCCTTGTTTCGAGCTGTTTTTCTGACAGATCTAGATCATCATGACGTCCCCAAGTGCTTCCAAGGACAAGTTCTTCGAGAAGGTGATCAACCCTTACCTCGCGGAGGTGCTGCGACACCCTCAAACCATTGAGATGCGTGATGGGTTGCTGCACATCCGCGATGTTGAGGGACCCAAGGGAACCAGAAGCATGGAGGCGAGGCTCGAAGCAATGGAGCAACAAGTTTTCAAGTGCCAGGGGATGGTGGAGCGTGGAATTAACGCTAGCCACAAGATGCTCGCGGAGTTCACCAACAACTACGAGCCGGATGCTAAGAACACCGAGGAAGCCATCTTCAAGCTACATGAGAAGATCGAGCACCTCCAAGCCCAAATCTATGATATGCAAAATCAAAACTGTGAGTATGAATATAGATTCAAAAGGATGAGTTTGGCTGTAGATTTGAGGATTCCGGAGACTCGGTCATCCTTCTATGATGGTGAGCCTATGCCATGGAAGGTGGACGACAAGCCCGCATCATCAACAACACCTCCACTTCCTCCAACAACAAAGAAGGAGACATAATCACATGGGTATGGGCACTCCCCTTGGCAACTGCCAAGCTTGGGGGAGGTGCCCCGGTATCGTATCACCATCACAGCTTCTATCTTTACCGGTTTTTATTAGTTCGATCCTATTAGTAGTATCTTGATTTAGTAGAATAAAGTCATGGCATGATCTAGTTTTGAAGTTTTGCTTTATGATCCCTCTATGTAATCGAGTCCATGAGCTATATATATAATAAAGATTAGTGTTGAGTCAAGGGCTTGATTACTTTGCCATGATCTTGGGTGAATAAAAGAATATAATAAAAAGAAACAAAGAGTTCATATTGATCTTATTGAAAGTAATGACTTCACATAGAAAGAGTATGATGATTAGAAGTTGTTGGGAGTTGGCAAATATAGCTTTGGTCATCGTTGCAATTAATAGGAAGTAATAAGGAGAGAGAGGTTTCACATATAGATATATTATCATTGACATCTTTTATGATTGGGAGCACTCATTTAAAATATGACATGCTAAAGAGTTGATGTTGGACAAGGAAGACAACATAATGAGTTATGTTTTCTTGTATCTGAGATAAAGTATGTTGTCATGGATCCTCTAACATGTTGAGCTTGCCTTACCCCCTCATGCTAGCCAAATTCTCAGCACCAAGTAGAGATACTACTTGTACTTCCAAATACCCTTAAACCAGTTTAGCCATGAGAGTCCACCATATCTACCTATGGATTGAGTAAGATCCTTCAAGTAAGTTGTCATCGGAGCAAGCAATAAAAAATTGCTCTCTAAATATGCATGACTTATTAGTGCAGAGAAATAAGCTTTGTACGAACTTGTTGTGGAAGTAATAAAAGCGACGGACTGCATAATAAAGTTCCACATACAAGGGGAAATATAAAGTGACGTTCTTTTGCATTAAGATTTTGTGCATCCAACTATAAAAGCGCATGGCAACCTCTGCTTCCCTCTGCGAAGGGCCTATCTTTTATTATTATCTTCTACCTTATGCAAGAGTCACGGTGATCTTCACCTTTCCTTTTTCATTTTATCGTTTGGCAAGCCCAGCATGTTGGAAAGAACATGATATATATATATATCTAATTGGATGTAGGGGAGCATGAATTATTATTGTTGACATTACCCTTGAGGTAAAAGGTTGTGAGGCAAAACTATAAGCCCCTATCTTTCTCTGTGTCCGATTAAAACTCCGTAACCACAAGTATTGCGTGAGTGCTAGCAATTATGAAGGACTAAGTGATAGTTGAGTATGTGGACTTGCTTTTAAGCTTTGACATAGACTCTTTTCGATGTTATGATAAATTGCAATTGCTTCAATAACTGAGGTTATACTTTGTTGGTACCCAATAAAGTTTCTGATTCATACTTTTGCATTGTGAAAAGATCATCACTTGAACATAAGTAATCATATGACAAATCTATATATGTTGCCGTTATGAGAATATTCATGATGCCTTCATGTCCGTATTTTATTTTTATCGACACCTCTACCTCTAAACATGAGGACATATGTATTGTTATCGGCTTTTCGCTTGAGGACAAGCGAGGTCTAAGCTTGGGGGAATTGATACGTCCATTTTGCATCATGCTTTTATATCGATATTTATCGCGTTATGGGCTGTTATTTCACTTTATGTCACAATACTTATGGCTATTCTCTCTTATTTTACAAGGTTTACATGAAGAGGGAGAATGCCGACAGTTGGAATTCTGGACTGGAAAAGGAGCAAATATTGGAAACCTATTCTGTGCAACTCCAAAAGTCCTAAAACTCCACGAAATGTCTTAAAATAAATAAAGAAAAATCATCGCCAAAGATGAAGGCCGGGGGCCCACACCCTGCTCACGAGGGTGGGGGGCGTGACCCCCTACCTCGTGGGCCCCCTGGTGGCTCTCCGATGCCCATCTTCTCCTATATGAAGTCTTTCGATGAGAAAAAATCAGAGGCAACCTTTCGACGAGACTCCGCCACGAGGCGGAACCTTGCGGAACCAATCTAGGGCTCCGGCAGAGCTGTTCTACCGAGGACACTTCCCTCCGGGAGGGGGAAATCATCGTCATCATCATCACCAACGCTCCTCTCATCGGGAGAGAGCAATCTCCATCAACATCTTCACTAGCACCATCTCATCTTCAAAACCTAGTTCATCTCTTGTATCCAATTCTTGTCTCCAAGTCCGGGATTGGTGCTAGTAGGTTGCTAGTAGTGTTGATTACTCTTTGTAGTTGATGCTAGTTGGTTTATTTGGTGGAAGATCATAAGTTCAGATCCTTTATGCATATTATTACCCCTATGATTATGAACATGAATATGCTTTGTGAGTAGTTACGTTTGTTCCTGAGGACAAGGGAGAAGTCTTGCTATTAGTAGTCATGTGAATTTGGTATTCGTTCGATATTTTGATGAGATGTATGTTGTGTAGCCTCTAGTGGTGTTATGTGAACGTCGACTACATAATACTTCACCATTATTTGGGCCTAGAGGAAGGCATTGGGAAGTAATAAGTAGATGATGGGTTGCTAGAGTGACAGAAGCTTAAACTCTAGTTTATGCGTTGCTTCGTAAGGGGCAGTTTTGGATCCATATGTTTCATGCTATGGTTAGGTTTACCTTAATACTTTTGTTGTAGTTGCGGATGCTTGCAATAGAGGTTAATCATAAGTGGGATGCTTGTTCAAGTAAGAACATCACCCAAGCAGCGGTCCACCCACATATCAAATTATCAAAGTACCGAACGCGAATCATATGAACGTGATGAAAACTAGCTTGACGATAATCCCATGTGTCCTCGGGAGCGCCTTTCCTGTTATAAGAGTTTGTTCCGGCTTGTCGTTTGCTACAAAAAGGATTGGGCCACCTTGTTGCACCATGTTTACTTTTGTTACTTGTTGCTCGTTACAATTTACCTTATCACAAAACTATCTGTTACCACTTATTTTAGTACTTGCAGAGAATACCTTGCTGAAAACCGCTTATCATTTCCTTCTTCTCCTCGTTGGGTTCGACACTCTTACTTATCGAAAGGACTACGATAGATCCCCTATACTTGTGGGTCATCAA
Organism: Aegilops longissima; assembly: GCA_021605205.1. Lineage (NCBI taxonomy): Eukaryota > Viridiplantae > Streptophyta > Magnoliopsida > Poales > Poaceae > Aegilops > Aegilops longissima. The sequence continues at coordinate 530,010,855 of CM038678.1, read as the reverse complement.
TGCTCTTCAGGTACTCATCTTGTATTGCACCGACTGGCTGGACCGCCGGCTGCTGGGGAGGAGGAGGCGGCGGGACGGCAGGCGGAGGAGGCAGGAGTCCGTCACCCTTGGCGATTCTGGTGATCCAATGGCATTTCCGAGTGGTGTGGTTGGATGGCTTCGCGCCACTGTGAAACTTACAGGGTGCATCGAGAGTCTGCTCGTATGAGAAGGCGGGCAACCAGTTGGACTTGCCGCCCTTCTGACGCTTCGTAGGAGGCTGCCCTTCCGGTTGTTGGTCTTCGACTGTCGCCACCTGCCGGCTGGTGGAAGCCGGCTGCGTGGCCTTGCGCTTGTTGTCATTTTGCTGCTGACACCGACTGGTGTCTCCAGCCGAAGTCCGAGGAGCTTGAGGAGCTACCTTGCCAGATGCGTCAACTTGGATCTCCGCCTTTATGGAGGAGTCGGCCGTGGCGTACTTATCTGCTATGATCAGCAGTTCGTTAAGGGTCGGCGGCTCATCACAGAGAAGCCGGTGCTTGAGGAGGGTGCCTTCTCGGCACCCGGCAGTGAAGTACTCGATGGCCTACACCTAGTGCACGCCCTCGCAAGAGTTGCGCAGCTCGGCCCAATGTGTGAGGTAGTCGCAAGTCGATTCATTGGGGCCTTGGACGCACAAGGAGAGCTGGCGCGGCTTGGGCGGCCGCTTGTACGTGCTGGTGAAGTTACAAACGAAGGCTTCGGTGAAATCTACCCAGCTGTTGATGCTGCGGGGATTCAGACTGTTCAGCCATGTCCGGGCTATGCCCTAGAGCATGAGCGGAACATACTTCACAGTAACTCGCTTGTTGCCGTACGCTATGCTGATGGCCGTGGAGTAATCGACCAGCCAGTCTTCCGGCTTCACAGAGCTGGTGTACTTGGGCGTATCTCTTGGGAGCGTGAACCCTTTGGGGAAGGGCTCATCTCGGATTTGGGGGACAAAACAAGGTGGACCCAACGCGTCTTCCTCTTCTAGCGCCAGGGATCGGTTGAGGCGGTTGATCCGGTGGCGGGCATCGTTTTCTCTGACTCCTTCCCGGCGGCCAAGGCGGTCGCCGAGTGTCGGGTGGTCAACAGGCGGCGGGGAAGCGTGCCTCTCCCTGCGAGGGGGAGGGGGAGGCGGACAGTCGTCCCGTCGTTCCACTGCTCTTGGGCGGCCGTCTTGGTCGCGCTCGATGGTGATGCGAGTCCGGCTGCGGCTGACAGCAGGCTCCTTGTCTCTTCTGTCGCGGACGCCACCAGTCGGCGTCCGGGACGTAGCACCTTGATCTCGGCGAGGAGGTGGGTCGTCGCTCCGCCGGTTGGGCGCTTCAGTGCGGCAGCCGGCCTCTTGCTGCTCAGCAGCCGCATCAATGAGCCGCTGGACGTGCTTCGTCATGAGGCGACGCTCGTCGCCCTCGAGCTTGTCCAGCTCGTCTGCTGCTGCCTGAGCAGCTCGTATATTCTCCGCGGGCGTGGCGTAGACAGGGCGATCCGCCCCGAACATGCTGGCAATGCCCGCGCCGTGCAGCTGGACCATACCGATGCGGCTAGGCCCGCCAGGAGCCGGCATGCCACCAACGGCGCGGTCCATCTCGCGCTGGTAGACCTCCGAAAGGCGTCTCATGCTGGCTAGCTTCTTGGCGCTCTTGACGAGCTGGACGCGGCGTGCTTCCAGTGTCTCGGCGTCGGCGTCTTCTGGGATGGGCGTAGTCAGGTCTTGCAACGCCGCCTCGAGCGGGTCTCGAGCACCGTCCCTGCCCGAGCGCTCGCCATGGTTGATGACAAGCACCTCTGCGACGGTGATCCCGCCGCTGTGCTCACGAGGAAGCGACTCATCGTAGACCACCACGTTGGTGGGGAACACGTCAAGCGACACCGTGTCGGAGTCGACAAGCATCGGGTCGGTGGAGCCAACTGACTCCAAGTCCACAGCAGGCTTGCTGACGACGTGGAGCTGGTCGAGGAGGCTGACGAGGCGGCTCTCGGGGCCATCTGTGCCCGCGTCAGAGGCGGGCTCGTCGGAGAGGCAAATCTCGCCAACAAGATTGGTGAGGCAGCTCGCCGCACAGGCGACCTCCACATTGTGCAGCGCGTCGACGCAGACGTTGTCTGGCATGCCTGGTTGGCTGCGCTCATAGGAAGGAACAGGGTTCCCGTCCAGAGCAGGTCTCCAGATGACGGTGCACCTCGCCCCATGGTGGGCGCCAAATGTCGGGGGTTGGGTGCGACATATGCCAAGGGATGGCTTATCATGGTGGGAGCGAGTAGAACGTTGCCGGTGCCCGGAAGCGGGATGAGGCATAGACACGAACGCCGGCGTACTTTACCCAGGTTCGGGGCTCTCCTAGGAGATAACACCCCTAGTCCTGCTCTACGGGGTCTCCGCATGATCACTAAGGCACTAGTGCGTACAATGGTGCTCCTTGAGCTGTATGCCGGAGGTAGGAGGAAGCAGGGCTAGCTCCTCTCTCTATGTATGAGTCTAGGTCTAACAGGTTGGGAACCCTTTGCATGGGTGCCCTGGGGGTTTATATAAGCCTACCCCCTGGGGTACAATGGTAATCTGGCCGGGTGTTGGCCCCGACTGTCAGTGTCTCTGGGAGCCGGCTTCTCCGCCGGCCGCTGGGGCCCGCCGCCTGGTGGGCCCCACCGACTGGCCTAGTGCGGAGCCGACAGGCCGCCCCTGCCACTTGCGGGTCTGGTCGGCGGCTTGTTACTGTAGCTGTAAGGCTAATGACGCCTGCTTGGTCGGGGGGCGTGGCTACAATCCCGCCGTCTGGTGGGAGATCACTGTAGCCACTCCGTGTCTCATCTGGTTAATAGCGCACGGACACCGAGGGAGGAGCAGGCCGCCTGCTAGAAGCCGGCCTCCCTTGGGTCCGACTGGTCGAGCTCTGCCGCCCTTCGGTCTCTCGTTGCCCGGTAGGGCCCGCCGCCTACAGGCTGTACCGACAGGCCGTCGTGGGAGCAGGGCTCCGCCTGATAGGGGTGACGTCAGGGGTGGAGTGGCAACAGTGCCGCGCCGTGCGGAAATCTCCTGTCAGACGGGCACCTGTGGCCACGCCGCGTTTTGATATGGGGGTGATGGGCTACACTATAGCCACATCCTGTCTTGTCTTCTTAATGGGGGCATAGACTTTGAGGGCATCGTGGGCCGCCTGCTAGGAGCCGGCCTCTCTGGAGGCCGCGTGCTAGGAGTCGGCCCGTCTTGGTGCCATCTTCTGGTGCTTGGCCGCCTTCTGGCAGCCGGCCGCTTGACCCAGCCGGCCAACCAGAAGGCGGCGCTTCACTCTAGATGCTTGAGGGGCGCAGCCGGCCCAATGTCTTGAAATGCTCAGGGACTCTGGTTAGGCTACCCGTGGCCCATTACAACGACACAGTCAGTCCCGCCGACGCTTGTTTGAGCGGCTGGAGCAGGAAGAGCAGAGATTGAAGAAGCACGATGGCCGTTGGATGGACATCCAACAGTCACTGCTTGTGCGTCAACCTTTTTTTTAGGAAAGCCTCAAATCTGTGGAAAACAACATACAACCCATCTTCCATTATTTCTAATAATTTGCAGCCCATTTGCTAATTCTTAAGGTTTTTTTGGAGCCCATATTCTTTTTGTTAGCATTGCAACCCATATGGTGGCCACGGTTAAAAAATTATACGAAATTTTGCATATTTCGGTGCGGTCCGAACTGTTTTCAATCCCGAAATTTCGAGTTATATTCAAACTGATTTTAAAAATAAATGTATATCAATATAAAATCCAACAAATTTCCACGCATAAAAATCAATGCAATTTAAAATCTCGAAATGAAATAAAAAATTGAAACTAATTGCCGGTTTGATGTGTTTTAAAAATGTACAGCCCATATCACATTTCTGATAGGCCATTTTCTTGGCCAGCCGAATGAAGCTCTTCTTGTCTTGAAAGATTTGCAGCCCAACAGGTGATAACCCACAAGTATAGGGGATCAATTGTAGCCTCTTTCGATAAGTAAGAGTGTCGAACCCAACGAGGAGCTAAAGGTAGAACAAATATTCCCTCAAGTTCTATCGACCACCGATACAACTCTACGCACGCTTGACGTTCGCTTTACCTAGAACAAGTATAAAACTAGAAGTACTTTGTAGGTGTTTTGGATAGGTTTGCAAGAATATAAAGAACACATAACTAAAAATTAGGGGCTGTTTAGATAAAGACACAACTAAATTAGTTTTAGTAGAGAGCTTTTTGTCATGAGAAAGTTATTTGTCCCTAGGCAATCGATAACTAGACCGGTAATTGTTATTGCAATTTTATATGAGGGAGAGGCATAAACTAACACACTTTCTCTACTTGGATAATATGCACTTATGATTGGAACTCTAGCAAGCGTCCGCAAGTACTAAAGATCATTAAGGTAAAACCCAACCATAGCATTAAAGTATCAAGTCCTCTTTACTCCCATACGCAAAGAACCTACTTACTCGGGTATGTGCTTGTCACTCACGCCACCCACCATAAGCAAATCATGAACGTATTGCAACACCCTACAGCGGGGATCCCTCACGCTTGCGCGACACAGAGAGCACCATAGGACATCACCAATAATAAAACATGCAACTCAAACCAATCACGATCATAAATTAACCCATAGGACAAAATGGATCTACTCAAACATCATAGGATAGCCATACATCATTGGGAAATAATTTATAGTGTTGGGCACCATGTTTAGGTAGAGATTACAGCGGGTAAAAGAGGGGTTACACCGCTGCATAGAGGGGGGAAGAGTTGGTGATGATGGCAGTGAAGTTGTTGGTGAAGATTGCGGTGATGATGATGGCCCCCGGCGGCGTTCCGGCGCCACCGGAAGCGAGGGGGAGAGAGCCCCCTACTTCTTCTTCTTCTTCCTTGACCTTCTCCCTAGATGGGAGAAGGGTTTTCCCTCTGGTCCATGGTCTCCATGGCGTGGGAGGGGCGAGAGCCCCTCCGAGATTGGATCTGTCTCTCTATCTCTCTCTGTTTCTGCGTTCTGGTATTCTGCCCTTTCACCGTTTCTTATATATCCGGAGATCCGTACCTCCTTTTGGATTGAAACCTTCGCCCAGATTTTTCTCCGAAAATTAGCTTTCTTGCGGCCAAAGAAGAGCAACAACCGCCTTTACGGGGGCATGGGTCGGGCGCACCAGGGGTCAGCGTGCCCCTGCCTCATGGCCCCCTCGGGCACCGTCTCGCGTTGATTCTTCTTCCCATATTTCACAAATATTCCAAAAATATTCACCGTCCATTTTTGTTCCGTTTGGACTCCGTTTGGTATGGGGTTTCTGCGAAACGTAAAACATGCAACAAACAGGAACTGGCACTGGGCACTGGATCAATATGTTAGTCCCAAAAATAGTACAAAAGTTGCCAAAAGTATATGAAAGATGTATAATATTGGCATGGAACAATCAAAAATTATACATACGACAGAGACGTATCAGCATCCCCAAGCTTAATTCCTGCTCGTCCTTGAGTAGGTAAATGATAAAAAAGATAACTTTTGATGTGCAATGCTACCTAGAATAATCTTGATCACATAATCTAATCATGGCATGGATATTAAGACACGAGTGATTCAAAGCAATAGTCTATCATTTGACATTAAGACAATAATACTTCAAGCATACTAACCAAGCAATTATGTCCTCTCAAAATAACATAGCCAAAGAAAGCTCATCCCTACAAAATCATATAGTCTGGCTATGCTCCATCTTCACCACACAAAGCATCCAACTCATGCACAACCCCGATGACAAGCCGAGCAATTGGTTCATACTTTTTAATGCGCTTCAACCTTTTCAACCCTCACGCAATACATGAGCGCAAGCCATGGACATATCACTATGGGTGGAATAGAATATGATGATGGAGGTTTGTGTGAGAAGACAAAAAAGGAGAAAGTCACACATCGACTCGGCTAATCAACAGGCTATGGAGATGTCCATCAATTGATGTCAATGTGAGGAGTAGGGATTTCCATGGAACAGATGTACTAGACATATAAGTATATGAAAGCTCAAACTGAAACTAAGTGGGTGTGCATCCAACTTGCTTGCTCATGAAGACCTAGGGCATTTGAGGAAGCCCATCGTTGGAATATACATGCCAAGTTCTATAATGAAAATTCCCACCAGTATATGAAAGTGATAACTCAAGAGACTCTCTATATGAAGAACATGGTGCTACTCTGAAGCACAAGTGTGGTAAAAGGATAGTAACATTGCCCCTTCTCTCTTTTTCTCTCAATTTTTTCTTTTTCTTTCTTTTTTTGGTGGGCTTCTTTGGCCTCTTTTTTTATTTGGGCTTCTTTGGCCTCTTTTATTTTGATAACCTCACATGGGACAATGTTCTAATAATGATGATCATCACACTTTTATTTACTTACAACTCAATATTACAACTCGATACTAGAACAAAGATATGACTCTATATGAATGCCTCCGGTGGTGTACCGGGATGTGCAATGATCTAGTTTAGCAATGGCATCAAAAAAACGGACAAGCCATGAAATCATCATGCTAGCTATCTTACGATCATGCAAAGCAATATGACAAATAATGCTCAAGTCATGTATATGATGATGATGGAAGTTGCATGGCAATATATCTCGGAATGGCTATGGAAATGCCATAATAGGTAGGTATGGTGGCTGTTTTGAGGAAGATATAAGGAGCCTTATGTGTGATAGAGCATATCGTATCACGGGTTTGATGCACCGCTAAGTTTGCACCAACTCTCGAGGTGAGAAAGGGCAATGCACGCATCAAGAGGCTAGCAATGATGGAAGGGTGAGAGTGCGTATAATCCATGGACTCACATTAGTCATAAAGAACTCATATACTTATTGCAAAAGTTTATTAGCCCTCGAAGCAAAGTAATACTATGCATGCCCCTAGGGGGATATATTGGTAGGAAAGACCATCGCTCGTCCCCGACCGCCACTCATACGGAAGACAATCAATAAATACCTCATGCTCCAACTTCGTTACATAACGGTTCACCATACGTGCATGCTACGAGACTTGCAAACCTCAACACAAGTATTTATCAATTTCACAATTACTCAACTAGCACGAATCTAATATCACCACATTTATATCACAAAACTATTGCAAGGAATCAAACATATCATATTGAGTGATCTACAAGTTTTATGTAGGATTTTATGACTAACCATGTGAATGACCAATTCCTGTCATCTCTCTAAATAGATATAAGTGAAGCAAGAGAGTTTAATTCTTTCTAAAAAAGATATGACAATGCTCTAACAAGTATAAGTGAAGCGAAAGAGCATTCTACAAATGGCGGTTTTCTATGTAAAGAGAAACAGGCAATCCAAACTTCAAATGATATAAGTGAAGCACATGAAGCATTCTATAAAGCTATACTCAAAATATATAAGTGAAGTGCAATGAGCATTCTATAAATCAACCAAGGAATATCTCATACTAGCATCGTGCATAAAACAAAAGTGAAAACTAAACGCAAAAGACGCTCCAAGATTTGCACATATCGCATGAACGAAACGAATCCAAAAACATACCGATATTTGTTGAAGAAAGATGGGATGCCTTCTGGGGCATCCCCTAGCTTAGACGCTTGAGTCTCCTTGAATATTTACTTGGGGTGCCTTGGGAATCCCCAAGCTTGAGCTCTTGCCTCTCCTTCTTCTCCTCACATCAAGACATCCTCGATCTTCGAACACTTCATCCACAGAAAACTCAACAGAAAGCTCGGTAAGATCCGTTAGTATAATAAAGCAAATCACTACTCTAAGTACTGTTGCAAACCAATTCATATTTTGTTTTTGCATTGTAGCTACTGTAATATAACTTTTCCATGGCTTAATCCACTGATATAAATCGATAGTTTCATCAAAACAAGCAAACTATGCATCAAAAACAAAATTTGTCTAAAACAGAACAGTCTGTAACAATCTGAACATTAACCATACTTTTGGTACTTCAGAAATTCTGCCAAAATTAAGAAAATAAACAATTTGTATAGAAAGACAGTGCAAAAAGTTTCAGAACCGTTTGGCGTTCCACTAAAAAAATGAAAAATCACGCACTACAACCAAAGTTTCTGTCCTACACCGCACAAACCAACAAGCATTGTAAACATCCTAAAGGCAAACCTTGGCACATTATTTTTATAATACAATGGAATTGTACAAGGGGATAATTATTTTTATTGAAAAGTTTCTGTAATTAAGATTCACAAAGTTTCCGTGAGCATGACCAAAGTTCAAGGAGCTCTCCCACTTCAACAATGCTTGTCTTTCTCACTTTCACTTTCCTTTTTGAAAAGTTTCGGGTTCCCCTCTTTATTTTTTGTTTTTAAACTATATGAAAGAACTCAACAGACATAAATGACTCTCTAAAACTTCCGGGTTGTCTCCCTGGCAACGCTTTCTTTAAAGCCATTAAGCTAGGCATATAGCGCTCAAGTAATGGATCCACCCGGATCCCAAGGTATATCAAAGCCAATTTGAATTAACAATGATGTGTGATTTAGTAGTGAGACAAGTAACATATATCATGCAACAACGAATTCTAACTCTCTTCCTATGCATCGGCATGTCATAAAAGAACAATTCATGCACACAAAGTAAAGGCCAATGCATAGTATAAACAGTTTCTTGCAATTTTATCATGTTGGAAACATAGAGAGGTGGAGATGTAGTTCCTCTCTCATAATAATTGCAAGTAGGAGCAGCAAGCACATGCATATTATACTCATCAAGATCATCATGTGTAGTAGTAAAATGGAACCCATCAATAAAATCCTTAATAAGGGCAAACTTCTCCGATATAGTGTAGTCGGGAGAATTCAAAAAGATAATAGGACTATCATGTGTGGGTGCAATAACAACAATTTCATGTTCAACATAAGGAACTATAGCAAGTTCATCTCCATAAGCATAATTCATATTGGCATGTTGGCCACAAGCATAGCAAGCATCATCAAAAAGGGATATTTCAAGAGAATCAACGGGATCATAACAGTCATCATCCTTCGGTAAGCATGAAGGGAAATTAAACAATGTATAAGTTGAAGAGTTACTCTCGTTAGAAGGTGGGCACGGGTGATCAATCCGCTCTTCCTCCTTTTGTTCTTCGCTCTCCTCCTCACCTTTTTCATCCAATGAGCTCACAGTTTCATCAATTTCTTCTTCCATAGACTCCTGCAAAATATTAGTCTCTTCTTGGACAGCGGAGACTTTCTCAATAAATGCATCAATATCGGCATTGTATTCATAATTTTCATAGCAATATTTAAGGATAGCTAAATTTTCAGATCTATAAACAACATCATAAAGATTTTCACACTCTTTAAATACAGATTCAATTTCATAAGCACCCATAAAAGAAACAAATTCTTCTATTTGTTCCACATCATAGTAATCATACATGCCTCTATCATAAGAAGCCAAGGTTTCATTATCATTTAAATTTGCATGAAAAGGGAAGGTGTGGAGCCTTCATCCTAGAGCAACATGTATAATCATATCTCAAGCATAGTTGCCTAGCATACCACTTCAACATATAAATTTGATCCCATAATAGTTTCCCTTTTTGAGTCAAGTGATAATCCCTAAAGTATTCACGTTGATCCAACATGTCTCCCATTACCAAATTGAATGGGGTTTTCTCAGGATTATCAAAGTAGTACATAATATCTATCACATAACTAGCATCGAGGGTTTTAGGAGGTTCCCCATCTCCATGAGTAGCAAGTAAACCTATTCTTTTTGGTATTTCGTGTTCCATATCCATAACTAAAGATAGAGAACAACTAAGAACAACAAATAAAAATTACTTAGTGATAAAGCAAACAAGCACACACGAGAATATTCACCCCACGCTATGATTCCCCGGCAACGGCGCCAGAAAAATGTCTTGCTAACCCACAAGTATAGGGGATCAATTGTAGCCTCTTTCAGTAAGTAAGAGTATCGAACCCAACGAGGAGCTAAAGGTAGAACAAATATTCCATCAAGTTCTATCGACCACCGATACAACTCTGCGCACGCTTGACGTTCGTTTTACCTAGAACAAGTATAAAACTAGAAGTAGTTTGTAGGTGTTTTTGGATAGGTTTGCAAGAATATAAAGAACACGTAAATAAAAAGTAGGGGCTGTTTAGGTAAAGACACAACTAAATTAGTTTTAGTAGAGAGATTTTTGTCACGAGAAAGTTATTTGTCCCTAGGCAATCGATAACTAGACCGGTAATCGTTATTGCAATTTTATATGAGGGAGAGGCATAAGCTAACATACTTTCTCTACTTGGATCATATGCACTTATGATTGGAACTCTAGCAAGCGTCCGCAACTACTAAAGATCATTAAGGTAAAACCCAACCATATCATTAAAGTATCAAGTCCTCTTTACTCCCATACGCAAACAACCTACTTAGTCGGGTATGTGCTTCTGTCACTCACGCCACCCACCATAAGCAAATCATGAACGTATTGCAACAGTCTACAGCGGGGATCCCTCACGCTTGCGTGACACGGAGAGCACCATAGGATAGCACCAATAATAAAACATGCAACTCAAACCAATCACGATCATCAATTAACCCATAGGACAAAAAGGATCTACTCAAACATCATAGGATAGCCATACATCATTGGGAAATAATATATAGCGTTGAGCACCATTTTCAAGTAGAGATTACAGCGTGTAAAAGATGGGTTACATCGCTGCATAGAGGGGGGAAGAGTTGGTGATGATGGCGGTGAAGTTGTTGGTGAAGATTGCGGTGATGATGATGGCCCCCGGCGGCGTTCCGGCGCCACAGGAAGCGAGGGGGAGAGAGCCCCCCTCCTTCTTATTCTTCCTTGACCTTCTCCCTAGATGGGAGAAGGGTTTCCCCTCTGGTTCATGGTCTCCATGGCGTGGGAGGGGTGAGAGCCCCTCCAAGATTGGATCTGTCTCTCTGTCTCTCTCTGTTTCTGCGTTCTGGTATTCTACCCTTTCACCGTTTCTTATATATCCGGAGATCCGTAACCCCGGTTGGATTGAAACCTTCGCCCAGATTTTTCTCCAAAAATTAGTTTTCTTGCGGCCAAAGAAGAGTAGCAACCGCCTTACGGGGGGCCCACGAGGGTCAGGGGCGCACCCAGGGGGCAGGCGCGCCCCCTGCCTCGTGGCCCCCTTGGGCACCATCTCGCGTTGATTCTTCTTCCCTCATTTCACAAATATTCCAAAAATATTCTCCGTCTATTTTTATTCCGTTTGGACTCCGCTTGGTATGGGGTTTCTGCGAAACATAGAACATGCAACAAACAGGAACTAGCACTGGGCACTGGATCAATATGTTAGTTCCAAAAATAGTATAAAAAGTTGCCAAAAGTATATGAAAGTTGTATAATATTGGCATGGAACAATAAAAAATTATAGATACGACGGAGACGTATCATGCTACCTCTTGAGCACCGCGTTGGTTTTTCCCTTGAAGAGGAAAGGGTGATGCAGTAAAGTAGCATAAGTATTTCCCTCAGTTTTTGAGAACCAAGGTATCGATCCAGTAGGAGACCACGCTCAAGTCCCTCGTACTTACACAAACAAATAAGAACCTTGCAACCAACGCGATAAAGGGATTGTCAATCCCTTCACGGCCTCTTGCAAAAGTGAGATCTGATAGAGATGATAAGATAATAATTTTGCTATTTTTATGATAAAGATTAAAAGTAAAGATTGCAAAACAAACGGTAATAGAAGTCACTAGTTGATGGGAGATTAATATGATGGAATATAGACCCGGGGGCCATTGGTTTCACTAGTGGCTTCTCTCAAGATAGCATAAGTATTACGGTGGGTGAACAAATTACTGTCGAGCAATTGATATAATTGAGCATAGTTATGAGAATATCTAGGTATGATCATGTATATAGGCATCACGTCCGTGACAAGTAGACCGTATCCTACCTGCATCTACTACTATTACTCCACACATCGACCGCTATCCAGCATGCATCTAGAGTATTAAGTTCATAAGAACAGAGTAACGCTTTAAGCAAGATGACATGTGTCGGTGTTCTGGGAACGGTGGTCCCCAGACTTGCCTGCCTGCGGCCCACAGCGTGGCTCAGCAGCAAGCCGTACGGCCCATCTTCATCAACAAGGCATCCAAGACCCTCGCGAGGGTCCAAGCCTCGTGAGGAGGGCGATGCAAGACCTCCTCTGGAGTGGCCTAGCTAGGCAGGCTCACAAGGAGCGGAGATATCAAGGCGGGGCAAACCTCACGAGGCTCTCGTGACGTGAGCCATGACGAACGGTGCGAGGTGGGCGCTGGTGCGCGCAGCGTCCTCATTTCCTGTTTGGTGCTAAGGAGGCAAGCGCACGCGAAGAGTACCGAGGCATCAGGCAAAGGTTTCCATATTGGTGCAACAAGACCAAGACCAGGAGGACGGCAAGGAGGAGGTCATCGTGGAGCCCAAGACGGCGTCACCCCAGAGCTTTTTGCAGGCGAAGACCGCTTTTGTCAGGATAGCTTGTACTAGCTGTCCCCCTTCAAATTTGCCCGCCGTTGTTGGCTCCTTCCCGCTCAATATTTGGGAAGAGGACCAGGGCCTCTATAAATAGGACTAGCCACCATAGTAGGAGAAACAGATCCCAAACAGAGAGATTCACGCTACAAGTTCATATGCACAAGAACATCTCAACCTCAGGAGGCTGTTCTTCCCTTGTACTGTTCATCACCAGCCCGAGAGGCAATCCACCACCACCAGACTGGAGTAGGGTATTACACCACATCGGTGGCCTGAACCAGTATAAACCCCGTGTCTTTCTGTGTTGCAAGTTTGTCGAGTTCGTCCGCAAGATCTTAGCGAGCTAGAGCGTAGATCGGTAGGAGGGAAAGACTTCGCGCGCACCCTAGTGTTCGAACCTTAAGGGTTTGTCGGAACCCCACATCCGACATTTGGCGCGCCAGGTAGGGGTGCGCCGTAGTTTCCCTTCCGTCGGTTCGTTGCTCCATCGCTCCGTCGTTTCCATGGTGGACGCTCGCCGTGCTCGAGCTGAGCGTCGGGCTGCCCTATCCGCCCGCGTCGCTTAGACGGCTCCCATAGGCGGGCCACCTCGTCGTTCTCCGTCTCCCGTCGCCAACGCTACCACCGGCCCGGCGGGGAACGAGCAGCAGGCTTCCTCACTGCATCCCTTGGTGCGGCAGGACGGCCGCACCACTACTCCGTCACTGACCTCGGCTGGTTCTTCGTCCCGAGCGCACCGCGCTCCCTTGGAGGCACGGGCCGCGCTCCTTGCGGCGAACGAGCTTCTGCGCTACCGCCCTATCGACGACGTCTATGAGGAGTGGCTCGACCGCGTCGCCGAGCTTGTTCGCGCTGCAGGGGGCTCCTCGGCGCCATCCCACTCTCTGCCTCCCCCTCAACCAGCCGCGGGCAACGGGGCTCATGGCGTGCCTCCACCACCCCAACCCCAAGACGGTGCCTTGGCACCAAGGCGCGCGCCTCCGCAGCGTGATCCACCGCGCCCGACGCCCGCGCGTGAAGAAAGAAGCTGCCACGCCGTGTAGGACCCCGAGAAGATGGCGACGCGCCAGGAGCCTCGTCAGGATCAGCGCCCGCTCCAGGGGCGCCTCCCTCCACCGCATAGGAAGGCGCACCCGGCACCCTCCTTAGGCAGGGATCGGGGGTTCTCTTCTGGAGAGCCTCAGACCTTGCCAACCTCACGAGGGAGGCGCTTGGGCACCACTTGGAAGCGTGCTTCACGGCACACCTTCCTCAGGAGAGCACAGGGCAAGGAGTGCGCACCACCCAGGAGTTCATCAACAAGACCACCCAGGAACTGCAAGAAGCAAGAGCCATGCGCGGCCACAGCCGCTCACAAGGCGCCGCTCCCCATCCAGGCGAGGATGCTGGGCTGCGTGTCTGCGTCGATGTCCCAAGGCTCAACAGGGACGCATCTCAGGAACGCTTCTGGCCATCACGTGTGGGCCGCTGTGAGGGTCCACCACACAGCTGTGTTCGCATGCCCTTCGGCTTGCCGAGCGTGGCGTCGGCCTATCGGCGCAACATGCGGCCAGTCCTGGCGGCTCAGGAGGCCAGGTTCCACGCCGTCCTGGAGGAGATGGAGACAGTCTTCAGGGAACCTCCCGAGCCCCCAGAGCCTCCCGAGGCTCAGGGTCCCGGTGGCTCATGAGGAGCCATTCCTTCTGCGCACAGCTTTAGCTGCACCAACTCTACTTCGTCTACAGAACCAGGTGACATCTTCCAAGTTCGTTTAAGCTGGGAGCGCCCCTCGGGCTGCATCATCCCCAAGCCTCTCGGGCCAGACTCAGCATGTATCTTCATGCATTTATCCAAGTCGATCTGCTCTTTATGCTTAACCTGCCAACGGCTATCACCTGCTCGATCGTCGCCTCCCTCGGGGCCTTCACACAGGCACGACGCTGGTGCATGGGTCCGTCCCTGCCACGACCGACAAATCCGAGTGGTCAAGCTCTGGCTCGCGACACGCGCCGTGCACGTCACCTCACCAGGCCCTCGGTGCCTTCACCTCATCCAGAGCAACCAACGGTAGGCTAACAGTTGTAACGGTCAACCATGTTTCTTCTTGTGCCTGTTCACAGGGGTCCCGAGGAAAGGCTATCAGACGGCACCGCGAGTCTCCTTTCCCTCGTGCGATTCGCTTGCGCGTTAAAAGGGGGCTCCTGAGCATCATGACTCAGGAGCTCTTACTGGCTCTCCAGCCCTCACCCCCTGGCCTTAACCACGGCATCGCGACCTGGCATACCAGCGGCGGCTGAGCTCGCTCGAGGGCCGGGACGTGAGGACGTAGAGCACTAAGGAGAGCATGAGGGGGGGGACTCGAATGGGCCGACCTGGCTATGCCGCACGAGTTGGCGCACAGCCCTAGCGCGACATCATGAATCGCCACGAAGTCAGCAAGATAAGTTTCGCCCTAAGATCGGCTAAATATCTGAGCCTAGTGGTCACTTACTCCGTGCCGCAGCTCCGTTGCGGCCAAGTCTTTTTTCCTTTCTTGCCTTACCATGGCTGCTTGAGCGCTAAGGGGGACCTCCTGAGCATCACGCCTCAGGGGCTCTTACTGGACCTCGGGCCACGCACGTCCTGGCCTTGACCACGGCACGCGACCTGGCATACCAGCGACGGCTGTAGCCTGCCTGGGGACCGGGACCTGTCAGCGTAGAGCAACAAAGCCATCGTGAGGAAAGAAAGGAGGGGCCAAGCCTTAACGGGACATGCACTCACCAAGTTTTCATAACAAGGAAGATAAGCACCAAAGGCATTACAGACCCTTATATGCCCCCATGGGGTGGCTCGTGATCCTTCGCAGGAAACAAAAGCTGATACAAAGGGGAATCCTATCTACACCCTCCCGTGGCGGACGCCATCATCAACAGTGGGCCACTGGAGGCCAGCGCCAACCCCATCCAGATCAGTGGCGGCGGCGGCCGAATGCCGCAGCCCTGCTCCGAGCGCAGCGAGAGCTCAGAGGGACGTAGCTATCGTCGCTCGTCTCCGGAGTCTCGTAAAGCTCGGGAGAGCTGCCGGACTCCCAAGAACTGTTGCTGCTGTTGGAGCGGCCGCGACCGGAGTGCACGACGGCCTGGCGCTCCTCTCCAGGGCAGCACTCCAGGCGGCGGCCCTCGGTGTCGAAGACCTTGAAGGAGAGCATGGAGGCGCCGTCGTACTCGAAGTGGATCGCGAGGGCTCCCCTCGCACGGCAAACCCGCACGATCTCGCCCCAACCGCTTCGATCTCCGCTCTGCTCGCCGGAGTATTGCAGTCAGCATGCTGCAGCCAGAGCTCGAGCGGCCCCCTCGGCGACATCACGTCGGAGAAGAACCGCGGGAAGCGGATCCAGGAGCTTGGCGGCAACGACGCCCATAGCACCAACTCGCGCGAGGAGTCGGCGGCGTGGACCCCAGGGGCAACGGCACGTGGCGCCGTGGCGCGGCGACCCCGGACGCGGCGTGGGCGGCGTTGCTCGTCGCTCCGACCTCCCGAGCCCTCGGCTCGGGCGTATAAGGGTAGCGGGTACCCCGGCAGAGGCCGCTCGCACCAAGGCCTCGTCACCACCTGCATCGCCGCTTCATCACGGCGATGGATCGACCTTTTCTTCGGTGGAAGTAGCCCTGGGTTGTCGCGAGGAGCTTTTCCTTTCTCCTCGGTGGAAAACCTTCTGATGGGCGCATTGATTTCAGAAGTGGAGCAAGGAGGAAGAAACGAGCAAGCAAGGAAGAGATAGGCAACGGGGGCTCCGCCCCTCTCCCCATTTATAGCAGGAGAAAGCCAACCGGCGTCTCCCACGATCGCAGGTAATGATGGTTTTCCTTGCATGTCACAGGGACTTGTCAATTCGTGCAGTTGCTGAGGCAGCGTGGAGAAGCAGAGACGCCCACGTCCAATCAACCACCACACGTCGACTGAGGACGCAGGCTTTTGGGGCTCGTGGTGCTCCGAACTTGACCCTTGGCTTCGCCGCGAAGCCAAGCCCGAGCGCACCTTGGGCCCGGGGGCTACTGTCGGCGTTCTGGGAACGGGGATCCCCAGACTTGCCTGCCTGCGGCCCACAGCGTGGCTCAGCAGTAGGCCGTACGACCCATCTTCATCAACAAGGCATCCAAGACCCTCGCGAGGGTCCAAGCCTCGCGAGGCGGACGACGCAAGTCCTCCGGAGTGGCCTAGCTAGGCAGGCTCACGAGGAGCATAGATATCAAGGCGGGGCAAACCTCACGAGGCTCTCGTGATGTGAGCCATGATGAACGATGCCAGGCGGGTGCCGGTGCATGCAGCGTCCTCATTTCCTCTTTGGTGCTAAGGAGGCAAGCGCAGGCAAGGAGTACTGAGGCATCAGGCAAAGGTTGCCATATTGGTGCAACGAGACCAAGACCAGGAGGACGACAAGGCGGAGGTCATCATGGAGCCCAAGACGGCGTCACCCCAGAGCTTTTTGCAGACGAAGAGCGCTGATAGCTTGTACTAGTTGTCCCCCTTCAAATTTGCCCGCCGTTGTTGGCTCCCTTCCCGCTCGATATTTGGGAAGAGGACCAGGGCCTCTGTAAATAGGACTAGCCACCACAGTAGGAGAAACAGATCCCAAACAGAGAGATTCACGCTACAAGTTCATACGCACAAGAACACCTCAACCTCAGGAGGCTGTTCTTCCCTTGTATTGTTCATCACCAGCCCGAGAGGCAATCCACCGCCACCACACTGGAGTAGGGTATTACACCACATCGGTGGCCCGAACCAGTATAAACCCTGTGTCATTCTGTGTTGCGAGTTCGTCGAGTTTGTCCGCAAGATCTTAGCGAGCTAGAGCGTAGATCGGTAGGAGGGAAAGACTTCGCGTGCACCCCAGTGTTTGAACCTTAAGGGTTTGCCGGAACCCCACATTCGACAACATGATGTAGATGGATAAACTCATGCAATATGATATAAACCCCATCTTTTTATCCTTGATGGCAACAATACAATACGTGTCGTTTCCCCTACTGTCACTGGGATTGTGCACCGCAAGATTGAACCCAAAGCTAAGCATTTCTCCCATTGAAAGAAAGATCAATCTAGTAGGCCAAACCAACCTGATAATTCAAAGAGACTTGCAATGATAATCAATCATACATAAAAGAATTCAGAGAAGATTCAAATATTGTTCATAGATAATCTGGATCATAAACCCACAATTCATCGGATCTCGACAAACACACCGCAAAAGAAGATTACATCGAATAGATCTCCAAGAGAATCAAGGAGAACTTTGTATTGAGATCAAAAGAGAGAGAAGAAGCCATCTAGCTAATAACTATGGACCCGAAGGTCTGAGGTAAACTACTCACACATCATCGGAGATGCTATGGTGTTGATGTAGAAGCCCTCCATGATCAATGCCCCCTCCGACGGAGCGCCGGAAAAGGCCCCAAGATGGGATCTCACGGGTACAGAAGATTGCGGCGGTGGAATTAGGTTTTCGTGGTGCTCTCCGATGGTTTGGGGGTACGTAGGTATATATAGGAGGAAGAAGTAGGTCGGTGGAGCCACGAGGGGCCCCCGAGGGTGGAGGGCGCGCCCAGGGGCGTAGGCACGCCCCCTGCCTCGTGGCTTCCTCATTGGTTGCTTGACGTCCACTCCAAGTCCTCTGGATCATGTTTGTTTAGAAAATCACGTTCCCGAAGGTTTCATTCCGTTTGGACTCTGTTTGATATTCCTTTCGTTTGAAACACTGAAATAGGCAAAAAAAAAACAACAACTTGGGTTGGGCCTCTAGTTAATAGGTTAGTCCCAAAAATAATATAAAAGTGTATAAATAAGCCCATTAAACATCCTAAACAGAATATATAATAGCATGGAACAATAAAAAATTATAGATACGTTGGGGACGTATCAAGCATCCCCAAGCTTAATTCCTGCTTGTCCTCGAGTAGGTAAATGATAAAACATAATTTTTGATGTGGAATGCTTCTTAGCATAATTTTCAATGTATTTCTTTTTATTGTGGCATGAATATTTAGATCCGAAAGATTCAAGATAAAAGTTTAATGTTGACATAAAAACAATAATACTTCAAACATGCTAATCAAGAAATTATGTCTTATCAAAATAACATAGCCAAAGAAAGCTTATCCCTACAAAATCATATAGTTAGGCCATGTTTCAATTTCGTCACACAAAATGTTCTCATCATGCATAACCCCGATGACAAGCCGAGCAATTGGTTCATACTTTTTAACGCGCTTCAGCCTTTTCAACCCTTACGCAATACATGAGCGCAAGCCAAGGATATAGCACTATGAGTGGAATAAAGTATAATGACGGGGGTTATGTGATAAGACAAAAAGGTAGAAAGTCTCACATTGACGCGGCTAATCAATAGGCTATGGAGATGCCCATCAATTGATGTCAATGAGAGGAGTAGGGATTGCCATGCAACGGATGCACTAGAGCTATAAATATATGAAAGCTCAACAAAAGAAACTAAGTGGGTGTGCATCCAACTTGCTTGCTCATGAAGACCTAGGGCATTTTGAGGAAGCCCATCATTGGAATATAAAAGCCAAGTTCTATAATGAAAAATTCCCACTAGTATATGAAAGTGACAACATAGGAGATTCTCTATCATGAAGATCACGGTGCTACTTTGAAGCACAAGTGTGGAAAAGGATAGTAACATTGTCCCTTCTCTCTTTTTCTCTCATTTTTTGGGCCTTATCTTTTTTCTTTGTCCTCTTCTCCTTCTCTTTTTTTATTTAGTCCGGAATCTCATCCCGACTTGTGGGGGAATCATAGTTTCGATCATCCTTTCCTCACATGGGACAATGCTCTAATAATGATGATCATCACACTTTTATTTACTTACAACTCAATACTTAGAACAAATTATGACTCTATGTGAATGCCTCCGGCGGTGTACCGGGATATGCACTGAATCAAGAGTGACATGTCTGAAAAAATTATGAATGGTGGCTTTGCCACAAATACGATGTCAACTACATGATCATGCAAAGCAATATGACAATGATGGAGCGTGTTATAATAAACGGAATGGTGGAAAGTTGCATGGCAATATATCTCGGAATGGCGATGGAAATGCCATGATAGGTAGGTATGGTGGCTGTTTTGAGGAAGATATAAGGAGGTTTATGTGTGATAGAGCGTATCATATAACGGGGTTTGGATGCACCGGCGAAGTTTGCACCAACTCTCAAGGCGAGAAAGGACAATGCAGGGTACCGTAGAGGCTAGAAAATTGTGGAAGGTTGAGAGTGCGTATAATCCATGGACTCACATTAGTCATAAAGAACTCATATACTTATTGCAAAAGTATATTAGCCCTCGAAGCAAAGTACTACTACACATGCCCCTAGAGGGATAGATTGGTAGGAAAATACCATCGCTCGTCCCCGACCGCCACTCATAAGGAAAGCAATAAAAGAACACCTTATATGTCAAAATTGTCACACAACTTTTACCATACGTGCATGCTACGGGACTTGCCAACCTTAACACAAGTATTTCTCAATTTCATAATTACTCAACTAGCACACTCTAATATTACCTCCTTTATATCTCAAAACACTTATCAAGTATCAAACTTCTCATGATATTCAATGAACTCAATATGGAAGTTTTTATTATGCTCATCTTGGATGCCTAACACATTCGGATTAATTTCACAATTGAAGCAAATTACCATGCTGTTTAAGACTCTCAAAATAATATAAGTGAATCATAAGAGATTAATAATTTCTATCAAATAAAAACCATCACCGTGCTCTAAAAGGTATAAGTGAAGCACTAGAGCAAAAACTATATAGCTCAAAAGATATAAGTGAAGCACATAGAGTATTCTAACAAATTCCGAATCATGTGTGTCTCTCACAAAAGGTATGTACAGAAAGGATGATTGTGGTAAACTAAAAAGCAAAGACTCAAATCATACAAGACGCTCCAAGCAAAACACATATCATGTGGTGAATAAAAATATAGCCCCAAGTAAAGTTATCGATAGATGAAGACGAAAGAGGGGATGCCTTCCGGGGCATCCCCAAGCTTAGGATTTTGGTTGTCCTTGAATTTTACCTTGGGGTGCCTTGGGCATCCCCGAGCTTAGGATCTTGCCAATACTTGTTCCAAAGTCCATCAAATCTTTACCCAAAACTTGAAAACTTCACAACACAAAACTTAACAGAAAATCTCGTGAGCTCCGTTAGCGAAAGAAAACAAAACACCACTTGGTACTGTAATGAACTCATTATTTATTTATATTTGTGTTAAACCTACTGTATTCCAACTTCTCTATGGTTTATAAGCTATTTTACTAGCCATAGATTCATCAAAATAAGCAAACAATATGCGGAAAACAGAATCTGTCAAAAACAGAACAATCTGTAGTAATCTGTATCAAACGCAAACTTCTGGAACTCAGAAAAATCTACCAAAATAGGAAGACCTAGATAATTTGTTTATTGATCTACTGAAATTGGAATCAGTATTTTATCGCGTTCTGGTGATTTTAAACAATTGTTTTCATGAACAGGAAGTTTCTGGAATTTTCAGCAAGATCAAATAACTATCATCCAAGAAGATCCTATAGGTTTCACTTGGCACAATCACTAATTAAAACATAAAAACACATCTAACCAGAGGCTAGATCAAATATTATTTATTTCTAAACAGAAATTAAAATAGAATTGGGTTGCCTCCCAACAAGCGCTGTCGTTTAACGCCCCTAGCTAAGCATAAAAGCGAGGATAGATCTAGGTATTGCCATCTTTGGTAGGGAATCCATAAGTGGATCTCATAATAGATTCATATGGTAATTTAATTTTTTTCTAGGAAAGTGTTCCATGCCTTTCCTTAAAGGAAATTGGAATCTAATATTCCCTTCCTTCATATCAATAATTGCACCAATCGTTCTAAGGAAAGGTCTACCAAGAATAATAGGACATGAAGGATTGCAATCTATATCAAGAACAATAAAATCTACGGGCACATAATTCCTATTTGCAACAATAATAACATCATTGATTCTTCCCATAGGTTTCTTGATAGTGGAATCCGCAAGGTGCAAGTTTAAAGAACAACCATCAAATTCACGGAACCAAGCAAATCACACAAAGTTTTTGGGATCGTGGAAACACTAGCACCCAAATCACACAAAGCATAGCATTCATGATCTTTAATTTTAATTTTAATTGTAGGTTCCCACTCATCATAAAGTTTCCTAGGGATAGAAACTTCCAACTCAAGTTTTTCTTCATAAGATTGCATCAAAGCATCAACGATATGTCTAGTAAAAGCTTTATTTTGACTATAAGCATGAGGAGAATTTAGCACGGATTGCAACAAGGGAATACAATCTATCAAAGATCAATTATCATAGTTAAATTTATTGTAATCCAAGATAGTGGGTTCATTGCTATCTAAAGTTTTAACCTCTTCATTCCCACTTTTACCAATTTTTGCATCAAGATCTAAAAACTCCGAATTTTTGGGACGCCTTTTAACTAAAGTTGACTCATCCCTAGTCCCATCATTATCAAGATTCATACTGAAAAACAAAGATTTAATAGGGGACACATCAATAACTTTTATATCTTCATCTTTATTCTCATAAAAACTAGAAGAACACGCCTTCACAAAACAATCTTTCTTAGCACGCATCTTAGCGGTTCTTTCCTTACACTCATCAATGGAAATTCTCATGGCTTTGAGAGACTCATTGATATCATGCTTAGGTGGAATAGATCTAAGTATCAAAGAATCAACATCAAGAGAAATTCTATCCATGTTCCTAGCCAATTCGTCAACCTTAAGCAATTTTTCTTCAAGCAAAGTATTGAAATTCTTTTGAGAAATCATAAATTCTTTAACACTAGTCTCATAATCAGATGGCATCTTACTAAAATTTCCATAAGAATTGTTGTAGGAATTACCATAATTATTAGAGGATTTACTAGGGAACGACCTAGGATTAAAGTTTCCTCTATATGCGTTGTTACCAAAATTATTCCTACCAACAAATATCACATCCATAGATTCATTATTATTCTCAATCAAAGTAGACAAAGGCATATCATTAGGATCAGAAGAAACACTCTTATTAGTAAACAATTTCATAAGTTTATTTATCTTTCCACTCAAAACATTAATTTCTTCAATCGCATGAACCTTTTTACTAGTAGATCTTTCAGTGTGCCATTGAGAATAATTAACCATAATATTATCTAGGAGTTTGGCAGCTTCTCCTAAAGTGATTTCCATAAAAGTGCCTCCCGCAATCATGAAGTTCCCCGGTGAATCTTTCTCTCGGCAAAGCAGAACAAGAAGCGGCAGAAAGCAAAACAGTTGGACATAAACGAGGTCGAGCATATCTTTAATGATTTCAAACTAAAGCGTACCTAAAGCCTGCCCTGAATATGAAAAAGGCATCTTCATATCTATTAAAGAAATCAATCAGCTCCTAATTAGGTCCCCCAAGGCGAGCGAAGTGACGTTTTTATTTCTCTTCCTCCGGTCAGAAAAAAAAGGCGCAGCTTAGGTGGAAGGCGAAGAAGGCCCCCTTCCCGGGGGGCCCGAGCCATCAGTGAGATACCACTCTGGAAGAGCTCGGTCATAGATCTTTGGGCTTTGATCACCGAGGAATAGAGACTTTACAAATAAAAGGCCGAATCTAAAAGATTTCTAGAAGCAAAATTCAATCCGGCATAAATTTTTTGTATTATCATCCATAAATTCAAACCATGTGTAGGGCAATTACGTATCATTAATTTCATCCTCTCCCAAGCTTGTGCAACATGTTCATGATCAAGTTGCTTAACATTCATAATATCATTTCTAAGAGAGATGATCTTAGCGGGAGGAAAATACTTATAGATAAAAGCATCTTTGCACTTATTCCAAGAATCAATACTATTTTTAGGTAAAGACGACCAAGTTTTAGCACGATCTCTAAGCAAAAACGGAAATAGCTTCAGTTTAACAATATCATTGTCCACATCTTTCTTCTTTTGCATATCACACAAATCAACAAAGCTATTTAGATGGGTAGCGACATCTTCACTAGGAAGGCCGGCGAATTGATCTTTCATGACAAGATTCAACAAAGCAGCATTAATTTCACAAGATTCAGCATCGGTAAGAGGAGCGATCAGAGTGCTAAGGAAATCATTGTTGTTGGTATTTGTCGGTGTCCTGGGAACGGGGGTGCCCAGACTTGGCTGCCTGCGGCCCACGGCGTGGCTCTGCAAGTGGGCCCGTACGGTCCATATTCACCAACAAGCATTCAAGACCCTCGCGAGTGGCTAAGCCTCGCGAGGCAGGCGACACAAGGCCTCCTCAGGAGCGGCCTCACCAGGTTGGCTCGCGAGGGGCGTAGAGATCAAGGCAAGGCAAACCTCGCGAGGTTCTCGTGACGTGAGGCATGACGACTGAGACCAGGGGAGCGCCAGGCAGGCGCCAACGTGCACAGTGTCCTTGTTTCCTCTTTGGTGCTAAGGAGGCAACCGCAGGCGCGGAGTACCGAGGCGTCAAGCAAAGGTTTCCATATCAGTGCAACAAGACCAGGACCAGCAGGACGGCAAGACGGAGGTCACCATGGAGCCCAAGGCGGCATCACCACCAGAGCCTTTGGCAGGCGAAGACTACTTTTGTTAGGATAAGCTGTACTAGCTGTCCCCTTTCAAATTGGCCGTTGTTGGCTCCCTTCCCGCTCAATATCTGGGAAGAGGACCAGGGCCTCTATAAATAGGACTAGCCACCACAGTAGGAGGCAGAGGAAACTGAGCCTGAACGAGCAGAGGGATAATCCTCACCCACACACAGAGCACAAGAACACCTCAACCTCAGGAGGCAGTTCTTCCCCTTGTAACTGTTCATCCTCAGCCCAAGAGGCAATCCACCACCACCACACTGAAGTAGGGTATTACCGCACAACAGTGGCCCAAACTGGTATAAATCTTGTGTTCTTTGTGTTGCGACTTCGTTGAGTTAGTCCTTGAGATCTTAGCAAAGCTAGGACATAGATCGGTGGGGGGAGAACTTTGCGCGCACCCCGGATTTCGAACCTTAAGGGTTTTGCCGGAACCCGAGATTCGACATTTGGCGCGCCAGGTAGGGGTGCACCGGAGCCTCTTCCCTATCAGCTGATCCACCGACGCTCCACGCTTCCAATGTCCGGCGACCCGAGGGCTGACACCGACTGTTGGGTAGCTTGGCCCGCCCGGACGGCGCCGCCTGCCCAGAAAGACCTCAACCCCGTGCTCCAGGCGGTACGGGCACCACCTAACGCTGCTGGGC
Organism: Aegilops longissima; assembly: GCA_021605205.1. NCBI lineage: Eukaryota > Viridiplantae > Streptophyta > Magnoliopsida > Poales > Poaceae > Aegilops > Aegilops longissima. Next base: position 529,986,039 of record CM038678.1, on the reverse strand, counting down.
GCCAGGCGCCGTCCACCCTCACTCCACGACAAGCGCGAGCCGCTGCAAGGGCCGCAAGCCATGCCGCAGCAACGGCGCCACACACCCGGCGGGAGCAGGCGAACATGCGGGCTGCACTTACGGTGGCACGGGAGCTGCTGCGGTGCCGACTGATGGAGAGCGGCCGGGATGCGCTACTGGAACACATCGCCGAGCTACTGGACGCAGCAGCTATGGGAGCGCCGCCCTTCTTCTATCAGCTCACGCCTCAGGCGGCGGCTGGATCCCACGGCGGGCCTCGCCGCGCCCGCGTGTTCCCGGGTGCGCCCGGGGGCCTCGTCGACATCAACACGATCCATGGCGGAGGGCGCCTGTCGCGCCCGCACCACCCCAGATGGCTGCGGGCACGAGTGTTGCCACATATGGCCCCATCGGTGCACTGCCCTGCCATCCTCCGGACGACATGACAGGCCGGGCGACATGGAGCGTGGGGCACTTCGGCGAGGTCTTCGGGGCAGTGGCCTCGGAGGCCTACGTGCCCTGCGTGATGGACCAGGAGTACACACCGGAGGACGACCCCGGCTCGTTCCTCGGACCAGGTTGGGAGGAGGAGGCGTTAGGAGCTGAAGCCTTCCAGGAGCCGCCAGAGAGCCCCACCAACCGCGCCGTCGATAACAGATATAGGGTACCACTAATTCCTCGGGTGCAAGCTTACGCTAACCATGAGTCACATGTGAACCAGGTCACAACACCAGGCGATGGTTCCGGCACGGCGATGTCCGCCCCATCAGGAGAGGCTCATTGGGGGCTGCGCGGGAGGAGCCAGGAGCAAGGCCCCTTCCCGCGTCACGTGGAGCAAGGCGTTACCCGGAGGTAGGCCCTCTGCCGGGAGGCACCGGTGAGCCCTACCCCGGCAGAGGACCCGTGGTCGCCGAGGGCGCCGCTGGCATCCCCTTTGCCCCTTTGGTGGCGTCCTGGTTTCCGGTCGCCCCCAACGGTGGCCGAGGGAGGCGCAAGGCGGGGCCCTCGTCTGGCGATATGAAGTAAGGCTCACGCCTGTGAAGATCGCCGCCCGTGACACTCTTACTAATAACGAGTGGGGCTGTACACGCCCCGGATCCTCAGGAGACCCACCCTCAGGCCTCGGGGGCTCCCTCCCACGTCCTAGTGGCAGCACTTAGTTCCGCGCTAGTGAGAAGACTCGAAGACAAGAAGACTAGACTAGGTGCCGGACGCGGCCATTTGCTTTGGATCCCTTTTCTGTAGCCTTGCCTTCTGGATTTGGATTTAAGTTGAACTTTAATTTTCATTGATGCGCGCGGGGGGTGCTGAGGGAGTCCTGTACTAGGGGGTGTCCGGATAGCCGAACTATCATCACGGCCGGACTCCAAGACTATGAAGATACACGATTGAAGACTTCGTCCCGTGTCCGGATGGGACTTTCCTTGGCGTGGAAGGCAAGCTTGGCGATACGGATATGTAGATCTCCTACCATTGTAACCGACTCTGTGTAACCCTAACCTATCCGGTGTCTATATAAACCGGAGGCTTTTAGTCCGTAGGACGAACAACAATCATACCATAGGCTAGCTTCTAGGGTTTAGCCTCTACGATCTCGTGGTAGATCTACTCTTGTACTACCCATATCATCAATATTAATCAAGCAGGAGTAGGGTATTACCTCCATCGAGAGGGCCCGAACCTGGGTAAAAACATCGTGTCCCTTGTCTCCTGTTACCATCCGCCTAGACGCAAAGTTCGGGACCCCTACCTGAGATCCGCCGGTTTTGACACCAGCATTGGTGCTTTCATTGAGAGTTCCTCTGTGTCGTCACCTATAGGCCCGATGGCTCCTTCGATCATCAACAACGACGCGGTCCAGGGTGAGACTTTTCTCCTCGGACAGATCTTCAGATTCGGCGGCTTTGCATCGCGAGCCAATTCACTTGGCCATCCGAGCAGATCGAAGCTACGCCCGCCATCGTGTCAGATTTGGAAGTTTAAACTACACGGTCGACATCCGCGGAGACTTGATCTTCGACGGATTCGAGCCGCAGCCAAGCGCGCCGCACTGTCTCGATGGGCACGATCTAGCTCTGCCGCCGAACAGTGTCCTGGAGGCCGCACCAGTGCCTGGTCCGACCCTTAATCTGGAGCCGGATTCCCCGATCGAGAATGAGTGGTTGGACACCACCTCGGGGGCTACAATCTCAGCGGCGATTGAGCCGAACTCCATCCCTGTCCTTTGCGAAGACCGCGACTCCAAGGTGCCGGACTCCGAACCCTCCGCGCCCCTACCAATCGAATCCGATTGGGCGCCGGTCATGGAGTTCACTGCCGCGGACATCTTTCAGCACTCGCCCTTTGGCGACATCCTGAATTCACTAAAGTCTCTCTCTTTATTCGGAGAGCCCTGGCCGGACTACGGTCAGGAAGGTTGGGATGCGGACGATGAAGAAATTCAACGCCCACCCACCACCCACTTCGTAGCCACTGTCGATGATTTAACCGACATGCTCGACTTTGACTCCGAAGACATCGACGGCATGGACGACGATACCAGAGACGACCAAGACCCAGCGCCTACAGGGCACTGGAAGGCCACCTCGTCATATGACATATACATGGTGGACATCCCAAAAGATGGAATGGCGATGGAACAACGGAGGATGACCCTCCAAGAAACAACCCAAGCCAAGCGTCGCCGCACCGCCTAAATCCCGCCACAAGAAACGGTGATTCCGGCACGGGAGATAATAACACCCTGGACAGTGCCGAAGACAACCCCCTCCAGCAGGACTCAGCGCAGGAGGAGGGAGAAGCAAGTCCGCACAACAGTGCAGCAGAAAGAGAGGTAGAGGACGATAATTATGCGCCCCTCCGAAGATGAGGCAAGCCTCGGCGACGACGACTTTAATTTGTCGTACTCGAGGATCCCGCCAACAGGAGCGCTTTCAAACGCAGGCTTATGGCCACGGCAAGCAGCCTCAAGAAAAAGCAGCAACAACTTAGAGCTGACTAAGACCTGTTAGTCGGCAGATGGACCAAGTCCTTGCAGCCAAGAGTATGAACTCGAACGCCCTCCAAAAGCTACCCCAAACGCAGACCGCTGCCTCGATCGGAGGAAGCACCCAAGTCACCAGCGTCACGACATGGCAGACCGCCACCCGTGCGGGCGCGATAGAGAGGCCTCTAGACCCTCCGCTCAAGCCGCACTCCAACGCCGCTCAAAAGTACCAAGGCACGGAAAACGCGCCGGACTTAAGAGATATATTGGAGGATAAGGCAAAACATACAAGATCGATCTACGGATCGCGTGGGCGCCCCACGACACGTGATGATAACCGTCACACCGAATACAGAAACTCCGGCCGGGCCAAACACAATAGACAAAGCTCATTTGAGCTGCGTCGTGACATAGCCCAATACAGAGGCGCCGCACACCCACTATGCTTCACAGATGAAGTAATGGATCATCAAATCCCTGAGGGCTTTAAACCCGTAAACATCGAATCATACGATGGTACCATAGATCCTGCGGTCTGGATCGAGGATTATCTCCTCCATATCCACATGGCCCGCGGTGATGATCTACACGCCATCAAATACCTCCCCCTCAAGCTTAAAGGACCAGCTCGGCATTGGCTTAACAGCTTGCCAGCAGAATCAATTGGTTGTTGGGAGGACCTGGAAGCCGCATTCCTTGATAACTTCCAGGGCACATATGTGCGACCACCAGACGCCGATGACCTTAGCCATATAATTCAGCAGCCAGAAGAATCGGCCAGACAATTCTGGACACGGTTCCTAACCAAGAAAAATCAAATCGTTGACTGTCCGGATGCAGAGGCCCTTGCAGCCTTCAAACATAACATCCGCGATGAGTGGCTAGCCCGGCACCTAGGACAGGAAAAGTCGAAATCCATGGCAGCCCTCACAACACTCATGACCCGCTTTTGTGCGGGAGAGGACAGTTGGCTAACTCGTAGTAACAACTTGACCAAAAACCCTGGTAGTTCGGATACCAAGGACAGCAATGGCAGGTCGCATCGCAACAAGAACAAGCGCCGCATTAACGGCGATAATGCTGAAGATACGACAGTCAATGCCGGATTCAGAGGCTCTAAACCCGGTCAGCGGAAGAAGCCATTCAAAAGAAATACCCAGGGCCCGTCCAACTTGGACCGAATACTCGATCGCTTGTGCTAGATACATGGCACCCCCGAAAAACCAGCCAACCACACCAACAGGGATTGTTGGGTGTTCAAGCAAGCATGCAAGTTAAGTGCCAAACTCAATGACAAGGGGCTGCATAGTGATGACGAGGAAGAGCCCCGGCCGCCGAACAATAGAGGATAGAAGGGTTTCCCCCCACAAGTGCGGACGGTGAACATGATATACGCAACCCACATACCCAAAAGGGAGCGGAAGCGTGCACTAAGGGACGTATACGCGATGGAGCCAGTCGCCCCAAAGTTCAACCCATGGTCTTCCTGCCCGATCACTTTTGATCGAAGGGACCACCCCACTAGCATCCGTCACGGCGGTTTCGCCGCATTGGTTCTTGACCCAATTATTGACGGATTTCACCTCACTAGAGTCCTGATGGATGGCGGCAACAGCCTGAACCTGCTTTATTAGGATACAGTGCGCAAAATGGGCATAGACCCCTCAAGGATTAAACCTACAAAGACGACCTTTAAAGGCGTCATACCGGGTGTAGACGCCATTTGCACGGGCTCGCCACACTCGGTGGTCTTCGATCCCGGATAACTTCGAGCGAAGAGTTAATCTTCGACATAGTCCCGCTCCGCAGTGGTTATCACGCAATGCTCGGACGAACCGCATTTGCAAAGTTCAATGCGGTGCCGCACCACGCATACCTCAAGCTCAAGATGCCAGCCCTCGAGGAGTAATCACGGTCAATGGAAACTCCGAACGCTCTCTCGAACGGCGAACACACGGCGGCCCTCGCGGCGGAGGTTCAAAGCAGCCTCTCGCAACAACTCTCGAGTCCGCCACTAAACGTCCGGACACCGCTGCGCACCCAGAGTAACCTACAACAAGACCGCTGCACGATTCAAGCATCGCGTAGAGTAATCCGCCCCAACCCCAGCCCTCGCGAAATTGTGAAGCCAGAATTACGCGTACATAACTACGCTCTGGAGATACCATCGGCATAAGGGGAGGGGCACGACCACGGCACGCCAAGAATGCGGCTCGACCGCACCAGGGGCTCCCGATTGTGTCATTCTTTTTCTTTTTTCTTTTTTCTTACTTTCAGGACTCCATTCTCCAGAAGTCCCGTCCGGCACTAGAATCGCCGAACTAACGATGCAACAGCCAGGGAAGCAGAAAGCTACGTCGAGTGTTCATGTGGTCTCTACTACGAGCATTATACCTGTTTTACATACCATCCCGTAGCTTACCCCTGGAGGGGGACATGTTAAATAGTCCCATCCCTTGCTTATCGCACAATTTGTATCGTTCTGCTTTTATTTGCAGTTTCTTTTTAATAACCAATATATAGCTCTTGCCTATTATTGCCCTTTTTTCTATATATATGTTTATTTCATGACATGTTGCACCCGTACACTTTGGTATGACCAATACACCAGGGGCTTAAGTACCCCAAAATTATGGTGTGATAAGTCCGAACACTTTCACAAGTGCGGCACCCCGAACTTATAGCATTATATGAATCGGCTCCGAATCATGTCTTGGGTCAATAGTTGGGTTTGCCCGGCTCCCGTGTTTTGGTACCTTACGTTCCGTTATATCGGCTAAGGTAGCACCGAGAGAACCACTGCGATTGTGCCCCAGTTGAGCTAGGCTGAGCACCTCAGTGGAGAAAGCTAAAACTGACCGTCATGATAGGGCGAGAGCCGGTCGCTGTTCGAGAGGTTTTTTCGGGTCCCTAAAGACTTATGCCGCTTAGAGCGAGGAACCGGAATTGTCCGGCCAAGGCGTGGATAGCTGTAACGCCCTCGATGCGGCTATATCTCCCACGTGTCGAAGCACGACTTAGAGGCATAACCGCATTGAAAGCAATGTCGCAAGTGAGGTAGTCTTCACACAACCCATGTAATACATAAGGAAAGAGATACATAGTTGGCTTACAATGCCACTTCACACAAAGGCATAAATAAACATCCATCATTCAGATTACACTCAAGGTCCGACTACGGAACCAAAATAAAAGAAGATACCCCAAATGCTACACAGATCCCCGATCGTCCCAACTGGCTCCAAGATCGATCATCGTGAAAAGACACATAGTAACGACCACGCTCCTCATCGAACTCCCACTTGAGCTCGGTTCGCCACCTGACCGCATCATCGTCGGCACTGCAACTGTTTTGGTAGAATCTGTGAGTCACGGGACTCAGCAATCTCACACCCGCGAGATCAAGACTATTTAAGCTTATAGAAAGGACAGAGTAGTGAGGTGGAGCTGCAGCAAGTTTACTAGCATATATGGTGGCTACATTCGCAAAAGAGAGCGAGAAGAGGAGCAAAGCACTAACGTGAAACTAGTAGCGATCAAGAAGTGACCCTGAACTACTTATGTCGACATAACTCCAACATCGTGTTCACTTCCGGACTCCCGAGAAGAGACCATCACGGTTACACACGCGTTGATGTGTATTTTAATTAAGGTCAACTTCGGTTTTCTACAACCGACATTAACAAATTCCCATCTGCCTCATAACCGCGGGCACGGCTTTGAAAGATAATACCCTGCAGGGTGTCCCAACTTAGCCCATTATAAGCTCTCACGGTCAACGAAGGATATTCCTTCTACCGAAGACCCGATCAATCTCGAATCCCGGACTACAAGACATTTCGACAGCAATAAAACAAGACCAGCAAAGCCGCCCGAATGTGCCGACAAATCCCGATAGGAGCTGCACATATCTCGTTCTCGGGCACACCGGATTGTCCAAACTTCCGATAGGCCATCTCGAGTTGCCCTCGATGGCACCGGCGGTCGACAGGTTGGACCAGCACTCAGAGGAGAACTGGCCCGGGGGTTAAATAAAGATGACCCTCGGGCTCGCGAAAACCCGGGGGAAAAAGGCTTAGGTGGCAAATGGTAAAACCAAAGTTGGGCCTTGCTGGAGGAGTCTTATTCAAAGCAAACTGTCAAGGGGGTCCCATAAATCACCCAACCGTGTAAGGAACGCGAAATCAAGGAACATAACACCGGTATGACGGAAACTAGGGTGGCAAGAGTGGAACAAAACACCAGGCATAAGGCCGAGCCTTCCACCCTTTACCAAGTATATAGATGCATTAATTATAGCAGATATATTGTGATATCCCCAACAAGTAAACATGTTCCAATAAGGAACAACATCTCCATGTTCCAACAAGGAACAAACTTCATCTTCACCTGCAACTAGCAACGCTATAAGAGGGGCTGAGCAAAGCGGTAACATAGCCAGTCAACGGTTTGCTAGGAAAGGATAGTTAGGGGCTGACATGGCAATGTGGGTGGCATGATATAGCAAGTGATAGGCATCGTAGCATAGGCATAGCAAAAGAGCGAGCATCTAGCATAGCAAAGATAGAAGTGATTTCGAGGGTATGGTCATCTTGCTCGCAAAGTTCTCGAGTTGTCGAAAGCTTGATCCTCGTAAGCGTTCTCAACAGGTTCCTCGCTCACGCACTCGCCTCCGGCTCTACCCAAAGCAAGAACACAAACAAAGGAACCACAATAAATCACGGTGCAATGCACAAGCAACATGATGCAAATATATGGCATGATATGCGGGATGTGATATGCAATGCGATGCGCGTTCGAAGGAAAATGATGAACCAGGCATCAACTTGGCAAACCAAGTATGCCGCTGGAAAGATGAGATGATTTCGGTTGAAATCGATATAAAGATCACCGGAATCGGATGCACGGTTTGCAAATGACAAGCAAAACAAGAATGGCACAAATCTGCCATTAACAGCATGATGCCACATAGCAAGCAACAAGAAATTAAGCTACTGCACCCAAACGTACCAGAAAAGCATATGGCAGTGATCTACTCAAGATGCTTGACAAAATATGAACATTGAGCTATGGCTAATTCACATCATAACAGGTCCAAACAAGCATGGCAAAAGTGCATAATATATCAACTTCACAGACTTAGTGAAATTACTGAACATGGCAAAATCAGCATCAGGAAGCAATGTTCAGAGCAAGAAAACAACATGCTAGAGGAACTTATAATAGCAAAACAAGGCATGGCATGAATCTACTCAAAGCATAGAACAAAAGTCCCTTACTGACCATAAGCCAAAAAGGATCAGAAAATATAATAACACCCATGTCAATATAGCAAGTTTCAGATGATTCAAAGAATGTGGCATGGCAAAAACAGATAACAAGTAGGCATGTTTAAGAGCTCGATGCACTCACTACAGAGCCTTTCATGATAATCTAAGCATACATACATCAAGAAGACATGGCATAGAAGATATACATGGCAAGAACAACATCATAGCATACACGGATCAACTACAACAACCTTGGCAAAATTGAATAACATGTAAACAATCTGCAAGGAAACATTTTATAGCAAAAGTAGAGCTCGATTGACTCAGGCTATGGCACTCCATAATTGCAAACGAAGGCATGGATGGATAGATCATAACCATATGTTCAAAACATCCTTACTGAAGTATCTCAAATTATGCATGGATCTCTCGGTAGCATCAAGTTAACATGGCATAAAAATATCAGCAAAACAGGGGCTGAAATCAGCAACATCAGGAAGCCTAGTTTGCATGCTTGTGCTAGTCACCATATAGATCACAAAAATACATGGCATACACCCCTGGAAAGATGGCATGGCATATTACAAAACACATGTAGGACTCAAGTTCATAGGGTGCACGCATCAATCATAGCAAAAATAACAAAAGTGCATGTTCTGTTAAGAAACAGAAACTAACATCACATAGCCCTCTTCCAACAGCATTTCGGGCATCAATATGAGCTCAAATAAAAATTATGCAATGAGATGAAATGATCTACTCATCGAGACGAGCATTTTAACATATTACACGCACGAAACGGAGCTACGGGTGCAGAGTTATGATGCGTTGAAAATGCCACAAATCATCACAGAATTAAAAACTTAGACGATTTGGGGGGTGGGGGAGAAAGTCAACCGGGCTGTGGATCTGAGATCCGCACGTGGATCGAGGTGGCCGGCCGGAGTGGCGACTCGCCGGAGGAGGAAGAGACCGGGGCGGCCGGAGGCGCGGCCGAGGCGGCGACGGACCGCCGGTGCGGGCGGCGGAGCGGCCGGCGGCGGCGCGGCGGCAAGCGGGCCGGGAAGGCGCGCGCTGCGGCGGGTGTGCTGGCGCTGCCGAGCAGCCTGGGCCGGGCAGGAGGGCTGCTGCTGCCAACGGGCAGGCTGGCGCGGGCGGGCGGCGTGCTCCACGCAGCAGCCTCTCGTTCGCCGGGCGCGGCGGCGGACGCGTCCGGTCCGATCCGGACGTGTCCGGCGGCGCGGAGGGGGTTTCGTCTAGGGTTTCGGGGGAAATGATCCGGGATTTGGAGGGGGAGATGCATATTTATAGGTAGAAGGAGCTAGGAAGCTCCAAATGAGGTGCGGTTTTCGCCCACACGATCGTGATCCGACGACGGAGAGCATGGAAGTGACTTAGATGGGTTATTGGGCTGTTTTGGAGGGGTGTTGGGCTGCAACTTAAAAGAGGCCTTTGCGAGAGTGCGGTTAACCGTTGGAGTACCAAACGAGCTCCATATGACCCGAAACTTGACAGGTGGTCTACCGGTGGTATACCAAGGCCACTTGACAAACCTCGGTCCATTCCGAGAAGGCTTAGTACCCACTCACGGGAAAAACGTAGAAGGGGGCGCCGGGGGGACATAGGAGTGCCGGATTGCAAAACGGACAACGGGGAAAATGCTCGGAATCATGAGACGAACACGTATGCAAATGCGATGCACATGATGACATGATATAAAATGCATGACATGGACAAAATGCAAAATGAAGAAAAACCCAACCACGGAGGGAATACCATATCACAATGCCGAAAATGGCAAGAGTTGGAGTTACAAATATGGAAAATTACATCCGGGGTGTTACAACAGCGCCCCGAACTCGGTCTTCCGAATACTAGGGGCTTCGCCGAAATTTAAAATTATAGAATTCTATGGCTAAGTGAGAGTGTTCAAGCATTATAAGTCCGGTTGCCTTGTTCGCTATGCGTGAGCGCCCCTCGATAGGACCCAAGAATGGGAACAAGAGCGCCAAGTTTATCCCAACACCCCAAAGACTGTGGCATGGGGCTGAAGCCAACGACTTGCCATCTCTCAAATTTGATAAACGGCCGCACAGAAGGTAATATTTTAAATTAACAAGTGTTGCTTAGCGCATATGAACAAGTTTTTAGCGTACAGGATAACAAATGCGAGTCTATTCAAAAATTACATCTTTGGAGCACTCATCCGCTATACGGCGGGCACCCTTCAAGAGGCCCTCATAGTACATTTCGGGCGTGCGATGCTCCTTGCCCTTCGGTGGCCCGTCCGTCACAAGCTTCTTCAGATCCAGCTTGCCCCAAGCACTTTAGCACGGGCAAGGCCCGACGGGCACCTTCAATGCAGACGGAGCGCTTGATGACTTCAATCCTTGGACAGGCGTCCACCATCCGCCGCACTAGCCCAAAGTAGCTCCCAGGCAATGCTTCCAATGGCCACAGCCGAACTATGAGGCCCTTCATGGCCTGTTCGGCGACCTTGTGGAGCTCGACCAACTGCTTTAGCTGGTCGCCAGGGCACGGACGCTCGCCTCAAAGATATCGAGACCGTAACACCTTTTCCGTCGAGCTCCCCTCCTTGGCACGGTAGAACGCGGCAGCATCAGACACACTATGGGGCAGATCTGCGAATGCTCTTGGAGAGCTCCGAATCCGGGTAAGTAATAGGTAATTTACTTTCACATGCCTGCTTTGCATAAAGAATGCCTTACCCGCCGCTATTTTCTTTAATGACTCAATTTCTTGGAGGGCTTTATGGGCCTCGGCCTTAGCAGCTTTGGCACTCTCAAGAGCCGAGGCAAGCTCGGACTCTCGGGTCTTCGAGTCACGCCCAAACCCTCGTGTTTTTTCACGAGAGCCTGAGCTCTTGCCGCACCTCCGCCAGCTCGCGCCCCCTTCTCTCGCCAAGGCGCTCCACGGCCATGAGCTTTCGCCACGGACACCGCTTCCTTCGTGGTCGCCACCTCGCTCGTGGCCCCCGCAGCACCCATGTTATTCCTGTTATTTTTGCAACCAAACCTTTCTATAAGGTATTTCTTTAATAAGGTATTGCTTACCTTCCTTGTCCTCGAGCTGCTTCTTGGCAAGTCCGAGCTCGTTCTCGGACTGCTCGAGGCTCGCTTCAATGCATTGACCTCCGCAGCAAGTCGGGCAGAGGTCAAGAATGCAGCCTGCATTCCCATATTGACATACTTATGTTAGACTCCTGCGATATCTTTTAGATCCTTAGTCCGCTTTTATATCCGAACACCGAACTAAGCATCGGGGCTACTGTCTATGCGGTAATATTTTTACATATTCTAAACTTACCTCAAAGCCCGTTAGAAGGCTGGTATAGCTTGTCAGCCCGCTTTGGCGGATCGAATCGTTCGATCACCGCACTCATAACAAAGGCGGTGCTCCTCCTCGATGGAAGCGCTGTTAAGCGCCCAAGAGCTATCCGGTGCCTCCGGTTGGACGGAGGGCACCGGCGTCTTACCCTTCTTACGAAGGGACCGCTTGCTAGACTCCGAAACCGCTGAAGGTTCCGGCATGGAGTCCGGACGAGGGTCGGGCTTAGAGCCCTGGGGTCTCGCCCCACGCTACTGAGTCCAGGAGGTTGCCTGCGGGCGCATCCTCGCGCCATCTCCTCTTGACCAGGCCCCTTGGGGCCCCACCTCGGCGTCATCCGCAGCGTGAGGCGAGGAGGCGGCCGGAAGTGAAGTACTCTCCATTTCCGACGAACCCAGGGACCCGCCGACGTAAGTGGCGAACTCGCCTTGGGCGGGCTGCATAATTGTTCGCATTAGAGAACACTATGCAACAAAAAGTCATGGGTATTCGGACACTTACGATCTCGCCAGGCTTGGCCCTTGTTGGCCAATCCTCCTCGTCGTTGTCGACGCTGGTGGAGAAGTCCGAGGAAGGGTTCTTCCTTCTTGATTCCTCCGCCTCCCGGTTAGGGGCGGCCTTCCTTTCCTCTCCTCTCACTGGGAGAGGCTTTTTCCTCCTCCTCATCCTCGGGAGAAGATTCTCGCTTCAGAATCCGACAAGACTGCATCGGGAGCTCCTTCGAGTTCCCGTGGCCTCCTTCTTGGCCTTCTTCTCCGCACCACATGGGTTACCGGAGCCAGCAGCCCGGCAATCGGGCATCCGCTGGGTCTTCCGCAAAGGAGCCGGACAATTAATCTGTCCGGACGCCTTCAGCCAGTCCCCGCCAAAGGTTAGGGAGTTTTAGATCCCACATAGAGTCAATCTATGAAAAAAGAGTCCCGTAAAGGGTAAAATAACTTACCTCGCCGGCTTGACGCCGCGAGCTGTATCCGCGATCTTTGTTTGCGTGTCGGGACCCCGATTCCAAGCCACATCGACCTAGCTGGTAACACCTCATATCACTTTGCGGCCTCACGCACGGTATTCCCACGGGTGTCGCCTTACCATGGCCCGGGACCGTTTGCGCCTTTTGGCTCACGATATGATAGTGTCGCTAGCATCCACATGACAAAGAACCCGGCCGACATGGCTAGTCGTGAACCCAAAGCGGCACTAACCTATGGGGACAGGCATACATGAATCACTTCGAGCATGTCGGTCATCGACGATGAATTCGGCTGTAGCACTGGCTAACAGGACTCCGGTATCCCGGCTGTAGCAGGCTAGGCAGGACTCGAATATCACCGCGTGACATTTCCCGAAGGGACGAGATATAGGAACGAAATGAAACACATGCCGCCAGTCAAGTGTCCAAGCAGTAGTGTCAAGGCTAGCAGGACTCGTGAACCGGTCAGAAGCGGACTACTATCGCCGTAAGCACGAGACTACATTTCCCCATATGAGAGGCTGCCAAGGATAAACAACTAGTTTGTCGGATCCCACTCATACCAAGCATTTCAATCATACACTAATATGCCCGATATGAGTAAATACAACAAGGCATCACAACAAAACTCTACAACTCAAGTACTTTATTTAAGAGGCCCGAGGAGCCATACATAACATAGTCATACAGGTAGGGGTCACATGACCCAACACTCAAGTCATACAATCATACAAGCACATGCGAAGCAAACTAGTCTCGAGTACGCACTCTAGAAAGAAAGAAAGCTTGTTGGAGCCTTTCTATCTACAATGGCCCTTCACAAGTCTTAGATCGCCACCGGTGGCTAGCTTACTCGTCAAGTCAACATCTACATAGAATCCGTCGGAGGGGTAGTATAGTCCTCTGAAAATATTGATTAGGCAAACATGAGTACAAAAGTACTCAGAAGTCTTACCACGTAATCCTATCATACATGCACATTCTCAAGGAAGGAAGTGGAGTTATTTGCAGCAAGCCAGCTTTGACTCTTGGCTAAACTATCCCACGTGACACACTTTGTAAAGCATTTTTCGCATACGAGTCCACTAATCACCATCACAATACTCCACCGTGGATCCTCTCTCGTCATCCCCGAGAGGGCCATCCACGATACTCACACTTATCTTGAGGCTTTTAGTAGTATCCATTTACTTGTCTATGAACTGATATAGATAACCCAGAAGTCCTTCTCCGTGGACACGGCTATTCAATAGATCATATTTAACCTCGCAGGGTGTACTTCTTCACACACGCTCACCACTTATCGTCGCTTACACGACATGTACTGCAACCTTCAAGCGGAAGCCCAACGTGGGTGTCGGCCTCAGCCTACCTAAACACTCAAGTCCCTAGTCCAGTTTATCGCCTATTCGGTTCCATCCGCAGGAGTCCGCCGAGGTTTCCCATACAGCCCCGAACGATGTGTGCAGGGTTCCCGAGATACCAACGGCACTCGGTACACCGGCCCACGGTGCCTACCGCAACACAACCCACCCCTAAGGTCAGCGCTATGCGGCGGCCCCAAAGAAGCTACAAACACCGTAAACTACTTGCAACTCCCTGACTATGAACAGGGGTGGTTAAGAAGCCGAGAGGGTCCATTGGTTTCGGGCCCAATGCGTGGTAGTAGCTAGTTCATGGATCACAAACACAGATCTCAGTTCTAAGTTCGCTTCAATGAAACAACCCACCATGTACTCCTACATGGCCTCTCATCGATACCTTTACCAAATCGTGTTCAACACTTTCACTCTTGAATCAACACAACCTTTCACTCCAGTTCATCATCCCGATGAGCCGCACTGACACAACTCTAAGCATAGCAAGCATAGCATGGTAGGAATCACAAACATGGCTCAATCAACTCCTACACATACTAGTGGGTTTCATCTAGTTATCGTGGCAATGACAGTCATGCAAAGGAAGTGGGTTCAACTACCGCAGCACACAACAGTTGAATCGCGTTGTCTTAATGCAGTAAACGAGAGCAGAAGCGAGAACATGGGTTTGTATCGAATGATCAATGAATTGCTTGCCCGATGGAACTGGGGTAGAGAACGCCCTTCGATGGGTAGTCGAGGTTATCTTCGGGGCGTAACCTATCATGAAAGCACACCAAATAAACACACAAGACAATATGCAACAATATGATGCATGCTATGACATGGCAATATGGATGTGTGTTGGCCTAATGCAAGTTGAAAGAATAGGGATGAACTCATTTGAATCAAAGATTCAAATGATAGCTCATTTGAGTTAGTCCTAATGGTGCAATATCTTATTCTGGTTATTCAGCATAGTTAACTTGTTTTAACATGCATGAAACCTGTACCAATGGATAGAGTGTATTTTTCTGATAATTTTTCATATATAAATCTTTGCATTTGGAGTTATAGATAAAAGTTATAAGCATTTGAAATTTGAATTATATTCGAAATTACTATATCAAAATAAATCCAGAATTGAATTAATGCGTCAGCATGAGGTCAGCGTGACGTCAGGGGTCAACGGGGTCATCCAGGTCAAACTGACCAGTGGGACCCGCATGTCAGGGTTAGTTTTAACTAATTAACTTAATTAGAACTAATCCTAATTAGTTAACCGAGGGGTCCACCGTCATTGACTCGTATCACCAACAGGCCCACAATGTGGGTCAGTGGTCAACTCGCCGGCGTCTAGCCGCCGGCGAGGCCAGGCGCGGCGGAGCAGAGTGCTTTTGCACTTTCCGGGCACCAAATGGGGCGCGGGGAGCATCTACGTGGAGCTGGGGATGAGCCGCGGCTATTGGTGGGGTTAGCTTGGGTCGGGGTGGCCGGAGTTGGCGCCGGCGGTGAGTTTGGCGGCGGCCGGGCTCGGGTGATGTCGAACTAGTTGCTAGGGGGCAAGATGAGGCGCGTGGGGTGTAGTGTTCGACCCAACGCAGCTCGGTGAGTGCGATGGACACGGTGGCGTGGCCGTTGGGTGGCCGGAGCCTCGTCGGCGACGAGCTCCGCGGCGGTGCGTTCGGGCGATCGTGGTTGGGTCGCTGTGGTGCACGAGGGAGAGAGCGGAGAGGACGGGGAGGTAGCCAGGCTCACAGTGATCCCGTAGAGAGCCTCGTCGGGGTCGGGGACGGTCTGATGCGGCGGCGACGGCGAAGGGGATCTCCGGCGGTGGCGGAGTCGGGCGAGGTCGGCGCAGTAGCTTCGGGGCGAGCAAGAGCTCGGGGCTTGGCTTGTTCGACGGAGTCGACGACGGCGAGGCGACCAGACAAGGTCTCGTGGCGCGGGGACGACGGTAGCTACGGCTACGACGGAGGAGCGGCGACGGTGGCGTCGGCCATGGCGAGGGGGGAGCGAGAGAGAGGAGGCAGGGGGAAAATGACGTGTCCAGGGGGGTCGGGCGACGACGTGGAGGTCGTCCAGGGCGGTGAAGCGGCGAGGAGGTGAAGGCGGCGGCGGCCAGCTGCGTGGCGCGCCTCAAGGCTCGCCGGGGGCACCAGTTGCTCGCTTAGCCGAGCTAAGCAGCTGTTGGCTGCTGGTTGGCTGGGCTGGGCAGCAGGGGCGAACAAAGCATGTAAGCTTTTTCCTTTTTTAGTCTTTTTCTAATTTCTGTAACTTTGTGGGGTTTATTTAAAATACCAAAACTATTTTAAAAATCACCAAAATGCTTCTGGTCACTTGTTGGAATATTCCCAACATGAAACATTTCAGTTTGACAATTTTTGAACATTTAAAATATTTTATGTAATTTAAAATGCTCATTTCAAAAACTTGTGGATTAATCCTAGAACCCTTAGATGACCTAGAAAATGGTTCACCTTCTTTGACATGGGTTCTGAACCAAAGTAAAGAGGATGAACATTTTGAAGGGCATTTCGGATTCATTGAAATAATTTTAGTAAACCCTAGTTGAATTAAGGGGGTGTTCTGGGTTTCGCCTTCCCCATTTCAAATTCAAATGAAATTTAAACATGATGCACACCCTAATGCATGGTCTATCCGGGATGTGACAACTCACCCCACTCAAAAGAATCTCGTCCCCGAGATTTAGGATCTGCTGCGAAAAGGTGGGATACTCAAGTCGAAGACGATCCTCCCTTTCCCAAGTTGCTTCTTGCTCGGAATGGTTTGACCATTGAACCTTTAGAAACTTGATATTCCGACGTCGAGTGGTACGCTCGGCTTGATCGAGGATACGAACGGGATATTCTCGATAGGTGAGGTTATCTTGGAGATCAAGCGTTTCGTGGTCCACTTCACGGATAGGATCCGAGAAGCAACGCCTGAGTTGGGAAACGTGGAAGACATCATGGACTTTGGAAAGATGCGGAGGTAGTTCCAATTGGTAGGCAACTTCCCCTCGTTTGGCAAGAATGCGAAAGGGTCCAATGTAACGAGGAGCCAACTTGCCTTTGATATCAAACGATGGGTTCCTTTAGAGGAGTAACCGAAGGTAAGCCTTCTCGCCAATTTCATAAGTCATAGGCTTATGCTTGCGGTCATATTGGCTCTTTTGACGAGATTGGGCTGTTTTCAATTTCTCACGAATAACGCGAACCTGCTCTTCGCTTCTCGGATCATGTCCGGGCCAAAGAGTTGTCTCTCCCGGTTTCTCACCGCTTAAGAGGCGCTCACATTTTCGCCCATAAAGAACTTCGAAGGGCTTTGCCTAAGCTGGCTTGATAACTATTGTTATAAGCTTAACTCGCGAATGGAAGGCATTTTTCCCAATTCATGCCGAAGAGATGACAAAGCTCAAGCATATCCTCTAGGATTTGATTGACTCGCTCTACTTGACCACTTGATTGGGGATGGAAAGCGGTGCTAAAGGAGAGACGAGTTCCCATAGCGCTTTTGGAAACTTTCCCAAAATCGAGAGGTGAAGAGACTTCCATGGTCTGAGTTAATTTCCAATGGAACACCATGAAGAGACACTATTCGAGAGATGTACAATTCAGCTAGCTGGCTAGCGGTTATACTCTCACTAACGGGTAGGAAGTGGGCTACTTTGGAAAGACGATCAACAACAACGAAGATAGCATTATTCCCTCTCTTGGTCCTGGAAACCCGTAATGAAATCCATACCGATTTTATCCCATTTCCATTCAGGAATTTCCAAAGGTTGAAGGGTACCAAGAGGCCGTTGATGCTCTGCTTTAACTCGACGACGACGCCGCAGCTAGCAATGTATTGAGCGATTTCTCTTCATCCTAGTCCACCAAAACCTCCGCGAGATCTTGATACATTTTAGTACTACCAGATGAATGGTGAGAGGAGAGTCATGAGCTTCCTTAAGGATCAATCGCCTCAGGTTGCGCACCTTGGGGACCACTAGACGGTCTCCAAAGAGCACGACACCTTGTTCATCAATGGAGAAACAATCTGCGACTCCTTTCTTGATGTTTCTCCTGATACGAGAGACTCCCGGATCTACCTTCTGTGCTTTAATGATCTGATCCGTAAGGGTAGGTTTCGCCACCAAGGTGGAGAGGAATCCTCGAGGAACGATGTGAAGATTAAGCTTACGAAATTCCTCGTGGAGAATTGGTTGACTTTGTTGTAACATCAGATTGTTACAATAAGATTTGCGACTTAGTCGCGCCAGCCATGACATTGGCTTTGCTCGGGTGTAAGATATTCCTAAGTCGAAATCTGTATCAACTCGACCCAACGCCTTTGCCCGAGATTCAAACCGTTGGGTGAAGATATATTTCAGACTTTGGTGATCAGTAGATTTCGCAACGATTACCTAGAAGGTAATGTCGCCAAGTTTTGAGTGCATGAACCATCGCTGCAAGCTCTAGATCGTGTGGGATAGTTATCCTCATGTGGACGAATCGTCGAGAAGCGTAGGCAATCACATGACGATCTTGCATGAGTATGCAACCTAGTCCTTGTCGCGAGGCGTCCGTAATAGATAATAAAGTCCTTAGAGAAATCTGGTGGAACAAGTACGGAGCAGATGTCGCGCCTTTTCAGTTCTGAAAGCTGAACTCGCCTTGTGGTGTCCATTCAACTTCTTATCTTTCTTGAGGAGTTCGGTTAGAGGTTTAGCAACTTTAGAGAAATTCTCGACGGCGGCGGCAATAGCTCGCTAAACCGAGGAAACTCCAACTTGCTTGACCGATTCAGGTGGAGTCCAATCAAGGACGGCTTGAACTCGCTCGGGATTGACAGCAATACCCTTACCAGAGATTACATGTCCTAGATAGGTCACTTCTGGTAACCAGAATTCACATTTAGAGAATTTGGCATAAAGGCGGTGCTCTCAAGTTTCATCAATACTAGCCTTAGGTGTTCGCATGTTCTTCCTCATTCTTGGAGTAGATGAGTATATCATCGAGGTATACCACGACGAATTTATCCAAGTACTCCATGAAGATCGAGTTCATTAACCGAGAGAAGGTGGCTGGAGCATTGGTTAATCCGAAGGACATGACGGTGTACTCAGATTGGCCATAACGAGTGACAAAGGCCGCTTTAGGAATGTCCCGTTTTGATTTTGATTTGATGGTAGCCCAACCTCAAATCCATCTTGAAAAGATCGAGGATCCAGCGAGCTGATCATACAGTCGTTGATCCCGGGAGCGGATACTTGTTCTTGATAGTGACCAAATTGACAGGTCGGTAATCTACAACCATCCGATCCGTACCATCCTTCTTCTTGACGAAGAGGACGGGCAAGCCCATGGAGATGAACTAGGACGGATGAAACCCTTTTGCAAGGACTCATCGAGTTGTTTCTTAAGTTCAGCTAGTTCTAGGGGTGCCATCTTATAAGGTCTTCTAGAGATTGGGACGGTTCCGGAATAAGATCTATCACGAACTCGACATCCCCGCTGTGGAACACCGGCAGTTCTTCCGAAAGACATCCGGAAAATCACGGACTACCGGAATATCTTCAGATCCGGAAGGGGTTGGCATTTAAGGAGTAAAGTCGGCGCTTGGACACTCGGGTTAAAACATCCACCGTTTTGCCCAAGGATGGGTAAGTTGAACAGTTCTAGTAGAGCAATCAATCTTAGCATAATGGGCTGACATCCACCCATACCCAAGATGATGTTTATGTCCGAGGACTTAAGAGCTATTAGAGATGCAAGAAAGACTAATCTGTCGACAAGAATTTCATTCCCATGACTTATTCTAGAGGTTTGCCATCTAGAACCAGGAGTTTGAATTTCCATGGAGGTAGGCATGTCACGAGATGTGGTGTTGTGCAATCGAGCATAGCTCTCGTAAATAAATGAATGAGATGCTCCAAGATCAAAAGAACAGTTGCGGATGGCAATTAACAAGAAGCGCATCGAGGACGGCGTTGGGATCCTCATAGGTTTCTTCAGCGAGAGACATAGTTGACATGGCCACGAGCGGTGGCAACCGGCTTAGCATAGGGCACCTTTCCTGCTGGCTTGCCGCCAACAGATTTTCCAATTTGCCAACAGACTTTCCAGGCTTGATTGGGGTTGTTCGGGACACTCTCGAATATAGTGGCCCGCCTCTCCACACTTGAAGCAAGTTATCACATTTGGACGTGGAGCAGCATTAGCAGTTGGACCTCCATAAGTCTTGGGTGGAAAATACGGCTGGTTGGGGTGAGGCGCCAAGGATGGCCTCGGGGTGAACCTAGGTGGTAGAGCAGATTTGGAACCCAAACCCGGCGCTTCGGGATCCAGAGCGGATGACGATCCGTAATCACGGATGTGCTTGCGTGAAGCCTCAAAATCAGTCTGCCCGCTTTGGCGCCGATAGCCTTATTGACTAGCTTCGAAAGAGGTACACTCATGCAGACGGAGATCTCGGCGTAGCTCGGGCTAAGTCCCTTGCGGAACCTTGCACTGCTTCTTAGCATCGGTAGAAATTTGGCTCCCTTCCCGCCAATATTTGGGAAGAGGACCAAGGCCTCTATAAATAGGGACTAGCCACCACAAGAGGGAAGCAGAGGAATCGAGCTTGAACGAGTAGATGGATAATCCTCACCCACACACAAAGTACAAGAACACCTCAACCTCGGGGAGGCGTTCTTCCCTTGTAACTGCTCATCCTCAGCCCAAGAGGCAATCCACCACCACCACACCGGAGTAGGGTATTACACCACAACGGTGGCCCTAACCAAGATAGATCTTGTGTTTTTGTGTTATGAAGTTCACTCAGTTAGTCTTGAGATCTTAGCAAAGCTAGGACATAGATCGGTGGGCGAGAACTTCGCACGCACCCCTGCAGTTCGAACCTTAAGGGTTTTGCCGAACCCTAGATCCGATAAAGATTGAAAAAATCACACAATTTAGTATTGTCTTGAGCCATCGTGACAAGCAAGCAATCCAGCACACTAGCAAACAAGAAGCAAGCTAAAAGAGGCGAACGAAAAAGAGAGGGTGAATAAAACGGCAAGGGTGAAGTGGGGGAGAGGAAAATGAGAGGCAAATGGCAAATAATGTAATGCGAGGGATAAGAGTTTGTGATGGGTACTTGGTATGTTGACTTGCATAGACTCCCAGCAACGGCGCCGTAAATCCTTCTTGCTACCTCTTGAGCATCAAGCGCCGTTTTTTTCCTTCAAGAGGAAATGGTGATGGAGTAAAGTAGCGTAAGTATTTCCCCAGCTTTTTGAGAAGCACAGATCAATCTAGTAGGATACCACGCCAAGTCCCTCGTACCTACACAAACAAATAAGAACCTTGCAACCAACACGATAAATGGGTTGTCAATCCCTTCACGGCCACTTGCAAAAGTGAGATCTGATAGAGATGATAAGATAATATTTTTGGTATTTTTATGATAAAGATTAAAAGTAAAGATTGCAAAGCAAATGGTAATAGAAATCGCTAGTTGACGGGAGATTAATATGATGGAAAATAGATCCGGGGGCCATAGGTTTCACTAGTGGCTTCTCTCAAGATAGCATACGACACGGCAGGTGAACAAATTATCACCGAGCAATTGAAAGAATTGAGCATAGTTATGAGAATATCTAGGTATGATCATGTATATAGGCATCACGTCTGTGAAAATTAGACCGACTCCCTGCCTGCATCTACTACTATTACTCCACACATCAACAGCCTATCCAAAGATGCATCTAGAGTATTAAGTTCATAAGAACAGAGTAACACTTAAGCAAGATGACATGATGTAGAGGGATAAACTCATGCAATATGATATAAATCCCATCTTTTTATACTCAATGGCAACAATACAATACATGTCGCTTCCCCATCACACCGGGATCGAAAGCACCGCAAGATTGAACCCAAAGCTAAGCACTTCTCCCATTGCAAGAAAGATCAATCTAGTAGGACAAACCAAACTGATAATTCAAGAGACTTGCAAAGATAACCAATCATACATAGAAGAAATCAGAGAAGATTCAAATATTGTTCATAGATAATCTGGATCATAAACCCACAATTCATCGGATCTCACAAACACACCGAAAAGAAGATTACATCAATAGATCTCCAAGAGAATCAAGGAGAACTTTGTATTGAGATCCAAAGAGAGAAGAAGCCATCTAGCTAATAACTATGGACCCAAGGTCTGAGGTAAACTACTCACACATCATTGGAGAGGCTATGGTGTTGATGTAGAAGCCTCCGTGATCAATGCCTCCCCATGGAGCACCAAAAAGGCCCCAAGATGGGATCTCATGGGCATGTAAGGTTGGGGCGGTGAAATTAGGTTTTCATGGTGCTCTTCGATGGTTTGGGGGTACGTAAGGTATATATAGGAGTAAGAAGTAGGTCGGTGGAGCCACGAGGGGCCCACGAGGGTGGAGGGTGCGCCATGGGGGTAGGCGCGCTCTTCCTCGTGGCTTCCTCGTTGGTTGCTTGACGCCCACTCCAAGTCCTCTCGGATCACGCTTGTTCGTAAAATCACGCTCCTCAAGGTTTCATTCCGCTTGGACTCCGCTTGATATTCCTTTCCTTTGAAACACCAAATAGGCAAAAAACAACAATTTGGGCTGGGCATCCGTTAATAGGTTCGCCCCAAAATAATATAGAAGTATATAAATAAGACCATTAAACATCCAAAACAGAATATATAATAGCATGGAACAATAAAATTATAGATACGCTGGAGACGTGACACCGACAAAGCGACTTACTTGGCAAATCACAAAAACTGGCTGTGGCCAGGACCCACTGCGGCCGTGGACCCAGCTGCGTGCTCTCCACGTGACAAGATTTTTCGATGGAAGTCGGTCGTCGACCACATCGACCACGCCACACGAGAGCACCAAGGCGGTGGACGCACGACGAGGCCTAGGAAGGGACGACGCGAGCCGTGAAGACGCGCAAGGGATGCCCACGACAGAGGAGTATGAGGGTTCATCGTTCGCCGCGGTGTGAAGCTTCCATCACCGCAGAATAACAGGGGTGGGGTGAGTAGAGGGATGGCCTGCCAGCGGTGGCGTAGTAGGGGCGTGAGGCTCCGCGGCATCGCAGCCGCCACGGAGGCAGGAGCACGAGGCACCACTGCGCTGGTTTGGGCGGCCGGAGCAAGAAGACCAGAGGTTGAAGAAGCACTACGGCCGCTGGATGGACATCGACGTCACCGGAGCTAGAATCGTTATATTGACTAAGTTGACAAAGCCCTCCGCCCCTCGCCAACTTAGTTGGCCCACAAGTCAGCCTCCCACTATTGTGGGTCCCAGCCAGCAGGGGTATTCATTTTTGTGCGTAATAAGGAGGCACTTCAAGTGCGTGCAAAGATATAGCTGGTGGGTCCGACTGCCACCGTGGGAACGCTTTTTTCGAAATACAGAGGCCTTCCGATGGGTCCCAGCTGTGTGGAGAAATCATTATTTTGCGCAGAATAAGGAGGCATTTCCTTGTGCGCGGTCAGGACTCAGCTATCAGCCTCTCCACGCACAACCCACTTCGATGATGTCGCTGCTGACCACGCTGACCACTCACGCCGAGCACATCCAAGGTGGTGGATGATAGCGAGGCCCCGACAGCAACGAGCCGAGATGGGAAGACGCGAAGTAGAGTCGCAGACGGAGAGGTGTACGAGGGTTAATCGGTTCTGTGTGTGGTTCGGGCAATGGTGGAGAAGAACAGGAGGTGTGGAGGGGTGGAGGATGGTCCGCCAACGGTGTTGTAGCGCCACAACGGGCATGCTAAGCAAGAGCTGCTAGCAGGAGGAGGTGGGAGCAGGTGGTCCCGCGCAAGTGCTGGAGGAAGAAGATGAGATTGAAGATGGATGCCAGCTTGTTGGATGTAAATCAAACGACTAACAATGTTAGAATCATTTGTTGACTAAGTTGACAAGGACTTGCATTGGCTTCACCTATTGGCCCACATCAGCCTCCAAAAATGTGGCAACGATTCAACCCATTTTTTTCCGAATTTACAGTCTTTTTTTAAGGGGTAGAATTTACATTCAATTTGATCTTTTTTTGAATTACAGTCCATGAGCTGGGCTGGGTGAACAAATACTGAAGCGCCCATGCACCCATTTATGTTTTTCCTAAAAATTACAGGCCATTTGCACTTTCTCGAAATACACGATTTTGCTGGGCTGATTCTAATTATAATGTTGGGGTGGTGTAGGACCTTGAAGTATGTCTAGAGGGGGGTGATTAGACTACTTGACCAATTAAAACTTAGCCTTTTCCCGCTTTAGAGTTTGGCAGATTTTAGCTATCTTAGGACAAGTCAAGCAATCATCACACAATTCAAGCAAGCATGCAAAGAGTATATGAGCAGCGGAAATTAGGGCATGCAACTTGCAAGAAAGTAAAGGTAAGGGTTTAGAGGATTCAAACGCAATTGGAGACACGGATGTTTTTGGCGTGGTTCCGATAGGTGGTGCTATCGCACTCCACGCTGATGGAGACTTCAACCCACGAAGGGTAACGGTTATGCCGAGTCCACGGAGGGCTCCACCCACAAAGGGTCCACGAAGTAGCAACCTTGTCTATCCCACCATGGCCGCCGCCACGAAGGACTTGCCTCACTAGCGTGTAGATCTTCATGAAGTAGGCGATCTCCTTGCTCCTTACAAACTCCTTGGTTCAACTCCACAATCTTGTCTGAGGCTCCCAAGTGACACCTAGCCAATCTAGGAGACACCACTTCCAAGAAGTAACAAATGGTGTGTTGATGATGAACTCCTTGCTCTTGTGCTTCAAATGATAGTCTCCCCAACACTCAACTCTCTCTCATAGGATTTGGATCTGTAGAAAGAAGATTTGAGTGGAAAGCAACTTGGGGAAGGCTAGAGATCAAGATTCATATGGTAGGAATGGAATAACTTGGCCTCAACACATGAGTAGGTGGTTCTCTCTCAAAATGGTAAGTTGGAAGTGTAGGTTTAGTCTCGATGGCTCTCCCACGAATGAAGAGGAGGTGGAGGGTATATATAGCCTCCACACAAAATCTAACTCTATACACAATTTACCAATCTCGTGGGACCGAATCAACAAGCCTCGGTCGACCGATTTTAGTAAACCTAGTGACCGTTAGGGTTTTTGTGGATCGACATGCATCTCGGTAGGACCGATATGGTTAGGGTTAGGGCATAACGTATCTCGGTGAGACCGACACAAACTCTCTGAGACCTATTTTGGTAATTAGCTAACCAGAGAGTTGGTCGTAAACTCGGTGGGACAGATTTGCTCTTTTCGTGAGACCGAAATGTTACAAAAGGAAACAGAGAGTTTACATTGCAATCTCGGTGGGACTGATTCGCTTCTTTCGGTGAGACCAAAAGTTACGAAAAGCAAAGAGAGATTATAATCCCATCTCGTGAGACCGAGATCCCTATCGGTAGAACCAATTTTCCTAGGGTTTGTGGCAGTGGCTATGACATATGGAATCGGTGGCGCTGGATTGGAAGAATCGTGAGACCGATTTTGGCTTTAGGTTTAGGTCATATGTGGATGTGAGAAAGTAATGGGGTTTTGGAGCATATCACTACACATGAAGCAAGAGGCTCATTACAACACCTCATCCCTCCTTGATAGTATTGGCTTTTCCTATAGACTCAATGTGATCTTGAATCACTAAAATATAAAATGAAGAGTCTTGAGCTTTGAGCTTGAGCCAACCTTTGTCATTAGCATTTTGAGGGATCCACTTTCATCATCCATGCCATGCCATTCATTGAGCTTTCCTGAAATGTTCATCTTTGAATGGCATTAGCTCAATGAGCTATATGTTGTTATGAATTACCAAAACCACCTAGGATAGTTGCACTTTCAATGTGGGCGCAACAATGTTATCAAAAAATAAACAGGGCTGAGATTTTGTGTTATATATATATATATATATATATATATATATATATATATATATATATATATAAAATAAGTGATTTATTATTACATTGGTCCTTAAATCTTACCAAGCTTTTGTACACAATCACTGTAGATTTTCATGCCAAAAAATCCAGGATTTTATTGTTAAGAAATTATTTTTATAAGTTAATAAGATGTGGGATATTGTTTTCACATATAAGTATCTCATAAATATATGATGACAATAATAATAATATATAATAACATATAAAATAATTTAAATATATATAATATAGTTAGAAGGGAAACAAAAGTTGACTAGGCGCTCCTATTCTATATATAAAAAAATTAGAACAGCATCAAGATTTTATTCAAAAAAACATAAATTGGGCTGCCGAAAGTTTCAGGAATAAAACTCTGATGGGTGGTCCATAGGCAAGTTGATGCATGACGCACCCTCAAGAAAATACAAACAGGCCTATGGACCTCCCATCCGAGGTCATACAATGCGATATTAAAAAGAAAGCCTAGACGGGATAAAGGAAAACCTGGACCGGAGCTGGTGGCACCGAGGTCTGTAGCTGGTGTAGATGAAGTTGTTCTTGTGTTAGGAACTCGCACACAGAGATGACCTCGGGCTCTAGGCACTCGAAAATGCATCGCTTGTTGTTTTGCCCTTCCTCTCCTCGCATGTCATCTTGTAGTTCCTCCACTACGCATCAATCTCGCCATTTACATCTAAGTTATAGAACTTTTGTTCTATGATTCTTCCAAGCTCTCCGATTTTGAGTGAGGGTGGCCAATCCTTCTCAATCCTCATGGTTGATGCTATTAAGTATCCAAGCTGCTCCTCGCTTGTTCTTCAAGAAATAATCGATGCCTCCTCCCGAGTTGGCATCCCGACAGCCTTCTCCTTCCTTGCCTCTCCTTCTTCTCTTGTGCTTGAACCGACGATGGATCATTCTCATTCATGACAACCTCATTGTTCTCAAAGTCTGGATAAATTGGAAAATGTTCCTTATCCAATAGATATTTGCTCGTGCCCATCTTTGAGTTAATCAACTCGGATCCGAGGGGCATATCCACAACTTCTTTTCTCGATCAGCAGCAGTCTCTTAATGGTTTCAACCATAAGGCTCATGACTTTGAATTTCGTGGCACATCAAACAAATGCAACAGGTTGATTGCATGCCCTCCGATCATGTTGTGGTCACCAGACTTTGGCAAGAGCGTATGCCTTAAGATGGTATTGATAGTTGGCAGCCCCGATGTATGAAGTGGACTGATCCAAACTTATGTGTCTCAATGGCTGTGTCTGGGATCTCCTTGTACATGTGTGCCATGGTATTGTGGTCCATTTTCTTCTTGGCATAAACATCAAGATCATCTTCATTCTCCTTTGGGGCATGTATCAGCTTTGCCCACTCTCAACCGCTGATCGGTACCTTGTACCTTCGACATCCACACTATCCTGCCATCCGGATAAAAGTGTGTCAGGAGTAGAACTGCATGAAAAGTTCATCGCTCCAGCCAGGTGAGCTACCAACGAAGTCTGCAACTCCAACAGCAAAAAACTGTCTTGCACTCCAGTGATAGTGCTCTACATTTTCCTTCATGTAGGTCTAGTCGACCCACCTCATGTCACACACTATGGGCTTCTTATCTAGCGTAATGGTCTCATAAAAGTCCCGATGTTCCTTGGTGTGGAATCAGTAGTCCAGCAGTTCTTTTCTCCTTGTGGCATATGGATCTCATCCTCCATAGCCTCAACCCATTGTCTCTTCCGATCTTCATATCCTCACCACCGTGATGGGCATCATTATGGTCTGTATCTTTGGCTTGAGCTTCCTCAAAATTTGTCCTTCTTCATCTTCTTCTTCAAAGAGCCTCGTGCATCGGGCCTTGTTCTTCTCAATAGCTGAATACTCTTGGTATTCCTCTTTGGTGCAGACTTGGCCTTGGGGCAGCTTTGGGTTCTTCCTTGGCTTAGATGTGGCAGCCCCGATCTTATAGCATCACCCATAAGCTTGGGTGCCTTTGTGTCGGGTGCAATTGCCTCTTCTTCCTCTTCCATCATGGAAGGCTTCCCAATAACTCCGACTGTGGTCTTCTTGACCTCTCTTCCTTTTCTTCCTTCACCGCAAATTGCTCTTTGGGATCAGGCTTTTCAGATTTTGAGTTGATGTTCGCCTTTGGCATAGGTGTCCTCTGGCAGAACTTTCTTATTGAGTCCGTGCTTTGAGCTATGTGTCGAGCCATACTCCTTTTGAGCACAACCTTCTTGGAGGTTGCTTCATCCTCTTCGCCTATAATCCTCATCTTCCTAATCTGAGGTTTCTTCTTCCTTTGCTCGGTGGCAGCTTTAGGCAGATTGCTTGGGGTGCTCCTGCCTTCAATCAAGAGCTGAGGGACTAGTGCCCTCACTCATGTCCACCGCTTCCTCCCGACCTGCTCTCGACTGCACTCGGTCCGACATGCCGATCGCTAACCCCGTGAAGAGTTATAGATGAGGTAGAGTGGATGAGCATCACAAAATACAGAGATTTTGTAAAGAATGATTCAAAATTCAGTTTTAGTTTTCCACAGAAGCATTTCGATCAACCGAGTTTTTCAACTCGGTGGGTCCGAGATGGTTTCATGAAACCTAACCCTAAATTTTCGAATCAAAGCTATTCTACGGATTGCATTGACTAGATAGGAGTGCTTCAATCGTGGCAAGAATCAATAAGAACACAATGTGCGAGAATCGGACGAGGAAAGCATAAAAGATCGAGTCCATACCCTAGTTCGGCGGAGACTCACTACGGGCGCAACGGGGTTGATTTCGCTGACGGCGTGGATACCAGCGAAAGGGGCGGCTGGGCATTTAGGAGACAATCTCGAGACCACGGAGGCAGAGCGAAGCTATTGCGCGCGAAGAGGTTAGAGAAATTACCAAATTTTTGCCCGTGACTATATATAGCCCGACCGCGCGGCGGTGTGACCGAGTGGAACAACTTTGGTGCAAGTGAGATGCAAACTGTACATGTTATTGCAACTGTGTGACCGAAGAGTTCAAATCGGTTGCACCGAGATTGAAAACCTAGATCGACTAAGTGATCTCGGTAAGACCGAATGGAGGAATCGGTAAGACCGAAAATCACAAAGAAGTTTTGGAAGTTTAAGTCTATGATTTAATCGGGACTCGAGTGCCCTCACACAGAGTGGTTCAATCGACTTGATCAAATTTTGTGATGTAGCATGAACAGAGTTTGAGACGAGAAAAGCATAGATAGCTAAAGAAGGTTCTTAGGCATTCTTGTCCATCCACTTGGCCAAAGAAAAGAAGCCAATCAATCAAAACAACAAGTGGATGTCCTCGAATGAGTAAAGTATGCAACCAACATGCTCACACAATAAGATGGCAAATGAAATATGTGACAAAGCATGCACAACCAATTCTAGCATCTATCATAAATTGGCGATGACTAGGTCATCTATATATGATTATATTGACTTAGGAGTCAAATGATAGACATTTGATCATAGGTCATACTCATCGCTTAAGCTCAAGTGGGTTACCACTTTACATAAAGCATTTATGTGTTCACATCATTAGAGTTGCTTTGACTCAATTCTTAGAGTTAAGCCCCCTAGATGTGAGATCCCCTTAGAGGGATGAACTAACCTTGGGTTTTTTCGATGATGACTTCATGTAGGTGTTGAAGATGTGGATGCTCAATGTTGATGTAGATCTTTTGGAGCAATCCTTTGGAGTGAGTTGCACTTTCAATACCTACATGGGTTAGTCCCTCAAGGAACAAACAAGTATATCCATAGACATAGAGTGATGCACACACAAAAAGATGTCCATGAAATAATTAGGTTACCTTGTCCCTTGCCTTACAAACATGAGGATTTGTGACTCCTTGAACTAGTGCAAGATATGGAAGTTGATTGCACTTGTCCTTTCCATAATGATATGAGTGAAATATGTTATGGAGTCACCTCAAGAACTCTCTAGTTCTTCTTCTTCTGGATCCACATCATCTTGATGGGAATCCTTTAGTTGTAGTTGTACTTGATGAGGTAGAACTTGACGTAGTCTTGGGAATCCACTTGACCGAGACCTTAGGTGCTTCTTCAAATGCATCAATCTCTTCTTGAAGCTTGTCCTTTCCTTGTGGTCTTGTGGTGGAAGATCATCTTGTGCTTGTGTTCCCTTGAAGGAAGTAGGATCATACTTCTCTTGTTGAGGAACAAACTTCGCCTTGGGGTATTGATCTTCTTCCCACTCAACTCCATTGGCATTGAACTTTCGCTCAAAACCAACACCTTGATTCTTCCGTGCCTTCCTTGCTTATGCATAATTTCCTCAATTGCTTACTCCCAAGAAGGCTCTTGTATACACCTTTCTATAATTCCCTTCAATAAGCTATTTTCTTGCTCAAGTGTAACTTGGCTAAGAGAATCATTAGTGGAATCAAGAGAACTACTAGAAGCAACAATATTGGATTTAATATTGTTATTGTTACTACTAGAAGAAGAATCTTTCTTGTTCTTGTTACTAGACTTGACTTGAGGCATGTAAGTAGATAAGAGTAAACGCTTGGCAATGTAAGAAGAACTTTTCATTTAAGATCATCATTTATTGCTTTTAAGAACTCATGCTCTGCTCAAGATTGAGCTTTCAAAGCGTAATTCTCATGAGCCCTCAAAAGTTCTTGATGATCTTCAAAGATAGTTTCATGAGCTAACTTAAGAGTGTTTAGTTCTTTAGTTAGATGCTCAATTTTCTCCTTATCATTGTCATTTGTTTCAACTTGATTAGCATGATTAATTGATGTTTCATCATAGTATTCATCACTAGAGTTGTCAACAAGTAAATCATCATCACCTAGCAAGTCATCTTCATCAACATCAAAATCAATATACTGGGTGTGTTACCTTAGGACCTTTGGCCATGAAGCATCTACCAATTCCTTCATTTGGTGATTCAAATATGTCGAGGAGTTGGTTGACACAAGTGCTAGACCGCAACACCTTCATCTTGAGTATATTCGAGTCGGAGTGATAGCTTCTCCTGAGTGATGGTCGGAGTCGGAGCCGATACATTCACCAACATGAGCTTGATGTCTTCGCTTGTGTAGCTCTTTGATGACTTGTCCTTCCTTTCCTAATCCTTGCTTCTCCGTGAGGGTCTTCGCTCATAACGATCATCTCTACTCCTCCTCTCTTGGTGGTGATTCTTCTTCTACTTCTTCTTTTGGAGAGTCTTCTTCTTGTAGGGTGTCGACACTCATTGAATAGTGTCCGGTCTCCCACAATTGTAGCAATTGCGCCTCGACTAGAAGATCTTTGTCATTGTAAGACCTTGACTTGGAGCTTCTTTCTTGCTTCTACTCTTGTAGAATTTTTGAAGTTCTTCACCATTAAGCTCAATTCTTCATTGAAGGTTTGTTTCTCACTTGATGATGGGGGGATTCACTTGAGGCTTTGTAAGCACCACTTGACTTGTTGTGAAGTTCCTCCTTATCCTTAATGACATCTCATGAGCAACAATTCTTCCAATGACTTCGCTGGTTTGAGATCTTTGTAGTTTGGCATCATTTGAATCAATGTGCACACGGTATCATACTTTCCATCCAATGCTCTTAAGATCTTCTTGATGATGAATCGTCACCATCTCTTCACTCCCTAAGCCGGCAATTTCATTTGTGATAAGTGCAAGTTTAGAGTACATTTCAAATTAACCTTCACCATCCTTCATTTTGAACTTGTCAAGTTGACTTTGGAGCACATCCAACTTGGATTCCTTGACGGATTTGGCACCTTCATGCATATCAATCAAAGTATCCCAAATTTCCTTTGCATTCTCAAGACGGTTGATTTTGTTGAATTCTTCGGGCACAACCGCTGAAGATGATATCACAAGCTTGAGCGTTGTATTGCAACATCTTCAATTCTTCCACATTAGCTTCACGGTTCGGTCTCCCATCAAAGAATTCACCTTGCAAGCCAATAAAATAATTGCCCAAACGGCGGGTTATGTCCGAGAATATGCATTTTCATCTTATGCTTCCAACTAGCAAAATTAGTACCATCAAAGTAAGGACCTCTAAAGTGATAATTTCGCTAGACGCCATACCTCCTAGGTTGTGAAACCAAGGCTATGACCACCAAAAGCTATGGAAATCAAAGCAAATGGAGACCAAAAGCTCGATACCACTTGTAGGACCTTGAAGTATGTCTAGAGGGGGGTGATTAGACTACTTGACCAATTAAAAACTTAGCCTTTTCCCAGCTTTTAGAGTTTGGCAGATTTTAGCTATCTTAGGACAAGTCAAGCAATCATCAACAATTAAATCAAGCATGCAAAGAGTATATGAGCAGCGAAATTAAGGCATGCAACTTGCAAGAAAATAAGGGAAGGATTTGGAGGATTCAAACGCAATTGGAGACACGGATGTTTTTGTCGTGGTTCCGATAGGTGGTGCTATCGTACTCCACGCTGATGGAGACTTCAACCAATGAAGGGTAACGTTGCGCTGAAGTCCACCGGAGGGCTCCACCCACGAAGGGTCCACAAAGTAGCAACCTTGTTCATCCCACCATGGCCGCCGCCACAAGGACTTGCCTCACTAGCGGTAGATCTTCACGAAGTAGGTGATCTCTGCGTTCTTACAAACTCCTTGGTTCAACTCCACAATCTTGTCTGAGGCTCCCAAGTGACACTCTAGCCAATCTAGGAGACACCACTCCCAAGAAGTAACAAATGGTGTGTTGATGATGAACCCTTGCTCTTGTGCTTCAAATGATAGTTCTCCCAACACTCAACTCTCTCATAGGATTTGGATCTGGTAGAAAGAAGATTTGAGTGAAAGCAACTTGGGGAAGGCTAGAGATCAAGATTCATATGGTAGGAATGGAATATCTTGGCCTCAACACATGAGTAGGTGGTTCTCTCTCTAAATGGTAAGTTGGAAGTGTAGGTTTAGTCTCGATGGCTCTTCCACGAATGAAGAGGAGGTGGAGGGTATATATAGCTCCACACAAAATCTAACTGTTACACACAATTTACCAATCTCGGTGGAATGAATCAACAAGCTCGGTCGTAACCGATTTTAGTAAACCTAGTGACCTGTTAGGGTTTTCGTGGGATCGGCATGCATCTCGGTAGGACCGATATGGTTAGGTTAGGCATAACGTATCTCGGTGAGACTGACATACACAAACTCGGTGATACCGATTTTGGTAATTAGCTAACCAGAGAGTTGGTCGTAAACTCACGGGACCGATTTGCTCTTTTCGTGAGACCGAAATGTTACAAAAGGGAAACAGAGAGTTTACATTGCAATCTTGGGACCGATTCACTCTTTCGTGAGACCAAAAGTTACTTAAAAGGAAACAGAGAGATTATAATCCTATCTCGGTGAGACTGAGATCCCTATCGGTAGAACCGATTTGCCTAGGGTTTGTGGCAGTGGCTATGACATATGGAATCGGTATGCCTGGATTGGAAGAATCGTGAGAGCGATTTGGCTTTAGCTTTAGATCATATGTGGATGTGAGAAAGTAGGTGAGGGTTTTGGAGCATATCACTAAGCACATGAAGCAAGAGGCTCATTAACAACACCTCATCCCTCCTTGATAGTATTGGTTTTTCCTATAGACTCAATGTGATCTTGAATCACTAAAATATAAAATAAAGAGTCTTGAGCTTTTGAGCTTGAGCCAACTTTGTCATTAGCATTTTGAGGGATCCACTTTCATCATCCATGCCATGCCATTCATTGAGCTTTCCTGAAATGTTCATCTTGAATAGCATTAGCTCAATGAGCTATATGTTGTTATGAATTACCAAAACAACCTAGGGATAGTTGCACTTTCTCAGTGTGGGCTTAAATAATGTTATCAAAAAAATAAATAGGCTGAGCATTTTGTTATATATATATATATATATATATATATATATATATATATATATATGTATATATATATATATATAAGTAATAAGTGATTTATTATTACATTGGTCCTTAAATCTACCAAGCTTTTGTACACAATCACCAGATTTTTCGCTACAAAAAATCCAGGATTTTATTGTTAAGAAATTATTTTATAAGTTAATAAGATGTGGGATATTGTTTTCTTACATATGTAAGTATCTGTTAAAATATGAATGCAATAACAATAATATATAATAACATATAAAATTATTTAAATATATATATATAGTTAGAAGGAAACAAAAGTTGGACTAGGCGCCCTATTCTTATATAGAAAAAAATTAGAACAGACCTTCCATTTTATTCAAAAAAACATAAATTGGGTCTGCTAAAGTTTCAGAAAATAAAAACCTCGGATGGTGGTTCATAGGCTTGTCGATACATGACGATTTAATCTCAAGAAAATACAACAGGCCTATGGACCTCCCATCCGAGGTCATGGGCTGCGATATTAAAAAGAAAGCCTAGATGGGGCAAGCCGAAAACCCACCGATACTTGATGCCCCAAAGGATAATAAATGATACCGCCAACCCTTGGCTTCACAGAATTTATCTCCTATAGTAACTACGTTAAAGCACCTAAAAATGTAACTCGTCTTGACAACCTGGTGGCCCCAACGCCAAGATAGCATTAGGAGGAAGTATTTTTTCGATGAGGCACTTGTTTGCGCATTAGATAGACTGGTGGGTCCCGACTGTCCGCCTCTCCATGTACAAGTCATCTTCTGATTCCTCTCGCTTGTTCAAGATGTTCATAACGACAGATAACAAGGTCAGGGCGAGGACAAAGGCGCATTTAGGAGATCCACCACCGAGGAAGTGCCCTATTAGTAACGAAACAACCGAACTCAGCCTAGTGGCCGAAAGTGACACATAACCGGAGAGTTGTTCTGCTCGGGTTCGATTCCAATGTGTAGAGAAAATATCTCCAAATTTTTGCCTCGCTTTATTGACATGTGGGTCCCAATTGTCATCTACGCACACCACGCCCAACAATTGCCAAAACCGTCCCTCGTTTTCTCTTTTCGCGACACTGACATTGTGTGGGCATTTTGAAATAGCATATCTTTTTGACTGCATCATATGAAGACAAAGTACGCATGAATGTAAATCAACATGATGTTAACTAGCTGGTAGTTCCAGCTTCGACCATGAATAAAACTTTCCAACATGATGTTAATGAAAAGGCCGTGTTAGTATAAATGCTCTCCTCGAAGTTGCGCTTATCCGAACTGAACTTGAGTTTCTTATCTCAAACCTCAAACTTGCGCTTTTCTTAGAATCACATTGTGTGCACTTTTATACTCCTATGAAACTACATTTTTAAGTGCTAAAATAGATCTCTAGATTCATAAAATACTTCATATGCTCAATACTACAAATCTGAAATTTAAAAGACATTCATATCTAAAAGTACTCTCAATACAACACAAACACAATTCACAACCTGCAAACATCGACAACCCTAAGCCTCCCCGATAATTCACAACCCACCCACTATTGGCTGGGGCGGCCCTCCTATTCCTCGGCGGTAGACAGCCGCCTGTGGAGACGATGTGAACGGCGAGGGAGAGGATGGCGGGAAGCCGCCGAGCCAACTGCTTTTTCTCCTCTTGCAGCTTGGTCTGGTCGACGAAGACTCCACCGGCTCGCCCGCACGACACCCTCACAAACGGCACTCAGAGATGCTCGATCCTTCAATCTCGTGGATGCTCCATCTAGGATCGACATTCCCACCATCGCTCCCTCACGATCGCTTCGTGAATCTGTTTGCTCCATGGCCCAGAGGAGCAGTCTATGTATCTCACGCGATTCCTCTCCGGAGTATCGCCACTTTTCGCCTGCTGCAGATATTTGTCCATGGATGTCGCCGCGCGCTAGTTGGTCCTTGTTGTCAAACCAAGACTATATCTCCAACATCCTAGCTAGCTTCACAGGTCGCCGCTCATGATCCTCACGACGGTTGTACCTCCATCGATCCATTCTCCGCAGCACCTTCACTCGCGGTGGTTTTTAATGGAAGAGGAGAGGAGCAGCGCTGGTTTTGATTAGAATGGGAGAGGAGCGATGCTGGTTTTGGATTGGAACAGAGAGGAGGGCGGTGGTTTTGAAATGGAAGAGGAGAAGAGCAGCGTTGGACCAAGCCCGAGCGCCTTGGGCCCGGGGCTCTTGTCGGCGTTACAGGAACGGGGGTCCCCAGACTTGCCAGCCTGGGGCCCATGGCGTGGCTCTGCAAGTGGGCCCCTACGGCCCATCTTCACCAACAAGCATTCAAGACCCTCGCGAGGGGCTAAGCCTCGCGAGGCGGGCGACACAAGACCTCCTCAGGAGCGGCCTCACCAGGTTGGCTCGCGAGGGGTGGAGAGATCAAGGCAAGACAAACGTCACGAGGTTCTCGTGACGTGAGCCATGACGACTGAGACCAGGCGGGCGCTAGGCAGGCGCCAGCATGCGCAGTGTCCTTGTTTCCTCTTTGGTGCTAAGGAGGCAAGTGTAGGCACGGAGTATCGAGGCGTCAAGCAAAGGTCTCCATATCGGTGCAACAAGACCAAGACCAGCAGGACGGCAAGACAGAGGTCACCATGGATCCCAAGGCGGCGTCACCACAAGAGCCTTTGGCAGGCGAAGACTACTTTTGTCAGGATAAGCTATACTAGCCGTCCCCTTTCAAATTGGCCGTTGTTGGCTCCCTTCCCGCTCAATATTTGGGAAGAGGACCAAGGCCTCTATAAATAGGACTAGCCACCACAGTAGGAAGCAGAGGGAACTGAGCTTGAACGAGTAGATGGATAATCCTCACCCACACACAAAGTACAAGAACACCTCAACCTCAGGAGGCAGTTCTTCCCCTTGTAACTGTTCATCCTCAGCCCAAGAGGCAATCCACCACCACCACACTGGAGTAGGGTATTACACCACAACGGTGGCCCGAACCAGTATAGATCTTGTGTTCTTTGTGTTGCGAGTTCGTCGAGTTAGTCCTTGAGATCTTAGCAAAGCTAGGACATAGATCGGTGGGGCGAGAACTTCGCACGCACCCCAGAGTTCGAACCTTAAGGGTTTTGCCGGAACCCTAGATCCGACAGTATTGAAAAAATCACACAATTTAGTATTGTCTTGAGCCATCGTGACAAGCAAGCAATCCAGCACACTAGCAAACAAGAAGCAAGCGAAAAAGAGGCGAACGAAAAGAGAGGGTGAATAAAACGGCAAGGGTGAAGTGGGGGAGAGGAAAATGAGAGGCAAATGGCAAATAATGTAATGCGAGGGATAAGAGTTTGTGATGGGTACTTGGTATGTTGACTTGTGCATAGACTCCCTAGCAACGGCGCCAGAAATCCTTCTTGCTACCTCTTGAGCACTGCGTCGTTTTTTCCCTTCAAGAGGAAATGGTGATGGAGTAAAGTAGCGTAAGTATTTCCCTCAGTTTTTGAGAAGCAAGGTATCAATCTAGTAGGATACCACGCTCAAGTCCCTCGTACCTACACAAACAAATAAGAACCTTGCAACCAACACGATAAATGGGTTGTCAATCCCTTCACGGCCACTTGCAAAAGTGAGATCTGATAGAGATGATAAGATAATATTTTTGGTATTTTTATGATAAAGATTAAAAGTAAAGATTGCAAAGCAAATGGTAATAGAAATCGCTAGTTGACGGGAGATTAATATGATGGAAAATAGATCCGGGGGCCATAGGTTTCACTAGTGGCTTCTCTCAAGATAGCATACGTATTACGGTGGGTGAACAAATTACTGTCGAGCAATTGAAAGAATTGAGCATAGTTATGAGAATATCTAGGTATGATCATGTATATAGGCATCACGTCCGTGAAAATTAGACCGACTCCTGCCTGCATCTACTACTATTACTCCACACATCAACAGCTATCCAGCATGCATCTAGAGTATTAAGTTCATAAGAACAGAGTAACACTTTAAGCAAGATGACATGATGTAGAGGGATAAACTCATGCAATATGATATAAATCCCATCTTTTTATACTCAATGGCAACAATACAATACATGTCGTTTCCCCTACTGTCACTGGGATCGAGCACCGCAAGATTGAACCCAAAGCTAAGCACTTCTCCCATTGCAAGAAAGATCAATCTAGTAGGACAAACCAAACTGATAATTCGAAGAGACTTGCAAAGATAACCAATCATACATAGAAGAAATCAGAGAAGATTCAAATATTGTTCATAGATAATCTGGATCATAAACCCACAATTCATCGGATCTCGACAAACACACCGAAAAGAAGATTACATCGAATAGATCTCCAAGAGAATCAAGGAGAACTTTGTATTGAGATCCAAAGAGAGAGAAGAAGCCATCTAGCTAATAACTATGGACCCGAAGGTCTGAGGTAAACTACTCACACATCATTGGAGAGGCTATGGTGTTGATGTAGAAGCCCTCCGTGATCAATGCCCCCTCGTGAATCATCAAAAAGGCCCCAAGATGGGATCTCATGGGTACAGAAGGTTGGGGCGGTGAAATTAGGTTTTCATGGTGCTCTTCGATGGTTTGGGGGTACGAAGGTATATATAGGAGTAAGAAGTAGGTCGGTGGAGCCACGAGGGGCCCACGAGGGTGGAGGGTGCGCCCATGGGGGGTAGGCGCGCCCCCTTCCTCGTGGCTTCCTCGTTGGTTGCTTGACGTCCACTCCAAGTCCTCTGGATCACGTTTGTTCAGAAAATCACGTTCCCGAAGGTTTCATTCCGTTTGGACTCCGTTTGATATTCCTTTCCTTTGAAACACTGAAATAGGCAAAAAAACAACAATTTGGGCTGGGCATCCGGTTAATAGGTTCGTCCCAAAAATAATATAGAAGTATATAAATAAGACCATTAAACATCCAAAACAGAATATATAATAGCATGGAACAATAAAAAATTATAGATACGTTGGAGACGTATCACCTGACAAAGCGACTTACTTGGCAAATCACAAAAAAACTGGGCTGTGGCCGTGGACCCAGCTGCGGCCGTGGACCCAGCTGTCAGGCTCTCCACGTACAGTACTCTTTCGATGGAAGTCGGTCGTTGACCACATTGACCACGCCGCGCCGAGAGCACCAAGGCGGTGGACGACGACGAGGCCTAGGAAGGGGCGACGCGAGCCGTGGAAGACGCGCGATGGATGCCCACGATAGAGGAGTATGAGGTTCATCGGTTCGCTGCGGTGTGAAGCTTCCATCACCGCAGAATAACGAGGGGTGTGGTGAGTAGAGGATGGCCTGCCAGCGGTGGCGATAGTAGGGGCGGTGAGGCCTCCGCGGCATCGCAGCCGCCACGGGAGGCAGAAGCACGAGGCACGACCGGCGCTGGTTTGGTAGGCCGGAGCAAGAAGACCAGAGGTTGAAGAAGCACTACGGCCGTTGGATGGACATCGTACGGTCACTGGAGCTAGAATCGTTCATATTGACTAAGTTGACAAAGCCCTCCGTCCCTGTCAACTTAGTTGGCCCACAAGTCAGCCTCCCACTATTGTGGGTCCCAGCTAGCAGGGGGTATTCATTTTTTTGTGCGTAATAAGGAGGCACTTCCTTGCGTGCAAAGATATAGCTGGTGGGTCCGACCTGTCAGCGGTGGGAACGTTTTTTTCGCGAAATACAGAGGCCTTTCCGATGGGTCCCAGCTGTCAGGTGGAGAAATCATTATTTTGCGCGTAATAAGGAGGCATTTCCTTGTGTGCGGCTGTGGACCCAGCTATCAGCCTCTCCACGCACAGTCCACTTCTGATGATGTCGTTCGTTGACCACGTTGACCACTCTGCGCCGAGCACATCCAAGGTGGTGGATGACAGCGAGGCCCCGGACAGCAACGAGCCGGAGATGGGAAGACGCGGAAGTAGAGTCGCAGACGGAGAGGTGTCGAGGTTAATCGGTTACAGTGCGGTGTGGTTCGGCAGTCGGTGGAGAAGAACAGGAGGTGTGGAGGGGTGGAGGGATGGTCTGGCCAACGGTGTTGTAGCGCTTCACAACGAAGCATGCTAAGCAGAGCTGCTAGCAGGAGGAGGTGGGAGCAGGTGGTCCCGGCGGCGCTGGAGGAAGAAGATGAGAGATTGAAGATGGATGCCAGTTGTTGGATGTAAATCAAACGACTAACAATGTTAGAATCATTTGTTGACTAAGTTGACAAGGACTTGCATTGGCTTCGACCTATTGGCCCACATCAGCCTCCAAAAATGTGGCACGTATTCAACCCATTTTTTTCCAGAATTTACAGTCTTTTTTTGCGGGGTAGAATTTACATTCAATTTGATCTTTTTTTTGAATTACAGTCCATGAGCTGGGCTGGGTGAACAAATACTGTAGCGTCCATGCGACCCATTTATGTTTTTCCTAAAAAATTACAGGCCATTTGCACTTTCTCGAAATACACGATTTTGCTGGGCTGATTCTAATTATAATGTTGGGGTGGTGTAGGACCTTGAAGTATGTCTAGAGGGGGGGTGATTAGACTACTTGACCAATTAAAAACTTAGCCTTTTCCCAGTTTTAGAGTTTGGCAGATTTTAGCTATCTTAGGACAAGTCAAGCAATCATCACACAATTCAAGCAAGCATGCAAAGAGTATATGAGCAGCGGAAATTAGGGCATGCAACTTGCAAGAAAGTAAAGGTAAGGGTTTAGAGGATTCAAACGCAATTGGAGACACGGATGTTTTTGGCGTGGTTCCGATAGGTGGTGCTATCGTACCTCCACGTTGATGGAGACTTCAACCCACGAAGGGTAACGTTCTTGTGAGTCCACGGAGGCTCCACCCACAAAGGGTCCACGAAGTAGCAACCTTGTCTATCCCACCATGGCCGTCGCCCACGAAGGACTTGCCTCACTAGCGGTAGATCTTCATGAAGTAGGCGATCTCCTTGCCCTTACAAACTCCTTGGTTCAACTCCACAATCTTGTCGGAGGCTCCCAAGTGACACCTAGCCAATCTAGGAGACACCACTCTCCAAGAAGTAACAAATGGTGTGTTGATGATGAACTCCTTGCTCTTGCGCTTCAAATGATAGTCTCCCCAACACTCAACTCTCTCTCATAGGATTTGGATCTGGTAGAAAGAAGATTTGAGTGGAAAGCGACTTGGGGAAGGCTAGAGATCAAGATTCATATGGTAGGAATGGAATAACTTGGCCTCAACACATGAGTAGGTGGTTCTCTCTCAGAAATGGTAAGTTGGAAGTGTAGGTTTAGTCTGATGGCTCTCTCCACGAATGAAGAGGAGGTGGAGGGGTATATATAGCCTCCACACAAAATCTAACCGTTACACACAATTTACCAATCTCGGTGGGACCGAATCAACAAGCTCGGTCAGACCGATTTTAGTAAACCTAGTGACCGTTAGGGTTTTTGGTGGGACTGACATGCATCTCGGTAGGACCGATATGGTTAGGGTTAGGGCATAACGTAATCTCGGTGAGACCGATTACACAAACTCAGTGAGACCTATTTTGGTAATTAGCTAACCAGAGAGTTGGTCAGGTAAACTCGGTGGGACAGATTTGCTCTTTTCGGTGAGACCGAAATGTTACAAAAGGGAAACAGAGAGTTTACATTGCAATCTCGGTGGGACCGATTCGCTCTTTCGGTGAGACCGAAAAGTTACGAAAAGCAAACAGAGAGATTACAATCCCATCTCGGTGAGACCGAGATCCCTATCGGTAGAACCAATTTTCCTAGGGTTTGTGGCAGTGGCTATGACATATGGAATCGGTGGCGCCGGATTGGAAGAATCGGTGAGACCGATTTTGGCTTTAGGTTTAGGTCATATGTGGATGTGAGAAAGTAGCTGAGGGTTTTGGAGCATATCACTAAGCACATGAAGCAAGAGGCTCATTAAGCAACACCTCATCCCTCCTTGATAGTATTGGCTTTTCCTATAGACTCAATGTGATCTTGAATCACTAAAATATAAAATGAAGAGTCTTGAGCTTTTGAGCTTGAGCCAATCCTTTGTCATTAGCATTTTGAGGGATCCACTTTCATCATCCATGCCATGCCATTCATTGAGCTTTCCTGAAATGTTCATCTTTGAATGGCATTAGCTCAATGAGCTATATGTTGTTATGAATTACCAAAACCACCTAGGGATAGTTGCACTTTCAGGTGGGCGCAACAATGTTATCAAAAAATAAACAGGGCTGAGCATTTTGTGTTATATATATATATATATATATATATATATATATATATATATATATATATATAAAATAAGTGATTTATTATTACATTGGTCCTTAAATCTTACCAAGCTTTTGTACACAATCACCAGGATTTTCGTTGCCAAAAAATCCAGGATTTTATTGTTAAGAAATTATTTTTATAAGTTAATAAGATGTGGGATATTGTTTTCTTACATATGTAAGTATCTCATAAATATATGATGACAATAACAATAATATATAATAACATATAAAATAATTTAAATATATATAATATAGTTAGAAGGGAAACAAAAGTTGGACTAGGCGTTCCTATTCTTATATAGAAAAAAAATTAGAACAGACCTCTGCATTTTATTCAAAAAAAACATAAATTGGGCTGCCGAAAGTTTCAGGAAAAATAAAACCTCGGATGGGTGGTCCATAGGCCGGTTGATGCATGACGACCCTCAAGAAAATACAAACAGGCCTATGGACCTCCCATCCGAGGTCATGGGCTGCGCATATTAAAAAAGAAAGCCTAGACGGGACAGGCGAAAACCCAGCTGGAGCTGGTGGCACTGAGGCTGTAGCTGGTGTAGATGAAGTTGCTCTTGTGTTAGGAACTGACACAGTAGATGACCTCGGGGCTCTAGGCACTCTGGAAAATGCATCAGTTGTTGTTTTGCCCTTCCTCTCCTGCATGTCATCTTGTAGTTCCTCCACTCTGATGAATCTCGCCACTTTCACATCTAAGTTATAGAACTTTTGTTCTATGATTCTCTCCAAGCTCTCCTGATTTTGAGTGAGGGTGGCCAATCCCTTCTCAATCCTCATGGTTGATGCTATTAAGTATCCAAGCTGCTCCTGCTTGTTCTTCAAGAAATAATCAGATGCCTCCTCCTGAGTTGGCATCCTGACAGCCTTCTCCTTCCTTGCCTTCTCCTTCTTCTCTTGTGCTTGAACTGACGATGGATCATTCTCATTCATGACAACCTCATTGTTCTCAAAGTCTGGATAAATTGGAAAATGTTCCTTATCCAATAGATATTTGCCTGTGCCCATCTTTGAGTTAATCAACTCCTGGATCTGAGGGGCATATCCACAACTTCTTTTCTGATCAGCAGCAGTCCTCTTAATGGTTTCAACCATAAGGCTCATGACTTTGAATTTCTGTGGCACATCAAACAAATGCAACAGGTTGATTGCATGCCCTCTGATCATGTTGTGGTCACCAGACTTTGGCAGTAGCGTATGCCTTAAGATGGTATTGATAGTTGGCAGCCCTGACAGAAGGAAGTGGACTGATCCAAACTTATGTGTCTCAATGGCTGTGTCTGGGATCTCCTTGTACATGTGTGCCATGGTATTGTGGTCCATTTTCTTCTTGGCATAAACATCAAGATCATCTTCATTCTCCTTTGGGGCATGTATCAGCTTTGCCCACTCCTCAACCGTTGACTGGTACCTTGTACCTTCAGACATCCACACTATCCTGCCATCTGGATAAAAGTGTGCTGTGGAGTAGAACTGCATGAAAAGTTCATCGTTCCAGTTGGTGAGCTTTTGCCCAACGAAGTCTGCAACTCCAACAGCAAAAAAACTGTCTTGCACTCCAGGATAGTGCTCTACATTTTCCTTCATGTAGGTCTAGTCGACCCACCTCATGTCACACACTATGGGCTTCTTATCTAGCAGAATGGTCTCATAAAAGTCCTGATGTTCCTTGGTGTGGAATCTGTAGTCCAGAGCAGTTCTTCTCCTTGTGGCATATGGATCTGTCATCCTCCATAGCCTCAACCCATTGTCTCTTCTGATCTTCATATCCTCAGCCACCAGGATGGGCATCATTATGGTCTGGTATCTTTGGCTTGAGCTTCCTCAAAATTTGTCCTTCTTCATCTTCTTCTTCAGCAGCCTCAGGCACTGGGGCCTTGTTCTTCTCAATAGCTGGAATACTCTTGGTATTCCTCTTTGGTGCAGACTTGGCCTTGGGGGCAGCTTTGGGTTCTTCCTTGGGCTTAGATGTGGCAGCCCCTGATCTTATAGCATCACCCATAAGCTTGGGTGCCTTTGGTGCTGGTGCAGCTGTCTCTTCTTCCTCTTCCATCATGGAAGGCTTCCCAATAACTCTGACTGTGGTCTTCTTGACCCTCTCTTTCCTTTTCTTCCCTTCAGCTGCAGCTGGCTCTTTGGGATCAGGCTTTTCAGGATTTTGAGTTGATGCTCTGGCCTTTGGCATAGGTGTCCTCTTGGCAGGAACTTTCTTATTGAGTCCAGGCTTTGAGCTATGTGTCGAGCCATACTCCTTTTTGAGCACAACCTTCTTGGAGGTTGCTTCATCCTCTTCTGCCCTATAATCCTCATCTTCTGAATCTGAGGTTTCTTCTTCCTTTGCCTGGTGGCAGCTTTAGGCAGATTGCTTGGGGTGCTCCTGCTGCCTTCAACTGAAGAGCTGGAGGGACTAGTGCCCTCACTCATGTCCACCTGCTCCTCTGACCTGTTCTGACTGTC
This sequence comes from Aegilops longissima, assembly GCA_021605205.1. Classification (NCBI taxonomy): domain Eukaryota; kingdom Viridiplantae; phylum Streptophyta; class Magnoliopsida; order Poales; family Poaceae; genus Aegilops; species Aegilops longissima. The sequence goes on along the minus strand of CM038678.1, from coordinate 529,941,551 downwards.
ACTCTGGTCTGACATGCTGACTGCTAACCCTGTGAAGAGTTATAGATGAGGTAGAGTGGATGAGCATCACAAAATACAGAGATTTTTGCAAAAGAATGATTCAAAAATTCAGTTTTAGTTTTCCACAGAAAGCATTTCGGATCAACCGAGTTTTTCAACTCGGTGGGTCCGAGATGGTTTCGGCGGAAACCTAACCCTAAATTTTCGAATCAAAGCTATTCTACGGATTGCATTGACTAGATAGGAGTGCTTCAATCGTGGCAAGAATCAATAAGAACACAATGTGCTGAGAATCGGACGAGGAAAGCACAGTGATCGAGTCCATACCCTAGTTCGGCGGAGACTCACTACGGCGGCAACGGCGGGGTTGATTTCCGTTGACGGCGGTGGATACCAGCGAAAGGGGGCGGCTGGCGACGAGGAGACAATCCTGAGACCACGGAGGCAGAGCGAGCTATTGCGCGGGCGAAGAGGTTAGGAGAAATTACCAAATTTTTGCCCGTGACTATATATAGCCCGACCCTGTCGGTGTGACCGAGTGGAACAACTCGGTGGCAGTGAGATGCAAAACTGTGTACAGTTATTGCAACTCGGTGTGACCGAAGAGTTCAAATCGGTTGCACCGAGATTGAAAACCTAGATCGACTAAGTGATCTCGGTAAGACCGAAATGGAGGAATCGGTAAGACCGAAAATCACAAAGAAGTTTTGGAAGTTTAAGTCTATGACGAATCGGGGACTCTGAGTGCTCCTCACACAGAGTGGTTCGAATCTGACTTGATCAAATTTTGTGATGTAGCATGAACAGAGTTTGAGACGAGAAAAAGCATAGATAGCTAAAGAAGGTTCTTAGGCATTCTTGTCCATCCACTTGGCCAAAGAAAAAGAAGCCAATCAATCAAAACAACAAGTGGATGTCCTCGAATGAGTAAAGTATGCAACCAACATGCTCACACAATAAGATGGCAAATGAAATATGTGACAAAGCATGCACAACCAATTCTAGCATCTATCAAGCAATTGGCGATGACTAGGTCATCTATATATGATTATATTGACTTAGGAGTCAAATGATAGACATTTGATCATAGGTCATACTCATCGTTTAAGCTCAAGTGGGGTTACCACTTTTACATAAAGCATTTATGTGTTCACATCATTAGAGTTGCTTTGACTCAATTCTTAGAGTTAAGCTCCCCCTAGATGTGAGATCCCCCCTTAGAGGGATGAACTAACCTTGGGTTTTTTCGATGATGACTTCATGTAGGTGTTGAAGATGTGGATGCTCAATGTTGATGTAGATCTTTTTGGAGCAATCCTTTGGAGTGAGTTGCACTTTCAATACCTACATGGGTTAGTCCCTCAAGGAACAAACAAGTATATCCATAGACATAGAGTGATGCACACACAAAAAGATGTCCATGAAATAATTAGGTTACCTTGTCCCTTGCCTTACAAACATGAGGATTTGTGACTCCTTGAACTAGTGCAAGATATGGAAGTTGATTGCACTTGTCCTTTCCATAATGATATGAGTGAAATATGTTGGCGGAGTCACCCTCGAGAACTCTCTAGTTCTTCTTCTTCTGGATCCACGTCATCTTGATGGGAATCCTTGAAGTTGTAGTTGTACTTGATGAGGTAGAACTTGACGTAGTCTTGGGAATCCACTTGACCGAGACCTTAGGTGCTTCTTCAAATGCATCAATCTCTTCTTGAAGCTTGTCCTTTCCCTTGTGGTCTTGTGGTGGAAGATCATCTTGTGCTTGTGTTCCCTTGAAGGAAGTAGGATCATACTTCTCTTGTTGAGGAACAAACTTCGTCTTGGGGTATTGATCTTCTTCCCACTCAACTCCATTGGCATTGAACTTTCGTTCAAAACCAACACCTTGATTCTTCCGGTGCCTTCCTTGCTTGCGTACAATTTCCTCGAATTGCTTACTCCCGGCAAGGCTCTTGTATACACCTTTCTCTATAATTCCCTTCAATAAGCTATTTTCTTGCTCAAGTGTAACTTGGCTAAGAGAATCATTAGTGGAATCAAGAGAACTACTAGAAGCAACAATATTGGATTTAATATTGTTATTGTTACTACTAGAAGAAGAATCTTTCTTGTTCTTGTTACTAGACTTGACTTGAGGCATGTAAGTAGATAAGAGTAAACGCTTTGCAATGTAAGAAGAACTTTTCTTACGAAGATCATCATTTATTGCTTTTAAGAACTCATGCTCTTGCTCAAGATTGAGCTTTCAAAGCGTAACTTCTCATGAGCCCTCAAAAGTTCTTGATGATCTTCAAAGATAGTTTCATGAGCTAACTTAAGAGTGTTTAGTTCTTTAGTTAGATGCTCAATTTTCTCCTTATCATTGTCATTTGTTTCAACTTGATTAGCATGATTAATTGATGTTTCATCATAGTATTCATCACTAGAGTTGTCAACAAGTAAATCATCATCACCTAGCAAGTCATCTTCATCAACATCAAAATCAATATACTCGGGGTGTGTTACCTTAGGACCTTTGGCCATGAAGCATCTACCAATTCCTTCATTTGGTGATTCAAATATGTCGTAGGAGTTGGTTGACACAAGTGCTAGACCGGCAACACCTTCATCTTGAGTATATTCGGAGTCGGAGTGATAGCTTCTCTCGGAGTGATGGTCGGAGTCGGAGCCGGATACACATTCACCAACATGAGCTTGATGTCTTCGTTTTGTGTAGCTCTTTGATGACTTGTCCTTCCTTTCCGAATCCTTGCTTCTCCGTGAGGGTCTTCGCTCATAACGATCATCTCTACTCCTCCTCTCTCTTGGTGGTGATTCTTCTCTTCTACTTCTTCTTTTGGAGAGTCTTCTCTTCTTTGTAGGGTGTCGTACACTCATTGAATAGTGTCCGGTCTCCCACAATTGTAGCAATTGCGCTCTCGACTAGAAGATCTTTTGTCATTGTAAGACCTTGACTTGGAGCTTCTTTCTTTGCTTCTACTCTTGTAGAATTTGTTGAAGTTCTTCACCATTAAGCTCAATTCTTCATTGAAGGTTTGTTTCTCACTTGATGATGTGGGGATTCACTTGAGGCTTTGTAAGCACCACTTGACTTGTTGTGAAGTTCCTCCTTATCCTTAATGACATCTCATGAGCAACAATTCTTCCAATGACTTCGTTGGTTTGAGATCTTTGTAGTTTGGCATCATTTGAATCAATGTGCACACGGTATCATACTTTCCATCCAATGCTCTTAAGATCTTCTTGATGATGAATCATCGGTCATCTCTTCACTCCCTAAGCCGGCAATTTCATTTGTGATAAGTGCAAGCCTAGAGTACATTTCAGCGACACCTTCACCATCCTTCATTTTGAACTTGTCAAGCTGACTTTGGAGCACATCCAACTTGGATTCCTTGACGGATTCGGTACCTTCATGCATATCAATCAAAGTATCCCAAATTTCCTTTGCATTCTCAAGACGGCTGATTTTGTTGAATTCTTCGGGGCACAATCCGTTGAAGATGATATCACAAGCTTGAGCGTTGTATTGCAACATCTTCAATTCTTCCACATTAGCTTCACGGTTCGGTCTCTCCCATCAAAGAATTCACCTTGCAAGCCAATAAAAATAATTGCCCAAACGGCGGGGTTATGTTCGAGAATATGCATTTTCATCTTATGCTTCCAACTAGCAAAATTAGTACCATCAAAGTAAGGACCTCTAAAGTGATAATTTCCCTCGCTAGACTCCATACTCTCCTAGGTTGTGAAACCAAGGCTATGACCACCAAAAGCTATGGAAATCAAAGCAAATGGAGACCAAAAGCTCTGATACCACTTGTAGGACCTTGAAGTATGTCTAGAGGGGGGTGATTAGACTACTTGACCAATTAAAAACTTAGCCTTTTCCCAGTTTTAGAGTTTGGCAGATTTTAGCTATCTTAGGACAAGTCAAGCAATCATCGAACAATTAAATCAAGCATGCAAAGAGTATATGAGCAGCGGAAATTAAGGCATGCAACTTGCAAGAAAATAAGGGGAAGGATTTGGAGGATTCAAACGCAATTGGAGACACGGATGTTTTTGCCGTGGTTCCGATACGTGGTGCTATCGTACCTCCACGTTGATGGAGACTTCAACCAATGAAGGGTAACGGTTGCGCGAGTCCACGGAGGGCTCCACCCACGAAGGGTCCACAAAGTAGCAACCTTGTCTATCCCACCATGGCCGTCGCCCACGAAGGACTTGCCTCACTAGCGGTAGATCTTCACGAAGTAGGTGATCTCCTTGCCCTTACAAACTCCTTGGTTCAACTCCACAATCTTGTCGGAGGCTCCCAAGTGACACCTAGCCAATCTAGGAGACACCACTCTCCAAGAAGTAACAAATGGCGTGTTGATGATGAACTCCTTGCTCTTGTGCTTCAAATGATAGTCTCCCCAACACTCAACTCTCTCTCATAGGATTTGGATCTGGTAGAAAGAAGATTTGAGTGGAAAGCGACTTGGGGAAGGCAAGAGATCAAGATTCATATGGTAGGAATGGAATATCTTGGCCTCAACACATGAGTAGGTGGTTCTCTCTCTGAAATGGTAAGTTGGAAGTGTAGGTTTAGTCTGATGGCTCTCTCCACGAATGAAGAGGAGGTGGAGGGGTATATATAGCCTCCACACAAAATCTAACTGTTACACACAATTTACCAATCTCGGTGGGAATGAATCAACAAGCTCGGTCAGACCGATTTTAGTAAACCTAGTGACTGTTAGGGTTTTCGGTGGGACTGGCATGCATCTCGGTAGGACCGATATGGTTAGGTTAGGGCATAACGTAATCTCGGTGAGACCGACACACAAACTCGGTGATACCGATTTTGGTAATTAGCTAACCAGAGAGTTGGTCAGGTAAACTCGCTGGGACCGATTTGCTCTTTTCGGTGAGACCGAAATGTTACAAAAGGGAAACAGAGAGTTTACATTGCAATCTCGGTGGGACCGATTCACTCTTTCGGTGAGACCAAAAAGTTACGAAAAGGAAACAGAGAGATTACAATCCCATCTCGGTGAGACCGAGATCCCTATCGGTAGAACCGATTTGCCTAGGGTTCGTGGCAGTGGCTATGACATATGGAATCGGTGGCGCCGGATTGGAAGAATCGGTGAGAGCGATTTTGGCTTTAGCTTTAGATCATATGTGGATGTGAGAAAGTAGGTGAGGGTTTTGGAGCATATCACTAAGCACATGAAGCAAGAGGCTCATTAAGCAACACCTCATCCCTCCTTGATAGTATTGGCTTTTCGTATAGACTCAATGTGATCTTGAATCACTAAAATATAAAATAAAGAGTCTTGAGCTTTTGAGCTTGAGCCAATCCTTTGTCATTAGCATTTTAAGGGATCCACTTTCATCATCCATGCCATGCCATTCATTGAGCTTTCCTGAAATGTTCATCTTGGAATAGCATTAGCTCAATGAGCTATATGTTGTTATGAATTACCAAAACAACCTAGGGATAGTTGCATTTTCAGGTGGGCGCAACAATGTTATCAAAAAATAAACAGGGGCTGAGCATTTTGTTATATATATATATATATATATATATATATATATATATATATATATATATATATATATATATAGTAATAAGTGATTTATTATTACATTGGTCCTTAAATCTTACCAAGCTTTTGTACACAATCACCAGGATTTTCGTTGCAAAAAATCCAGGATTTTATTGTTAAGAAATTATTTTTATAAGTTAATAAGATGTGGGATATTGTTTTCTTACATATGTAAGTATCTCATTAAAAATATGAATGCAATAACAATAATATATAATAACATATAAAATTATTTAAATATATATAATATAGTTAGAAGGAAACAAAAGTTGGACTAGGCGCCCTATTCTTATATAGAAAAAATTAGAACAGACCTCTCCATTTTATTCAAAAAAAAACATAAATTGGGCTGCCGAAAGTTTCAGGAAAAATAAAACCTCGGATGGGTGGTCCATAGGCCGGTCGATACATGACGACCCTCAAGAAAATACAAACAGGCCTATGGACCTCCCATCCGAGGTCATGGGCTGCGCATATTAAAAAAGAAAGCCTAGATGGGGCAGCCGAAAACCCAGCTGATACTTGATGCCCCAGTGATAATAAATGATACCTGCCAGCTCCTTGGCTTCGTTGTGAATTTATCTCCTATAGTAACTACGTTAAAGCACCTAAAAAATGTAACTGTCTTGACAAACCCGTGGGCCCCAACGTCAGTATAGCATTAGGAGGAAGTATTTTTTTCGATGAGGCACTTGCTTGCGTACGGCATAGACCTGGTGGGTCCCGACTGTCCGCCTCTCCATGTACAGTCATCTTCAGATTCCTCTCGTTTGTTCAGCATGTTCATAACGGCAGACAGCGGCGTCGCGGCGAGCGGACAAAGGCGCACGAGGAGATCCGACCACCTGAGGAAGTGCCCTATTAGTAACGAAACAACTGAACTAGCCTAGTGGCCGAGTGACACTACTGGAGAGTTGTTCTGCCCGGGTTCGATTCCAGCTGTGTAGAGAAAATATCTCCAAATTTTTTGCCTCTGCCTTTATTGACATGTGGGTCCCAATTGTCATCTACGCACACCACGTCCAACAATTGCCAAAACTTCGTCCCTCGTTTTCTCTGTTTTTCGCACACTCGACATTGTGTGGGCATTTTGAAAATAGCATATCTTTTTGACTGTGCATCATATGAAGATGTGCTACGCATGAATGTAAATCAACATGATGTTAACTAGCTGGTAGTTCCAGTTTCGACCATGAATAAAACTTCCAACATGATGTTAACACTGTTTGAAAAGGCCGTGTTAGTATAAATGCTCTGCCTCTGAAAGTTGCAGTTTCTTATCTGAAACTGAACTTGGAGTTTCTTATCTGAAACTGAAACTTGCAGTTTCTTCTCTTAGAATCACATTGTGTGCACTTTTATACTCCTATGAAACTACATTTTTTTAAGTGCTAAAAATAGATCTCTAGATTCATAAAATACTTCATATGCTCAATACTACAAATCTGAAATTTAAAAGACATTCATATCTAAAAGTACTCTCAGAATACACAACACAAAACACAATTCACAACCTGCAAATACTGACAACCCTAAGCTCCTCCTGATAATTCACAACCTACCCGACTATTGGGCTGGGGGGGGGGGGGCAGTCCCTCCTATTCCTCGGCGGTAGACAGCCGCCCCGTGAGACGATGTGAACGGCGAGGGAGAGGATGGCGGGGAAGCGTCGTCGAGCCAACTGTTTTTCTCCTCTTGCAGTTGGGTTCGGTCGACGAAGACTCCACCGGCTCGCTCTGGCACGACACCCTCACAAACGGCACCCTGTAGATGCTCGATCCTTCAATCTCTGGTGGATGCTCCATCTAGGATCGATACTCCCACCACTGCTCCCTCACGATCGGCTTCGGTGAATCTGTTTGCTCCATGGCCCAGAGGAGCAGCTCTATGTACTCCCGCGCGACTCCCTCCGGGAGTATCGCCGCCTTTTCGCTCTGTTGCAGATATTTGTCCATGGATGTCGCCGTCGCTGCTAGTTGGTCCTTGTTGTCAAACCAAGACTATATCTCCAACATCCTAGCTAGCTTCACAGGGTCGCCGTCTGCGATCCTCACGTATCGGTTGTACTCCTCCATCGATCTACTTCTCCGCAGCACCTTCACTCGCCGGCGGTGGTTTTCGAATGGAAGAGGAGAGGAGCAGCGCTGGTTTTGGATTAGAATGGGAGAGGAGCGATGCTGGTTTTGGATTGGAACAGGAGAGGAGGGCGGTGGTTTTGAAATGGAAGAGGAGAAGAGCAGCGTTGGATTTAGATTGGAACAGGAGAGGAGCGGCGGTGGTTTAAGAGGAGAAGAGCGGAAGAGCGGCGCTGGTCCTGGAAATATTTTTTTTTGTTTTGCGTATTTTGGGTCAAAGTTTGACCACATATTGTATTTGACAAGCAAAATGTGAATGCATGTCACCAAAAATTGTATCATTTTGTTCGTATCTGAATGTACTTTCAAATTATATTATTTTTGCAACGTATAACATATATTTTATTTGCGAAAATCATGGTCAATTATGACCCAGAATAAAAGGGAGACTAGTTAATGTGGGATCGCTTTCTTAATTGAAGGGTAAATTGATTTTGATTTTCATCCAGTCACGGCGCGCCGACCCTCTCGTCCAATCCTAAATCGCTACCGCACGCTCCTCTCCCTCTTCTCCATTGCAAAACCACCTCCTCTCCTCTCCATCATCTCCATTCAAAAACCACCGTCTCGCCTCTCCCTCTTCTCCATTGCAAAACCAGCTCCTCTCCTCTCCATCATATCCATTCCAAAACCACCGTGTCGCCTCTCCCTCTTCTCCATTGCAAAACCACATCCTCTCCTCTCCATCATCTCCATTCCAAAAACACCGTCTCGCCTCTCCCTCTTCTCTATTACAAGACCACCGTCTCTCTTCCCATCTTCCAAAGCTAGCACCGGACCACTCAGAAGGACATTTATGGAGAGGATGCAACAGCGAATCAGGTATATCGCTGGCGGCGACCAGGCAAAGTTAGCTAGGTTGAAGGAGATCCTTACTTGGTTTGACAATGAGTGGGAGATTTTGAGGACGGTGAGGGCCATGTGGCAATGTATGCGAAAGAGCGAGACAGCGGCAATGAGGGCGACGATGTACATGTACTCGGCGGCAGTCACGCCGCAGTCCTTCGAGTTCATCGAGTATCTCCTCTGGGCGATGGAGCAGACAAATTCGCCCGAGGCAAAAGTCAGGCGGAGGTGGTGGGCGTACAGGTCGAAGGTCGAGCACCCAGAGGATAACAAATCGATCGAGTACGGTGTGCCGTTCGTGAGGGTGCAGAGCCATCCGGAGCCACAGGAGTATTTGTTCTCCCACCGCAAGAGGAGGCCGGATGGCACGACATCGCTTCCCTTCCGTTCTCCACGGTTCCCTCGACGCTCGCCAAGTTTCAACGGCGGCAGTAGGGTTTAAGGTAAGCTTCGCACTAACCTAATCTTCCACCTGCTCATGCTTACAATCAGTGTGACAGCTAATGAAAATCATGCTTACAATCAGTCTTCGAGTACTACGCCAATTACCCTTAAATAGCTCTGGAGCTTTGGGTCAAAGTTGTGACACTGTGTACAAATAAAGAAAAATAGATTGGTGCTTCTTTCAGAAAAGAGTACTCCCAAGAAAACTGCCAATATAAGATACTAGTATTTGGTTAGAGGATTTTCTGCCGTGAAAGTTCCGTCCACAGAGAGCGCCACACATCCCACTGGTGGTGGTGGATGCCAATGCGTGCATGGAGCATGGTTGGTGTCATAGTTTTTACTTGGCACACCTCGCACTCTGCATATATGCCGGTTCCATCCGTACATTTGTGCAGTTCCACCAAAATGCAGCTGAATAACCCTGTTTGCACAGATAATGAAAAAGTGTGATTACATTATAGTGGCACTAGTTGATGAAACACGCAAAATAAATAGAAGAAAATATTGCGATAGTATCATAGTATGCCATGCTGCGAGGGCGAGATGGGCCCTGCGACGCCTCATACGATGCGCCATGCCTCATACTGGAAATCGTCCCTAGTCTCCCCGATACACCTTCTGCCAGTGATGAACATCAGTGTACAACGGTAGTACAAGGAGGGGCCTTGAGAAATTCAAATCTCTATTTTTGTGTAGATCAACTAAAATTAAGCACCCCAGTTTGCAGAAACGCTTAAACATTAACAATGGGACTTGTTGACGAAACATACATTAACACAGAGAAGCACTTTCTTTATCTACATTGGAAATGAAATGATAGAGAGGTCACTCGCTCTATTTTAACTGTATTATTACTTCATTTTATCAGTGACACTAGGGTTGAGCAGGTGGCAAACGAGGTGTACCGTGCGTCGCAAGGATGAAGGCCGGGTGCTTAGATCGGGATCTTTGGTCGGCTCTTTCACCCCTATCTCCCCGACGATGTTTACGTGGTAGCGTTTGGGTTGTAATCCAAACTTGGTCGAGCTGGTGCTGCGTCCCCCTACCTGCCTAGCTTATGTGGCGAACTTGTCTCCTGCTAGTACTCAGTCCGTTCTACTAGTAGTTGCATAACTACCCGTTTACACTGAGATGTTGTCGGATAATGGTTCTCTATGGTTGGGTTTCTTTAATGAAATCGGAGGGAACCCCCTCTTTCGATATATAAAAAGACAGTGGCACTAGCGGTTCCAAAACATTGCCTCAAATTAATAGTGCCACTAGATTAAGGTGCAAAATAATAACATTAATGCTTTATCATGGAAGTGCCAAAATAGTAGCACAAGAGCAGGATCAACATGCAGGATCTTTGGCAAACGGTCAGACCAAAAAGGAACATACCTCGTGATGGGAACCATATCTGCAGTCAACGCCATTTTAGAAGGGATGACACCAGTCACCAACATGGATGATTCAATTCATGGGACCTTTTGGTGCAGTTCACCTAAAATTAAGCTGTCAGGACCGGATTTTTGGGATATAAATTCCCAGAAACTGGCCCTTGTGCTCACTAGCCCAAGGATTACTGTTAGCTGATGAGGCACCAACTTGATACAAAAATTCCAAGCAAAATACATAATATGTAGTACAAGACCATTCTGGCCTATGAGTACAACAAATGGTTTCTAGTGGTTGATGGCGGAAGCGGTTTGTGGATCATCAACGTCTATGGGACTCCATTTCCCACAGGAACAGCTGACCAGGATAACTCCTATCTTCGCGAGGCTGCTATGACCATTGCTTAGGTTCCGGGGCTGTCATCATAACGCTCCTCTCCAAGCAAGAAATCTGGCCAAGACAATAGCCAGGGACAAGCCAGTGAGTACTTTTGAATGTACTCGCAAACATTGTGAACACGGGTATAATATAACAAACAATAATCATACTCTAAAATATTCTATGCTCACAACGTCAGTCATAAAAATAATATCCCCGATACATGCAAGCAGGTTATTTATATACTACATGAATATGCAATAACAGGGTAGTAATAAATGCACCGATCGGGTGTCCAAGCGGCGCCTCGAAGGACAATAATGTGATACATGCCTCGATCAGGCGTCAAATGACACCGCATAAAGGGCTTATAGGAGAAATAAGTAACAAACATGCCACGATCAGGGCATCATGCGACACCACATAAAGGGCTTATACGATAAATAAATAACAAGCATGCCACGATCAAGGCGTCAAAGGTGGCCAACGTAAAGGGCTTATACGATAATATAGATAACAAGCATGCCACAGTCGGGCGTCTCAGCGACGCCACATAAAGGGCTTATAAAGAAAAATGATCACAGTGAATATCCAGGAGGTAGAACCGTCCTAGGGATACTCAATAATTCAAATAATATAATGGGTTAGTCCATAATAAAAATAAACATAATCATCACAAGTCATCAGTCATGATCCAAGTTCTGTTTTAGTAGTTTCTCCTCTGAAGACCGACACTTGACCCATCCCAGACTGTAATCCTTAACCATGGACACGGCTATTCGAATAGATTTGACCTCTACAGAGGGTGTACTCTTTACCCACAAGTAACGGACTCCTTTAGTCCATCGGGACTAATTCCATTTACGGTCTTTTAATTGAAAACACGCCTAACTCGCACACACCAGCTTAACTTACCGGTGTCTGGAATCACCCACGACACCTGTTAAGCAAAACTCTAAGTGGAGAGGCTACAACCTCACGTAGCATGTGATCAAATTTATATCGCGCGCTCTAAGGGGTGCCCCCCTCTCGGCCCCAACCGGAAAACACCCATGCCCCCGGACCAGGTGGCATGCCTACCGGATGCAGCCGGTATCTTCCACCATGGCCTCTCTGTACGGTGTGTGCTAGGAAGGGGTTTACAATTTACTGAACCGTACCCCACCTGCGGCAGGGACAAGTGGTAGTACGAAACAAGTATGGGGGTTTACTGGAACAAGACTCGATCTATGGTCGACTCTGGAGGTTTAAGTATTCCCTGCATGATTATCTTAACGAATATATTTCATCCAACAGACAGGATCACCACTCATCATACCCCATCATGCCATACCAGACACACTCGTCTCGACGGGGAACTAGGGACAAGCTCGGGTCTACCCAAGATCGAGACTTTCCCGTTTCCCCTTCCGGTAGGCGCGAAGGGCATACGAGGATGATCACTATCACAAGCATGTCCATTTCCAACAGCAAGGAAGTTTCCAATATGCGTTCATGCAAATGATCGTATCACCACATAAAATAACTAGTTCTCCGTATTAAGGTGGGGCTATAATCGTATTAACCAACACACAAAAATATCATGCCAGAGTTCAGAATGCTTGCCTTCAAGTTGTGGAGGGGTGGGGGTGCACTCCAAAACTTTTCAAAGTTATAATCTCCCCTCCAAATTCCTATTTTCAAGAATATTCAAATAACACATACTTTAAAAACAGCACAAAAAAGTTGCTTGGGAAATTTCCAAATAAATATTAAAATAAACTAGACAATATTTGGAAACAACAGAAAAAGAATCAAGTCATTTGGATATATATTTAAAAAGTTATAGCCTGTCAAAGTTTAGTCAACTTTCTGTTTTTAAAATTAAACAAAAAAAGAAAAATGTTTCGAAAAGAGTACACGTCGAAGACGTACTTTGCGTTTACGCTATCACTTATCCAGCATGGACCGGCCCGTGGTCACTGACAGTGGGTCCAGGGGCCCACCGTCGAGGTTTGACGGTCTCCCCGCCTCCTTCCTCCTCTGGGCGAACAGAGGCGGGGGCTCCGGCGATCAACGCCGGCGAGCGGCGGCTCCTCGCGGGCTCCGGAGGGCAGGGATGGATCCGCCAGGCCAGGGCGGTCCTCCCGGTGGTCGAGGAGGTGGCGCAGATGGAGGGAGTCGCCGGCGGCGAGCTCCGCGGCGGACGGCAGCTTCGGGTGTATTTAGGGGTTCGGGCTACAGTGGTTCCCGACCGGGTTTGAGGTGTGGGGCAGCTCCGCAGGGTCATGGGGAGTCGAACGGTAGCGCTAGATGGACGGGAGGGGCTCGGGTTGCGACTGAATGGAGCTGGGGCGTGGCGGCGGCCGAGCCGGCCGGATACGGGGGAGAAGGCTTCCCCCCGACGATTACTGGCTGCGGGGGCTTCGAGGGGATGGCCTGAGGCTACCTGAGTGCTCGAATGAGCTCAGGGGTCCCCTTTTATAGGCGAGCAATGGCGGTTCCGCGGCGGCCGGGGATAAGATCATCGGCGACCGCCGTTCTGTAGCTAGGGGCGCGTGGCGATGGCTGGGGTGGCGGCGAGGACTAGAGGACGAGCGGCACTTGCTCAGTCTTGCCGGCGGCGCTTGGCTCGGGCGGCACCGTCCAGGGCAGGAGCTATCGGAGCGGCGGTGGCGGCTTGCGTCGGTGGCGCTGTAGGGAGCCAGGAGGGGCCAGGGCGGCTCTGCGGCGAGGGAGGAGTCGGGGCGCGTTGTCTGCGAGCGGAGGAGGATCAGAACGGGCGCGAGGCGACGGCAGTGGGACGCGGTGACTCGGTGCGCGCGCGTGCAAAACGTGCGCTCTGGGCGCGCCCAGTGCACGCACGCCAGGCGTTCGGCAAAATGCCAATGCTTGCCAAGATGCTCCAAATCACATGAGGGTTAGCAGGGTGGGGCTATAGGCTAGGGTAAAGCCATTAGACATGTCGGTTAGGCAAAGCAAGCAGGTCCAATGCACAAACCAGGAACTATGCCAAAACTGATCATGTCCATAAGGTGTTTGACAAAATGCCAAGGGCACTTAGGCATTTCTTGGGGTGGCCCAACTCTCCAGATCCTAGTCTCTTTAGATGAAGGTGATGGTGGGAAGGTCATATGGTCAAAACCAGAAACTTGCTAGTGCAAGTTTTGCAAATCTTCTGTTCTGGACAGAAGGTAAATGGCATCATTGCTTGCACTAAAAATCCTCCAATGGGCCCACTCCCCTGGACTTAAGGGTTTGGTAGGGTGGTCTACAATCAGGAGAAAGAATCAAGGGAAAAGGAGCAAGCAAAAATATGTTTGCGGTACAAATAACCAAGTTGAACCAGAATGCAAATGAGGATGATTCACTCAAATTTTTCAAAGAACAACAGTGGGTTTTTGCATAAAGATGAATAATATACTCCTACTGACATCCCATAATTTTGGTGGAAGTTTTAAAGAATTATATAAATAGGTTGTAGTGCAAAATTGCCCACCGGACCAGATTTGAAAATTTGATGTAGAGCTCAAAATATCCAAAGAATGAAATATATTTTTTGCATAAAAGTGATTTAAAACATCACATGACATCCCCAAATTTTGGTGGGATTTTAAATGAATTTATAAAAGGGTTGCAGTGCAAATGGGACCCTAAAACTAAAGAAAAACCATTTTAGAGAAATAAAGCTCAGGAAAAATAATGATATAAATAATCCTACTGATAAAAGAATTGTTTTATTTGAGAGGGTAAATAAGTCCAATAATGTTTGAAAAGTTTTTACTTGGGGTAAAAACCTCATAAAAATAAGGAAAGAATGGTTATGAGATCAACAGGAAATCCAGAAAATAAAAGTTTAAGTTTCTTGGCAAAATTTTAATAAATAAAACATGGTTAAATTTTTGGGGTGTCACATAAGCAATGTCCCATGAGCTAGCAGCTTCTTTTTTTTAAGAAAATGGCTCCAGCCCCGGTTCCATTTCCATCAGAAAACTAAACCCACAGAGCTTCTTCTTCATTAGTTGCAATAAAATTAAGCAACATCAAGGTTGGTCGTGAAGCTCCTGGAATGTTCAACTATAATTTGGATATCATTTATGCAGTTCAACTAAGATCAAGCGTGAAATGTATATCTCTTTTTGCACAAAAAAGGTGGAAAGGAGGGTGACTAACAAGTGATGAAACATGCATCAAATGAAAAAAGCATGTTCCTTATCTGAATGGCAATCGTACAAGGACAGTAGCCATTTCTAGCAGCATTGCTAGATATTAGTGTGGGCATTAGGATTAACTATGACAACCGTTAAATACGACATTACTTTAATGGTGCCATTGCTTCATTTTACCAGCAACATTACATTAAAAGCTGCTACAAAGTCGGTATTTGGGCATGGGAGAGTAGGCGGACCAGGACAGTTGCATCTCTAACGAAAAGAAGCAACTTATCTTAATGGGAAATTTAGCAGGACATAAAAAAAGTGCCATTGATTCATATTACTGGAGGCATTACATTGAAAACAACATTGGTTTAACGTGTCCTTACTTTTAATAGTGCGACTGCTACATTTTACCAGTGGAATTACATAAGAGCGGCTCGGGGCAACAAACATCAGAAGAGGATATCTAGGTTGGTCCCATTTTTGTTCGGTATATAGCCACCTTATACTGTGTGAGGCTAGCAAATCTAGTGTTGGACTTACTCTGTTGACTTGTCCCCCAGTCCCCACTTTCTTTCCTTTTTCAACCAATAGATCGGGTTTATATTGAGTTTGTACTGCGTTCCCTTTATTTCCCTTTTAGACCTAGAGACCAGTTGGATACCTAGTCTCTGCTACTTCTCGCCCCCATTATTTACTCTTTTGACCAAGTCCTAGATTCAGGTAACAAATCTTCCCCCACCCCCACCCCCTTTCTTCCTTGTTTGAACCAAGTAGTACTAGATTCGAGTGCATGAATTAGTTTTACCTCTTAACAGTAAAAAATTAGGTGGTTTTCGAACAGCCGATCGATCCTATCTACGAGGGGGCGTGAGAAATAGTAAAAGATACAAATGCAGCGATGTCAGGAGCTCGGGAAGTAGAGCAAGGCCGATTTTGAAGGAAGTTATACCTGAGGATCGCCGGGATGTAGCTAGGTGGGCGACGGGAGGCCGGATCTGCCCACACTACGACAGCAAGGAAGAAGGGGTGGGAGGCCCTCCCTCGCCAGCGATGCTTGGGAGAGAACGACAAGGCACGCTGATCGGGACGCGCCGGCAGTGGTTAAGAGCCGTCGTCGAGGACGATCGCGTGAACGTTGCACCTTCTCACCTTCCTCGGCGGAGAGGATCCAGCTTGATCTGTGACCAGCAGTGTGCAGAGAGAGAGAGAGAGAGAGAGAGAGAGAGAGAGAGTGGCCACCGCTGTCGTGTTTAGATCTGGAGAGGACAAGACAGTGTGAAGAGAGCAACACTAGCAAGCAAGCGCGGAGGCTCCTTCCTATATAGTGGAGTACTAGTTTTATTTTGTCTACCGGAGCCGGCTTGACCTCAGCAATGACTGTCGAGGAGTCTTCATGCACGTGCCCCGGAGGCGCAGTTGTCGTCATTTTGATCTGAAGCACCGGATTATAACATATAACACGAAAAAATGCCACATGACAAGAAATCATAACCTCACTGCCCAAAGGAGGCAAGATGAATCCCGATGGACAAACTAGACGAGGATCAAAGCTCAAATTAAAGATAAACTCGTAGAAAAGGGGTCCGTCGCTAGATGTCCTAATTAACATAGCCGACTTGACCTAGATGGCAGCCGAGTAGTCTTCGTGCATGTGCCCCCAATGAATAGCCCAACTCAGTTGTCGCTGTTTAACCCTCGCAGTGATCCGAAGCACATGACACCTAATTTTGCGAGATGACAAGAAACCTTTTTTTAGATTTCTCACCAGAACTACAGCCCTGTACAACACAGCCTGCACGATATGTAGACGATAGCCAATCCAGGTGTGTCTGCTGGAGTCTGGTCACATGCATGGACGAACTGATCTTCCGTGTCTTGCAGGGATCGTCCAGGTACCAACGTATGTACTCCTACAACACTTCTCTAGTAGTAGTACTATCGCTCGTCTCTCTCTTCTATTAACTCACCCGACTTGGGTGGCCGGGAAGTGTGCCTATGTTCGGTTCTCAATTGCGGTCCCACATGTGTGTGCAAACGCAATATGACGCGCGTTCCATTCGGAGAGCGGCGTGCCAGACCGGCCGACCGTCTGGGGTGCGACGCGAACGCGACGGGCATGCTGTATACTCCGTACATGTGTACCGCCGTTTTCTTGAGGCTTTTCCCCATGGCGCAATCCATGGATACAAAATTAGTATACTGTACTATTTAAAAGTCGAGGGCGGGGCTTTTCCTGGGCGGTAGGCGGGGCAGTTCCGGCTAGTCGGTTCGACAGAGACGCGAGAAGATGAGGGAGTAGGCTGCTGCAAACGTAGGGCTGTGTGATTTGACAGCGGGTTACTGCTGGATAGGTGGGGCCCCATGATTTGACTTGCCATTATCATTTTAACTGTGGCGCTACGACCGGCGTGAGTCTCCCGATTCCTGACCACCCCATACATGTACCTCTCCCAATGCTCCACCATGTAGAGGCTGGCTCTTGCATGTGAGCCCACTCCTCCACTTTTTCCTTGCCTCTTTCCTTCACATATGCAAAAATGCCATGTAAAGCGGGCTTATAGCCCACTATTGTACTCCCTCCGTTCCAAAATAGATGACCCAACTTCGTACTAACTTAAAGTTAAGTTAGTACAAAGTTGAGTCATCTATTTTGGAACGAATGGAGTACTTACTTGCTCCTACAGGTGCTAAGCTTGCCACATAGGCATAAAGTCTGATGTGTCAAGTTAATTAAGAAGAGAGAGACTAGTTTGGTGACCCAAGGAAGAAACGGTGCTAAGCGCGTGTACCTAGGTGAAAAGAAAATTTTGAGTCTATAGTTAATTAAATGAAGCAAACTTAGCAACAAAAAACTAAGCACCTATGCATTGGGGACTTGATTGCTAAGCCATTTAATGCCCTTAGCACCTCATATAAGCACCATTTCATTGAAAGAGGTCACTCCTTGGCAAATGAAATAAATACTATGAAGAAAGAGATAGAGAGAAGTAAAAAATGCTCTTATAGCCAACCTTATAGCTAACCTTGTTGTAGTACGAGTGACTAAGTGATGACTATGTATGACATGCCAACATCAGATAGCCTAACGCATTGTGTTAAGTCTCCAGGGGCGCGACCGCGTGAGCGAGGCGACGGTCGTGGTAGGCGGCGCGACCATGATACGGGCTGCTGGCAGCCCTTGGATCTGAGATCGAACGGTCACATGCTAAGTTGCTAAAAATTTGCAGAATAACCCTCCAGGATAGGATATTCACCCATAGTCTAGAATCACGCCATGCAACCGTTCGATCTCAGATCCAAGGGCTCTCAGAAGCCCGTATCATGGGAGGATGGAAAGCTTCGTATCACCTGTAATTTTCCCGACGCTTGACATGACATCGAAAGCCATTTAACTGAGTGTCGAGTAGACATGACATCTAATTGGGCCCCCATAGCACTATGCATGAATCCATTTATCCAGCAGGCAAGCCACTACCTTGCCATTTGCAAGCCCCACTCAACATTTTTACAATCGAAAAACCGCTAGCAGTTCGCTCCTACTTGTCCCCGGACGTCCTTTAACATTACGACAGTTCGCTCCTAGTCGTCCCGTCCTTTCACATTACGACAGTTCCACTAATCCTAACCCTCCTCCCAAATTCATGGCGTCCCAAATCTCCATGATCGGCGGTGAGTACAAGGTTAGAACCATCACCGGCGATGAGTTCGACATCATCTACACCCGTTCTTCTGCGACAGTGAAAGGATGCCTTGCTCGCTTCAGTCGCATGTTCAAAAACTCAAATGATGAGTGGGTCGCTGGGCTAGATGTTGAGTACACCATAGTCCTGGGAAAAGAGAAGGATCTAAAGGAGGAAGAGAAGAAGAAGCCCTCCATGATCCAGGTTTGCGTGCATGACTTATGCTTGGTTTACCACATATGCCATGCCGATGTTGAGTGCGAGGAATTTAAGAACTTCCTCAAGGGTGGCCTAGTCAAATTCGTTACCGTAGACTTTACGAACGACAAAAGAGTCCTGGGTCGGATAGGCCTCGCTGTAGGCAACCCCTTCGACCTCCAGAAAAATCGGCCGCTGCCCTCCCGTGGTCAGCCTTCAATGCTCACCCTGCCAGGAGCCATGGTTCATCCTTCGTACGGTAAACTAGAGAAACCTCCGTACACGTTTCATCGTCATGCATGGCAGTGGAATGTACTAGATATAGACCACATCCACTACGCTGCAATGGATGGCTACCTTTGTTTCAATATCTAGAAGGGTTGGATGAAGATCAAGAGCCAAGTGTGCGGTTCAAGCAAAGAAGTATCGACCAAGAGGAAGAGGGACAAGGACGAAGTCGAGGACGTGGACGAGGACTCCGAGTAAGGTGTTAGTGTCATTGCTCATGGTGGTTCTAATGCAGTGTCTACTGGATTAGTTGCATAGTTTAATTTCAGGTGTGCTTATTTTAATTTGAGGGATGTGTTGTGCTGAGCCCCCAGCAGAACTATGTTATGTTTCTTCTCGTTATATTTCGTACATTTCATCTTTTAGTTGGTATAGTACTACCACTCGTTTCTTCACATTATATACGTACAATATATATGGCCAACATAATATAGCCAGCAGTTTAGTTGTCAAAGAATTTCAGGGTGCTTAGTTTTGTCAAAGAATTCCAGGGTGCTTAGTTTTATTTGAGGGGTGTGTTGTGCTGGACACCATTAACTTATCGTTGTGAGAATCGGCTTATTTTTGTCATGTAACATGGTCAACGGGTTTGACATGAAAATAACAATGTCTAATGGCATTTCTGAGCAAACATCTAACTTACGATGGCATTTTTTAGATATCTAATTGCATTTTTGAGCAGGCATCTCACAGATCGGTGGCGTTTTTTGAATAGTTGTAACTTCTAATGGCAAAATTGAGTAGTGATACACAACTAGTGGCATAAATAATAAGAACCCAATAATTAAATAGGTATGCTAATTTCTTTATTTCTTTATACCTTTGTGTGCGAAACAATATACGCCGCCTCCCCCCAGATTTTCTTTGCAGAGGCAACATAGAACTATATGAGTGCCCTGTTAAATTTTGGAATTATTCCGGGTTCGTTTGGCCTTTTTTATACATTAATTGAGTATCTGGTCATTTAATGTGCATAGTTCAAATTTGAACTACAAGCACATGCTCCCGTGCACCAAATTTGATTGAAAAATCATATGTGTGTCCACGGGTGAATTTCTAGGTCCCATGCAAGAAATGGGAATGAAATTCAAACATCCGGGCATCGTGGCTTGGCCAAGAACATTGAGAAGCTTAGTTTTAAAATTCTTATAAATCCAAAACATGCATGAAAATCATGAAAATTGGCATGGTGTCATGTCATGGTACTATCATGCTGTGGTAAAAATTTTTGCAGAATAGGAACAAGTTTTGGTATAAGTTTCTTGCAAACCGGAGCTTCTCTCAAGAAAGTTCATGGTTCTGAGAGAGAACTTGTCACCTTTGTGTGCATAATTCAAATTTTAAATACAAGCACATGCTCCAGTGCACCAAAGCTGGTTGAAAAATCACATGTGTGTCCTCGGGTAAATTTCTAGGTCCCATGCCAGAAATGGGAATGATATTCAAACATCTGGGCATCGTGGCTCGGCTGGACACATTGATAAACTTGGTTTTTTTAATTCCTGTAAATCCGAAACACGCATGAAAATCATGAAACTTGGCTTGGTGTCATGACATGGCACCAACATGCTGTGGTAATTTTGCGGTCCGATTTGCGAAGGCGCACACATTAACAATCAACAAAGTCATTTTGGAACAAGTGTTGTCACGTTACAATCAGAAACACAAGTATTATTGAAGCCATGGGCGTTCTATTTACCATTTATGTGCCGCCATGCGTCCCCTTTTTTTATTAGCTAGGAGGCGCCGTGCAGGGTAGCTATTTGAGTATGGGAGGCGTGCGATCAGACCCCTGCGCGTGCTTATCGGGAGGAGAGCCCTTTGACCTCCATCTGCCATCCACCTCTCTCCCAAGGTTTCCATTAATGGTGCCCGAGCCTCTGTTTAATGGCGTGGCAATGTCTCAATCGACTGAGATTTAAGAGAGAAAAAAGGAAATCTGAAAAGAAATTTTTTAATGGATCTTGATGTAAGATCCGACGGACCTATATAGCATCTACTGCGACTTATAGCAAGACTGATGAATATATATAAGGACGACAAGAGTGGATAATAATTGTCTTACATAATTAGGAAGATAATTAAAAAAACACATGCGGCTACGCCAGAAATACACAAGGTCAAAAGAAGAAGGAAGACGCATACAATGATCTGGCTCGCTGATCTGTACTTTCTTTATGCGCTGCAGGTCGCGGAGACTAGTTCTCGCGGCGGGAGATGATCTCTTTCATCAGTTTCATGTCCTTAATACGCTGCTTGGCAGCATCCATGGATTCCTCCACCAGCCTGTTGCGCTCGTGCGGAGCATGGCATTCTCGTCCATAAGTTTCTTGATGATGACGCCCGTCCTCTACAACAAGGCGGCAGTCTCCTCCTCCTGCTTCTCCCTTCAAGCGATCTTTGCCCTCAGCATGCGCGCTCACCCCGGAGCTTCACATTACCCTCCCCTAGTTGCCGATAGCCTCGTCCTGCAACCTCGCCCAGCCGGAGATCTGATCCATCTGGCTATGGACCATCGTATGCATCCGCTTGTAAGAGTCCTCGCCTGCCCACGAGAAATTTTCCTAGGCCGCCGCGGCGCGGCGGGACCTCTGTGCTGCTTCGGCGGTGCGGCGGGACATCTCTGCTGCTTCTGCAGCGTGGCCGGACCAGTCTGCTACATCGACGGCACAACGGGACCTCAGTGCTGCTTTGGCGGCGCGGCGGGACCTCCGTGCTGCTTCGGCGGTGTGGCGGGACCTCTGTGCTGCTACTGCTGCGCGACTGGACATGTCGGCTGCTTTCGCGGCGAGGTGGGACATCTCTCGTGCTTCCTCTTCCATACTCACCTCTCCCTGGTGGAAATCTCTCGACCCAGAACTCACGCTGGCCATGGCTTGATTGACTTGATTGTTTTTTGTGGATGAGGAGTTGAGGAGGAATGTGCGGTCATCTTAGCATAGTAGTATTTATAACCGAGTACTACTAATACGCTCCTAAGTGGGAAACCGTTTAGGTTGTGATCAGTGTGAACAGGTTTGCAATTATATATAGCATGGTAGTAGTAGTAATTTGGAATGTGACGAGACGCGCTCAAAATTTATTGACGGTTCTAGTTTTGAAGTGCGGCACTGTTCCCGGATGGCATAAGGTCGGCACGTTTTCTCGGCCGTGGTGTAGCATATGCCATGGTACTAGTTCTTTTTCTACTGCTGTGTACATGCAAAAACTGGCACCATCGGATACATATCTTACGCTTGGCGTTTGACAGGAATAGCCTCGTGGCGAGCTATAGACTAGTCTTTTTTCAGACGCATTACATGTATCTCTCGGGACTTCTCGCACGCACCATCACTGCTCCCTAGGTCGATGCCACCCACATACACTTGTACTCTGAGAAGAGGTGCACGCACGCACTCGTCCTCTCTCACACACGCATCTATAGCTACGAATTGTAGCGTTCTCAACCATCCGATTGGCTCTATCATAGGTTTCACGTTGCTCCTTGGCCTTGAGATTGAGAAGTTTAAAACGCGGAGGCTAAGATGGAGGCGCGAGGTTTTGGTTAATGTGCAGGTCGCACACGGCAACAACACGACACGAGCTTCGTCTGCCTGGTGCACATGCAGTCGGGTGAGTTGTCCAAGTATGGACACAACCAGGCCCTCGTTGGTATCCGCGCCTCGACTTTGGCTGGTCATAGTGGAGAGTAACATAGACTAGTTACTAGTCTGTGTTACTAGTACCTTCATAGTGGGTAGTGTCATATAGTATATGCATAATTTGGCGACGAGCGCTCTCTATATGTACCACTTTTTTTCTTTAACTTCATCTTGTTAGTTTTGCTCCATGGCACAATCCATCGATGATACTGTACAAATGTATACATTTTTTAAAAGGCTAGAGGGAGGGGCAGTCTAGCTTGGTCCTTTTCACGAGAGGCGAGGGCCTTTGTGATTTGACGGCTCATTATTGCTGGAAGGCGGGGCCTTGTGATTTGACTGCTCGTATAAATGTGCCGACGACCTGAGGAGGAGCAAAGAACCGTGCGGTATACTCAAGTTTTCCACTGGAGTAGTACTACGATGGAGGAGCACGAAACATGGCAGCCCAGTGCCATATGGCGATAAAAATGATCTAATTTGCTAGTCATCTCATTGTTAGAATTGTTCTATTCATGCCTCGCAGAGAACGTGACACGTGCGGCGAAACACCCGAAGCAAAAGAAGAAACACAGGAGCAAAAGAAGAAGGAAGATTATCACCCCAAATGATCTAATTCGCCGCAGAGTCGTAACTGCTTCTTCATCGCCTCCACGACCTCCATCTCCTTGCGCGTCTCCTCGGCCATCTTCTTCATTCTGTCCATGACGCGGGATTTCTCGACGCGAGCCTTCGTCATCTGTTCCACGGCCGCATTACGTACCTTGACAGCAGGCGGGTGCTTGATGCGGAGCTTCGCCAACTCCTCCTTCTGTTCCATGACGAGGTCCTCCAGCATCTTCATCGAGGAACTACTACTCTCACGCAGCTTCTTCCAGCCGACGTTCTTCTCCTTCAGCAGGTCGAGCTCGTGACAGAGCTTCGCCTTGTCCTCCTGAAGTTGCAGGATTTCGCCGGTCGCCTTCTTCTCTGAGGCAATGTTCTTCTTCAGCAGCATCACCAAGCCGGCGGTCAACTCCCCCCGCTTATTGAGCTCAGCGGGCATGTCGTCGAGGCTCTCCTTCAGCAGCTCCACCAAGCCGTGGATGAACTCCTTCTGCTTATTGAGGTGCTTACTGAGCTGATCAAGCATGCCATCGAGGGATAACGAATCCAGCGCCGCCAGCTCGGCATGTTCGCCTCCGCGGCTAGGGCGCTCCTGGGGGCCATCGCCAGCCCGTGAGAGATCTTTGGAGGTCTCTGCGTGGTGGCGAGCCCTCTCTTTTTTTCCGTAACCTTGGTTGTCGCTCCCTTGTTACGAGTAGTTCTCGACCCAGAGATCTACGCACCGGACATGGCAAGGACAGACGAAGAAGAAGCACTTATGAGGAGGAAAGGTAGAGTAATTTTTGGTTAGGTAGTTCCCCTTTTTATAACCTAAGTACTAGCACTAGTACTAATACCTGCATAGTGGGAACACGTTCAGGTTTGGTACGTACTAGTAGGTGTGAGGAAGCTTGCACTTAATTGTAGCACTAGTACTTTCGAATGTGATGGGAACAAGGTAAAGATAAATTGATGGGTTTTGGTTTCGAGGCCCGAAACGGCTCCCAATGAGTTTAGTGGAACATAAATTTCAAGTAGACTACACTGCTCAGATGCGTAAATATTATGTTACTGTCAAAAATTGGCACAAAATACGAAGAAGACCAATGGAAGTACTACTAGCAACCCTTGATTTAACTACTCGCATGCACGCAGTGGAGTAGTAATGTCTTTCTTCCGCCCTCACGTCCACTCAATTTGCATGCGCTGTATTAATTGACCATCAATGAAGTGAAGGACTTTACACGCGTCAAATTATCACATGGGGTGGATCTTGGTACAAAATTGCATCCGCCCGTGTACCCATGTGTGCGTGCGAGGGAATGAGTGCGTGCATGGCGTGCGTGCACATCTTGGCTTCGTGCATGTACCGCCAGCGTGGCTCAGGGAGGACGAGTACATTCTTCTGGAACCAGCAGCACGTCACTGTGATCAATCCACACAAGGATGTCACGACAACGCCTCCACATGTGCCACATGGCTTCATGAACTTTAAGAGAGACACTGTGTAGCATGCCATTGTGTTTTGCACATACTCGAAGTACTAGTAAGGTACACGTGCATTGCACGCGTCAGATTTTGCAACCAAATTATGAATAAATACCACACTATAGCATGTAAGCTCTGAGTCATATATGCCTGATGTAGAGCTTTGTTTAATTCTTATAGTTCATCTAATTCAAAATCAATTAGTTTTTATAAAAAACCTAGGGCCTCTTTGATTCGTAGGATTTCCAAAACGCGGGAATAGGAAGAACATGGGATTAGAGTGGAATGTCGTCTTGAATGCTAGAGGATTGTACGAGTGTTTGATTGTGCATAGAAAAAACGCAGAATTCTTTCAAAGAGGTTTGAGTGGATGGGATGTTTCCTATGAAATCTAGTGCAAATGAATCATATGGAAAACTTCCTATGGTTTATAATCCTACGAATCAAACAACCAAGATAGGAAAAATTCCTAAGGATTATAATCCTCCAAAATTCCTTTGAGAATCCTTTGAATCAAAGAAGCCCTTAATCTATTTTATGATTCATGGAATTGTGCATTGTAAAGCATAAAGTAAAAACAAATAATGGCAATTCAACTAGAAAAAAAGTTTGGGCAGTTATGATACGGAAGATTCTAGAACAAAGGAGAACCACTGTTGTTTTGAGATTTTTGCATTATGCTTAAGTTCAACCATGGAGTCTGCTAGATTGTACATGTGGAAAAATCCGGTGGGGGGCTAGAAGATGGTGCAAGGGGCTGAGTGGAGGGAGACTATGAAGGAGTGCACAACTGCGAGATCGATATTTAGAGAGAGGGGGCGAGAACGTGCGCTATTGCGCGCAGTGGCGGAGCCATGAAAAATGTCCCATGAACTAGGGGCCAAGCATTGCTAATCCCTTACGAGGAGGGCCAATTCATCAACTTAAACCATTTTTACCAGCAATTGTCTAATGATCACATTCATATTAGCCTTAATATATATAGTGATGTTGGGGGGGGGGGGGCTTGCTGCCCCTGTCTTCGCCATAGTGCGCGCATCTGAGAGATGAAGCGGAAGGCATGGATGATGAGAGGGGGGCGTTGGATATATATAATTAATGTGGGCGTATTAGCTATATATGTAATCCTATATAGAGAGGTATAGATTGATCGATGTGGACGTGGGAAAGAGGGTGAGACCTCACTAGATATATAGATTGATCGGTTTATGTGGAAAACTATGAAAGACCTAGCTATACACACACACACATAGAGGAACATCGATCGTTGCGCATGCATGTGAGAAATAAAGAATGTCCGATATGATGGAGAGGGGGATGTGTGTGTGTGTGTGTGTGCCCTCATGGGAGACCGACCTGAAGAAAAAGATTGCATGTGTGCGATGGATAATGCCGACTGGTAGTGTGTGTGCATGCATGCACGAGAGAAAGTTAGTGGTACAATTATAAAGAGAAGACCAATGTGTGGGTGTAAAAGACTAGGTGATGCCATAATCAATGTAAAGTTGAATTCAAATATTTGAATAAGAGAACATGATGTTTGAAACCCATGCATGCATGAATATAACGAAGATCTGCGCGGTGTGGTTTGGAAACGAGCATGTTGTAATGTATACACATTGAACAAGGTCAGACTGGTTTGAATTTGAGATACCGATGGCAGACATCGTTTGGCCACATTGCATCCGTGCATGGACACACTATTCTAATTGGAGATGATGGGTGGCTTTCGCATCACATATCTATATCTATACCCCTATATATATATATATATATATATATATATATTATTTTCTATTTTTTATATAGTGTGCGGATAACTTTAACTTTGAAAGATGGTCGTTGGATGAGGCCAATCCGATGGTGGAGAGCTGGCAAATTTGAGCACTACTGGCCGTTCGATATCATCTAGATTCCACCAAATTTTGCCACATGTACAATCTAGAAGACTCTATGGTTGAACTTAAGCATAATGCACAAACCTCAAAACACAAGCACTTCTTCTTTGTTTTAGAATCTTCCATATCAGAATTTCCCAAATGTTTTTCTACATGATTTGTTTTTTACTTTATGCCTTACAACGCACAATTCCATGAATCTTAAAATAGATTAGCTTTCTTATAAAAACTAGATGATTTTGAATGAAATGAACTATAAGAATTAAACGAACATCTACATCATGCATATATGACTCAAAGCTTACATGCTATAATGTGGTATTTATTCATAATTTGGTTGCCAAATCTGATGCGTGCAATGCACGTGTACCTTACTAGTCTAAATGGTGTTTGTGTGTGTTGTGCGTGTTAAACACATTGTACTTAGTATATCATACTAGTCTAAATTTTCTTTTTTTGGGTACACATTAAGCTTGTTCTCCCAAAATTTCAAGCCGCGCCTTGTTATGCCAAAATTTCAAGCTAGCGTCTCTGTCTATTGTGCTGCGAAACTCCCGCCTCTTCAACCCGCGCCTTGTTACCCCGAAATATATAAGATGAATCTTTGTCTTGTTGTGCTCCGACAACTCCCTCCATCTCAACCTGCACCTTGCTATTCCAAAATTACAACGCGCGCGAAAACTCCCTCCTCCTGTGAAATCCCGACACGTGAAATGCCCGTGATACCCCTTAACCGAAAGAACCGCCTCAAATTGGTGGGGGTACTTTTGTCACTTACCCCACATTTCGAACAAGCGCGTCCCTAAGCCATGGTTCCCCACTCCCATCCCATCCGCCCACCCACTCGTACACCGAGGCCGGGAAAACCCGCGAAGACCCACACCCTCCTCCGCCCGCCACCCAGCCAGAGCCTCTTCCCCGACGATGTCATCCACAACAACACCTCTACGTCCCTCATCCACCGTGTCGGATGAGGATCCGTCGTCGATCTGGTCGACCCGCCGGTTCAGCCACCCCGCCCTCCACCTCCAAGGAGCTACCCCGATGTTCCCCTCGTCTTCTGCGCCACCTCCATTCCCACACCGCCGTCTTCACCTGCACCACCGAAAGAGCATCATCATCACTGTTTCCTCGGATGAAGCTGCGGCCTAATTGGCACCACCAAAGAGGTTGTACACTAATCGCCGCATTTTTTTCTTGATTCGATCTCACGGTGCTGCCGGCGCTCGGTCCCGAGCCGACACGGTTTGGCTCCTGATGACCCAAAAGTATAGGGGATCTATCATAGTCCTTTCGATAAGTAAGAGTGTCGAACCCAAAGAGGAGCAGAAGGAAATGATAAGCGGTTTTCAGCAAGGTATTCTCTGCAAGTACTGAAATAAGTGGTAACAGATAATTTTGTGATAGGATAATTTGTAACGAGCAACAAGTAACAAAAGTAAATAAAGTGCAGCAAGGTGCCACTAAGGAGGACCTCTCGGTAAAAGATTTCTTGGCCACTACATCGCTGCATGAGGCATTTCATCTACCTTTATCCCCACAAGCATATGATGAAGTAAGACAAATTCAAGAAGATACCAGGGGTGTCCTTTTGGTGAATGTTTCACAACACGAGGACATTTGGACGTATGTTTGGGGGGATAAAGATTATACCACTCACAAATACTATGCCTTCTGCTTTCGAGACATCGAAAGTCATCATGCCTTTCATTGGCTCTGGAAATCCAAATCAACCATGAAGATTAAAGTATTCGGCTGGCTTTTGCTTTCAGACCGCTTAAACACAAGGAATATGCTTAAACGACGCCACTACAACATCGGGAACAATCATGATTGCATTCTATGCGGGCAACACATTGAGGAAACCCTTGAACGCTTGTTCTTTGGATGCTCTATCAGCACCCAATGTTGGGCCACACTTGGTATTTCCTGGCAACAAGGGGGGACTCGTCTGTTCAAGATTTTAATGGTGAAAGAAATTTGGGGGAGACCTCTCTTCATGGAAGTTTTCCTCCTGGCGGCTTGGAGTATATGGAAAGAAAGGAACAACAAACACTTTAGGAGGATTGCTCCATCTCGTGCTGCTTGGCTTAGTAGATTCAAGGCTGACTTTTCCCTCCTAACTCATAGGGTTAAGGAGAAGCACAAACACTTCATTCCCTTGCTTTTGTCCTCACTCCAATAAAGTAGTCTTCATGTCCTTTTCCCAAAGGTAAATGGAATTGTAATTAACCATGTAACCTTATCATCCTCATTTATTTAATTCTTTCACAGTAGGGGGTTCCCCTACTGTTTCCGGTCAAAAAAAGGTGGCCCAATCCCTTTTGTAGCAAAGGACAAGCCTGAAAAAACTCTTATATAGAGAAAAGCGCTCCCGAGGACACATGGGAATTATCGTCAAGCTAGTTTTCATCACGTTCATATGATTCACGTTCGGTACTTTGATAATTTGATATGTGGGTGGAACGGTGCTTGGGTGCTGTTCTTAATTGAACAAGCATCCCACTTAAGATTAACCTCTATTGCAAGCATCCGCAACTACAACAAAAGTATTAAGGTAAACCTAACCATAGCATGAAACATATGGATCCAAATCAGCCCCTTATGAAGCAACACATAAACTAGGGTTTAAGCTTCTGTCACTCTAGCAACCCATCGTCTACTTATTACTTCCCAATGCCTTCCTCTAGGCCCAAATAATGGTGAAGTGTTATGTAGTCGACGTTCACATAACACCACTAGAGGCTAGACAACATACATCTCATCAAAATATCGAACGAATACCAAATTCACATGACTACTAATAGCAAGACTTCTCCCATGTCCTCAAGAACAAACGTAACTACTCACAAAGCATATTCATGTTCATAATCAGAGGGGTATTAATATGCATATAGGATCTGAACATATGATCTTCCACCAATTAAACC
The DNA here is from genome assembly GCA_021605205.1 of Aegilops longissima. Taxonomy (NCBI): domain Eukaryota; kingdom Viridiplantae; phylum Streptophyta; class Magnoliopsida; order Poales; family Poaceae; genus Aegilops; species Aegilops longissima. The sequence goes on along the minus strand of CM038678.1, from coordinate 529,911,918 downwards.
AACTAGCATCAACTACAAGGAGTAATCAACACTACTAGCAACCTACTAGTACCAATCCCGGACATGGAGACAAGAATTGGATACAAGAGATGAACTAGGGTTTTGAGAGGAGATGGTGCTGGTGAAGATGTTGATGGAGATTGCCCTCTCCCAATGAGAGGAGCGTTGGTGATGACGATGGCGATGATTTCCCCCTCCCGGAGGGAAGTGTCCCCGGCAGAACAGCTCTGCCGGAGCCCTAGATTGGTTCCGCCAAGGTTCCGCCTCGTGGCGGAGTCTCGTCGAAAGGTTGCTTATGATTTTTTCCTCGACGAAAGACCTCATATAGCGTAAGATGGCCACGGAGAGCCAGCAGGGGCCACAAGGCAGGGGTGCACCCTTGGGGGGGTGGGCGCGCCCACCCTCGTGGCAGTGGGGCCCCTCGGCGTACTTCTTCCGCTCAATATTTTTTATTATTTCCAAAAATAACTTTCGTGGAGTTTCAGGACTTTTGGAGTTGTGCAGAATAGGTCTCTAATATTTTCTCCTTTTCCAACCCAGAATTCCAGCTGCTGGCATTCTCCCTCCTTATGTAAACCTTGTAAAATAAGAGAGAATAGGCATAAGTATTGTGACATAATGCATAATAACAGCCCATAATGCGATAAATATCGATATAAAAGCATGATGCAAAATGGACGTATCAACTCCCCCAAGCTTAGACCTCACTTGTCCTCAAGCGGAAGCCGATAATGATAAATATGTCCATATGTTTAGAGGTAGAGGTGTCGATAAAATAAAATACGGACCTGAGGGCATCATGATTATTTTCATAACAGCAACATATAAGAATATTGTCATATGATTTCTTATGCTCAAGTAATAATCTATTCACAATGCAAGAGTACGAATCATAAACTTTATGAGAACCAACAAACTATAATCTCAGTCATCGAAGCAATTGCAATTTATAATAACATCAGAAAGAGTCTATGTCGGAGCTTTCTAGCAAGTCCACATACTCAACTATCATTTAGTCTTTCATAATTGCTAACACTCACGCAATACTTGTGGTTACGGAGTTTTAATCGGACACAGAGAAAGATAGGGGCTTATAGTTTCGCCTCCCAACCTTTTACCTCAAGGGTAATGTCAACAATAATAACTCATGGTCCCCAATATCCAATTAGATATATCTATCAGGATCTTTCCAACACCCTGTGCTTGCCAAAGGATAAAATATAAAAAGGGAAGGTGAAGATCACCATGACTCTTGCATAAGGTAGAAGATAATAGTAACAGATAGGCCCTTCGCAGAGGGAAGCAGAGGTTGCCATGCGCTTTCAGGGTTGGATGCACAAAATCTTAATGCGAAAGAACGTCACTTTACATTGCCACTTGTGATATGAACCTTTATTATGCAGCCCGTCGCTTTTATTTCTTCCACATCACAAGATCGTATAAAGCTTATTTCCTCCACACCAATCAATCATACATATTTAAAGAGCAATTTTTATTGCTTGCACCGATGAGAACTTACTTGAAGGATCTTACTCAATCCATAGGTAGGTATGGTGGACTCTTATGGCAAAACTGGTTTAAGGGTTTTTGGAAGCACAAGTAGTATCTCTACTTGGTGCAAAGAATTTGGCTAGCATGAGGGGGAAAGGCAAGCTCAACATGTTGGATGATCCATGACAATATACTTTATCTCAGATATAAGAAAACATAATCGATTACGTCGTCTTCCTTGTCCAACGTCCACTCTTTAGCATGTCATATTTTAATGAGTGCTCCTAATCATAAAAGATGTCCAAGATAGTATATTTATATGTGAAACCTCTCTTTCTTTATTACTTCCTAATAATTGCAACGATGACCAAAGCTATGTTTGCCAACTCCCAACAACTTTTAATCATCATACTCTTTCTATGTGAAGTCATTACTCTCAATAAGATCAATATGAACTTTTTATTTCTTTTTATTCTTTTTCTCTTTTCTTTTATTCACTCAAGATCATAGCGAGATAATCAAGCCCTTGACTCAACACTAATCTTTATTATAAGCTCACGAACTCGATTACATAGAGAGATCAAAAAGCAAAACTCAAAACTAGATCATACCAAAACTTTATTCTACTAGATCAAGATACTACTAATAGGATCGAACTAAGAAAAATGGTAAAGATAGGAGTGTGATGGTGATACGATACCGGGGCATCTCCCCCAAGCTTGGCAGCTACCAAGGGGAGTGCCCATACCCATGTGATTATATCTCCTTCTTTGTTGGTGAAGAAGGTGGAGTTGTTGATGATGCGGGTTTGTCGTCCATCTTCCAAGGCATAGGCTCACCATCATAGAAGGATGATCGAGTCTCCGGGATCCTCAAATATGTAACCAAACTCATCCTTTTGAATATATATTCATACTCACAGTTTTGGTTTTGAAGGTCATAGATTTGGGCTTGAAGGTGCTCGATCCTCTCGTGAAGCTTGAAGATGGTCTCCCCAATGTTGTTGGCATCGAGCTTGTGGTTGTTGGCGAACTCCACGATCATCATGTGGTTGGAATTGAGTCCACGTTCCACCATCCCCTGGCACTTGAAAACTTGTTACTCCATTGCTTTGAGCCTCGCCTCCACGCTTCCGGTCCCCTTTGGTCCGTCAACATCGCGGATGTGCAGCAACCCATCACACATCTCAATGGTTTGAGGGTGTCGCAGCACCTCCGCGAGGTAAGGGTTGATGACCTTCTTGAAGAACTTGTCCTTGGGTGCACTTGGAGACATCATGATTATCTAGATCTGTCAGAAAAACAGCTCGAAACAAGAACGGAGGATATTTGCGTGATACAAGGGTCAAAACCTTCGAGAGATTATATAATGAATTTTTACCGACCAAAATACGTATTGTGCAAGAAAACGGAGTCCGGAGAGCACACGAGGTGCCCACGAGGTAGGGGCGCGCCCTCCACCCTCGTGGAGGCCTCGTGTCCTTCTAGGACTGCTTCTTATTTTTTCTCTTTTTCTAAATATTCCAAAACGGAGAAATATTGCCTTAAAAACTATTTTGGAGTCGGTTTACTTACCGTACCACATACCTATTCCTTTTCGGAGTCTGAAACATTCCGGAAAGTGTCCCTTATGTATTCCTCCGGGGTTACGGTTTCAATAACATTGGTTTCAACATTTATAGGATTACCTGAGATATAATGTTTGATTCTTTGACCGTTCACCACCTTCGGATTGGTGCCTTCGAAGTTGTTGATTTTTATGGCACCGGAACGATAGACCTCCTCGATAACGTAGGGGCCTTCCCATTTAGAGAGAAGTTTTCGTGCAAAAAATCTTAAATGAGAGTTGTATAGCAATACATAATCACCTACATTAAACTCACGCTTTTGTATCCTTTTGTCATGCCATCTTTTAACTTTTTCTTTAAACAACTTGGCATTTTCATAAGCTTGGGTTCTCCATTCATCAAGTTAGCTAATATCAAATAAACTCTTCTCACCGGCAAGTTTGAAATCATAGTTGAGCACTTTAATAGCCCAATAAGCCTTGTGTTCTAGTTCGAGAGGTAATGACATGCTTTTCCATAAACCATTTTATATGGAGACATACCCATAGGATTTTTATATGCAGTCCTATAGGCCCATAATGCATCATCAAGTTTCTTGGACCAATTCTTTCTAGACCTATTGACAGTATTTTGCAAAATTAATTTGAGCTCTCTATTACTCAATTCTACTTGACCACTAGACTGTGGGTGATAAGGAGATGCAATTCTATGATTAACATCATACTTAGCAAGCATTTTACGGAAAGCACCATGAATAAAATGTGAACCACCATCAGTCATTAAATATCTAGGGACTCCAAACCTCGAAAAAATAACTTCTTTAAGCATCTTAATAGAAGTGTTATGATCAGCACTACTAGTTGGAATAGCTTCTACCCACTTAGTAACGTAATCAACAGCAACTAAAATATGTGTATATCCATTAGAGGCAGGAAAAGGTCCCATAAAATCAGAGCCCCAAACGTCAAATGGTTCAATAACGAGTGAATAATTCATAGGCATTTCTTGACGTCTACTAATATTACCAATTCTTTGACATTCATCACAAGATAGGACAAACTTACGGGCATCTTTGAAGAGAGTAGGCCAATAGAAACCAGATTGCAATACCTTATGTGCAGTTCTATCTCCAGCGTGGTGTCCTCCATAAGCTTCGAAGTGACACTTGCGTAGGATCTGTTCCTGTTCATGCTTAGGTACACAACGTCTAATAACACCATCTACTCCTTTATAAAGATGTGGGTCATCCCAAAAGTAATGTCTCAAATCATAGAAGAACTTTTTCTTTTGTTGGTATGTGAAACTAGGTGGTATGAATTTAGCAACAATATAATTAGCATAATCAGCATACTACGGAGCAGTACGAGAAGCATTTATGACATTTAATTGCTCATCAGGAAAGCTATCATCAATAGGTAGTGGGTCATCAAGAACATTTTCTAACCTAGACAAGTTATGCGCAGCGGGTTCTCAGCTCCTTTCTATCAACAATATGCAAATCAAATTCTTGTAGCAAGAGAACCTATCTAATAAGTCTAGGTTTATCATCTTTCTTTTCCATAAGATATTTAATAGCAGCATGATCAGTGTGAATAGTTACTTTAGAATCAACAATATAAGGTCTGAACTTACCACAAGCAAATACGACTGCTAAGAATTCTTTTCCAGTAGTAGCATAATTTATCTGAGCATTGTCTAGAGTTTTACTAGCATACTGAATAACATTTAAGTTCTTATCAACTCTTTGCCCTAGAACAGCACCTACAGCATAATCACTAGCATCACACATAATTTCAATGGGTAAATTCCAATCAGGTGGCTGAACAATAGGTGAAGAGATCAATGCTTTCTTAAGTATTTCAAATGCTTCTACACAATCATCATCAAAGACAAATGGTATATCTTTTTGTAATAGTCAGAGGCCGAGAAATTTTTGAGAAGTCCTTAATGAACCTCCTATAATATCCGACGTGACCAAGGAAACTTCTTATACCTTTGATGTCCTTGGGACATGGCATCTTTTCAATAGCATCAACCTTGGCTTTATCAACTTCAATACCTCTTACAGAAACTTTATGCCCCAAGACAATACCTTAATTAACCATAAAGTGACACTTTTCCCAATTCAAGACAAGATTAGTTTCTTCATATCTCTGCAAGACTCGACCAAGGTTGCTCAAGCAATCATCAAAAGAGGATCCATAGATGGAAAAGTCGTCCATGAAAACCTCACAAATCTTTTCACAAAAGTCAGAGAATATAGCCATCATGCATCTTTGAAAGGTAGCAGGTGCATTACATAAACCAAAAGGCATACGTCTATAAGCAAAAGTACCAAAAGGGCAAGTAAAAGTAGTCTTTGATTGATCATTGGCTGACACATGTATTTGAGAGAAACCAGAATAACCATCTAGAAAGCAAAAATGTGTATGTTTGCATAATCTTTCTAGCATTTGGTCGATAAAAGGTAAGGGGTAATGATCCTTCTTAGTGGCCTTATTTAATTTGCGGAAATCAATTACCATCCTATAACCTGTAATAATTCTTTGTGGAATCAATTCATCTTTATTATTAGGAACGACGGTAATACCTCCTTTCTTAGGGACGCAATGGACAGGACTTACCCACTGACTATCAGCAACGGGATAAATTATACCTGCCTCAAGGAGTTTTAGTATTTCCTTTCTTACCACTTCTTTCATTTTAGGATTCAGCCGTCGTTGATGATCACGAACTGGTTTGACATCTTCCTCCAAATTTATTTTATGTTGACATAGAGTGGGACTAATGCCCTTAAAATCATCAAGAGTATATCCAATAGCAGCACAGTGCTTCCTTAGAGTTTTCAATGATATCTCTTCTTCATACTCTGAAAGGTTAGCACTAATAATAACAGGATATATCTTATTTTCATCAAGATAAGCATATTTAAGAGTATCAGGCAAGAGTTTGAGCTCAAACACGGGATCACCCTTGGGTGGAGGAGGATCCCCTAGGATTTCAACATGCAAATTGTGTTTCAGGATAGGTTCCTGTTTAAAGAATACTTCATCTATTTCCCTTCTTTCATTCATAAACATATTATTTTCATGGTCTAGCAAATATTGTTCTAAAGGATCACTAGGAGGTACGACAATAGAAGCAAGACCAATAATTTCATCCTTACTAGATAATTCCTCTTCACGGTGTTGTCTACTAAATTTAGAGAAATTAAACTCATGAGACATATCACCCAAACCAATAGTAACTACATTCTTTTCGCAGTCTATCCTAGCATTAATTGTGTTCAAGAAGGGTCTAGCAAATATAATGGGACAAAAGCTATCTTGTGGGGAACCAAGAACAAGAAAATCAGCAGGATATTTGGTTTTCCCACACAAGACTTCAACATCTCTAACAATTCCCATAGGTGAAATAGTATCTCTATTGGCAAGTTTAATTTTGACATCAATATCTTCTATATCAGCAGGTGCAATATCATGCATAATTTATTTGTATAAGTCGTAAGGTATTGCACTAACACTAGCACCCATATCACATAAGCCATGATAACAATGATCCCTTATTTTAATAGAAATAACAAGCATGCCTACCACATGTCTATGTTTATCTTCAGCACAAGGTTTGGCAATTCTAGCAGTTTCACCGTAGAAATAAATAACATGCCCATCAATATTATCAGCCAAGAGGTCTTTAACAATAGCAATATCAGGTTCAACTTTAACTTGCTCAGGAGGTGTATAAGTTCTAATATTGCTTTTATGAACCACAGTTGAAGCTTTAGCATGATCCTTTATCCTAACAGGGAAAGGTGGTTTCTCAACATAAGAAGTAGGAACAACAGGATCATTATAAGTGATAGTATTTTCTTCAACTTTAATAGGTGCAACTACTTTTACTTCTATGGGAGGATGATATTTAAACCACTTCTCCTTGGGGAGATCAACATAAGTAGCAAAAGATTCACAGAAAGAAGCTACTATCTCAGAGTCAAGTCCATATTTAGTGCTAAATTTACGGAAAACATCGGTATCCATAAAAGATTTAACACAATCAAACTTAGGTGTCATACGTGACTCCTTATCTTCGTCGAGATCCCAATCTTCAGAGTTGCGTTTAATTCTACCCAATAAATTCCATCTGAATTTAATAGTATTCATCATAAAAGAGCCAGCACAAGAAGTATCGAGCATGGTGCGATTGTTATCAGAAAGCCAAGCATAAAAACTTTGAATAATTATTTCTCTTGGGAGCTCATGATTGGGGCATGAATATAACATTGATTTAAGCCTCCCCCAAGCTTGAGCGATGCTTTCTCCTTCACGAGGCCAAAAATTATATATATAATTGCGATCACGATGAACAAGATGCATAGGATAAAACTTCTGATGAAATTCTAATTTCAATCGTTTATAGTTCATGATCCCGTATCATCACATAGCCTATACCATGTCGATGCATCTCCCTTGAAAGAAAAAGGGCAGACCTTCTTCTTAATGACATCACCGGGTATACCAGCAAGCTTAAAAAATCCACAAACTTCATCCACATATATTAGGTGCTCATCAGGATGCTTCGTTCCATCTCCTACAAAAGGATTAGCTAGCAATTTTTCTAACATACCCAAAGGAACTTCAAAGGGAACATTTTCATTTTTAGTAGGTTCAGTAGGTTGAGGAGCAACTCTTTGCTCTACTGGTCGGGGTGAAGATACCCGAACTAGCCCCTCAGAGGATTACTTTCCATAGTAACAAGTGAAAGTAAATTTCAGCACACTATATAAAATTTTCCTTACCAAATTCCACCTACCAAAGGCGCTTCACTCCCCGGCAACGGCGCCAGAAAAGAGTCTTGATGACCCACAAGTATAGGGGATCTATCGTAGTCCTTTCGATAAGTAAGAGTGTCGAATCCAACGAGAAGCAGAAGAAAATGATAAGCGGTTTTCAGCAAGGTATTCTCTGCAAGTATTGAAATAAGTGTAAGAGATAATTTTATGATAGGATTATTTGTAAGAGCAACAAGTAACAACAGTAAATAAAGTGCAGCAAGGTGGCCCAATCCCTTTTGTAGCAAAGGACAAGCCTGGACAAACTCTTATATAGAGAAAAGCGCTCCCGAGGACACATGGGAATTATCGTCAAGCTAGTTTTCATCACGTTCATATGATTCGCGTTCGGTACTTTGATAATTTGATATGTGGGTGGACCGGTGCTTGGGTGCTGTTCTTACTTGAACAAGCATCCCACTTATGATTAACCTCTATTCCAAGCATCCGCAACTACAATAAAAGTATTAAGGTAAACCTAACCATAGCATGAAACATATGGATCCAAATCAGCCCCTTACGAAGCAACGCATAAACTAGGGTTTAAGCTTCTGTCACTCTAGCAACCCATCATCTACTTATTACTTCCCAATGCCTTCCTCTAGGCCCAAATAATGGTGAAGTGTTATGTAGTCGATGTTCACATAACACCACTAGAGGCTAGACAACATACGTCTCATCAAAATATCGAACGAATACCAAATTCACATGACTACTTATAGCAAGACGTCTCCCATGTCCTCAGGAACAAACGTAACTACTCACAAAGCATATTCATGTTCATAATCAGAGGGGTATTAATATGCATATAGGATCTGAACATATGATCATCCACCAATTAAACCAACTAGCATCAACTACAAGGAGCAATCAACACTACTAGCAACCTACTAGTACCAATCCCGTACTTGGAGACTAGAATTGGATATAAGAGATGAACTAGGGTTTTGAGAGGAGATGGTGCTGGTGAAGATGTTGATGGAGATTGCCCTCTCCCGATGAGAGGAGTGTTGGTGATGACGATGGCGATGATTTCCCCCTCCGGGAAGTGTCCCCGATGAACAGCTTTGTGGAGCCCTAGATTGGTTCAGCCAAGGTTCCGCCTCGTGGCGTGAGTCTCGTCGAAAGGTTGCTTATGATATTTTCCTCGACAAAAGACCTCATATAGCGAAGATGGCCACGGAGAGCCAGCAGGGGCCTGAGGCGGCGCCGCACAGGGGTAGGCGCGCCCCACCCTCGTGGCAGGTGGGGCCCCTCTCGGCGTGCTTCTTCCGCTCAATATTTTTATTATTTCCAAAATAACTTTCGTGGAGTTTAGGACTTTTGGAGTTGTGCAGAATAGGTCTCAATATTTGCTCCCTTTCCATTGAAATTCCAGTACAAGCATTCTCCTCCTTATGTAAACCTTGTAAAATAAGAGAATAGGCATAAGTATTGTTACATAATGCATAATAACATCCCATAATGCGATAAATATCGATATAAAAGCATGATGCAAAATGGATGTATCAGCTCCATCCACGACGGCGTCGCCGGCCACTTCCTCGACGGCGTCGCTCCCTCGGCGGCGACGTCCACATCAGTAGGAGCTGCTGCTGCTTTAGCTCTTGCTCGCGCTGCTGCTCTGCTCTTGCTCTCGGTCCCCTGCCTTGTCTGCTCTTGCTCTTGCTCTTGCTTGCACTGCTGCTCTCGCTCTTGCTCTTGCTTGCACTGCTGCTCTCGCTCTTGCTCTTGCTTGCGATGCTGCTCCGATTTAGCTACACTTCAGTCGACTGAATCGACTTTTGGTTCAGTCGATTTTCATGGGGTGGGGGGCTCGTCGGAGTTAAGGAAGAACCAGCCGCAGCAGGGAGGGGGCTCGTCGGAGTTAAGGAAGAACCAGCCGCAGCAGGGAGGGGGCTCGCCGGAGAGGTAACCCACTATCTATCTTAGGGTTCAGGGTGGGGGCGGTGGTGGGGCGGTGGCGTGGTGATCGCCGGAGAAAAAGCTCGGCACGGGGGCTAGAGGGAAGGCCGGGGCGGCGGCGGACCGGCGGTGGGGAGTGTTTTTGGGGCGGGCAGGGTGGCGCACCACCGGCCCTGGGCGGCTTTTTGGCCGGTGGTGTCTGGCGGCTCAGGGAGGTGGAGGTTGAAGATGAACTGCAGGCCCTTGATTTCATATCCAACGGCTGCAAAATCGACTGACGAGAGATGAAAAAGTCAGTTGACTGATGTGTAGCCTCACCTCTAGTGTGTTCAGTTTCGACAGTAAAATTCAGTTTTGACAGCAAAATTCAGTTTCAACAGTTAACTACAGTTTCGACAGTTAAATTCCATTTTGACAGTTAAGTTTAGAGATGAGCGGCTGATGTATTTTACATCTAGCACTTTGTGGTTATGTATTTTACGTCATCTATTGGAGATGCTATTAGAATTCCACTCAGGTTAACGTTGTCTCTCTTGTCCTGCTTCAGCCTCGGCGTCGTACAACTCACTAGAGCTGCTCCAACGACGAAACCCTCCATCACAGCGGAGCAGTACCTCGGGCTCCATCTCCAGACGCGTAAGATCTTCTTCCCCTCCTCCGACAACCAAGTCAGCCGGAGCATCCTCACCGGCCAACTCAATCACGCTGAGGTCGACATGGCTTCGCCAAAGAGGTTGTACACTTGTTGCATCTCTTTTTTACTCTACATGTTATATATATTGTCCACTGAGCACATGGAGTAACGGGAAATACGATTATTTTATCCTACTATATGACAAGCAGTGAGGTACCAGGAAACTTAGCTATCCGTGATGGACTCTCTTGAACGCCATCATTATTTATCTCTACGTGTTTGAGCTATGCATTTGTCGATGGCCCTGGATGTTGAGCTAGTAGGGCAGTGGCCTGGGTCCAAAGTAATAGAAGTAGCACAAAAACATTTTTTTAGTGTAGGCTTTTCCTTGCTCAAGCCTGCCTACTAGAATCGCCAGTATTTGAAAGGAAAAGTGAATGAAAAACAAAGGAACTGGAAAGTTTCGTATGGTACTACTTTTCATGAATTTGGTGCAAAGGAATGGAGCAAAGGAAAACTGTAGGATTTGTTCCTTTAGTGTTTCCTTGAAAGAAAAACCATAGGAATTTTAATTTCCACTTGTCCTCCTTTTCAAATTCCTATTCATGAAGCACAAGACTAAGAGATAGTAGCATAATAGCATTATAACCGTACATTTTCTTGTGGTTTGACTTAATATCACCATGCTTCTTTGCATCATGTGATCTTCCAATTCTTGTGAACCAAACACCCAGATTGGCAGAAATCCTGTGTTTTTAAATTCTCTGTTTTGCACGTGCATTCCTATCCTATTCCTGTATATTTCCTATCCCTGCATTGTTAGAATCCTCAAATTCAAACAAGCCCTTACACAATTACTTCTGTTACAGATATGTGGCAAAGAAAACCTTGTGTGGTTTGTCATGCTCCTGTGGTGTTGTGTTCCACCCCAGCTCAGCTGCTCCAATGACGGAAGGGTTCACCACAACAGGGATCCGCTCTCCAGACTGTCTTTCGCCGCCTCAGATCTTCTTCCCTGATGCTGGCAGCCACGACAACTGCATTACCATCATCAACTGAGCAGATGACCTTGAGGACTACATGGGTCCGCAAGAGAGGTCGCACTCTTTCGTGTCTGCTTACGTTATGCATCGGTTAATATGATGACATGCTACTTTATTGTCGTGTTCACCTATTAGACTCTGAGTCAGGTCCAAACTTATGCTTTGAAACTTGAGTTTTAAATGGTTGTGGGGTACATATTGGGGCAGCAATCAGTACTATCTGTCTACTATCTAGTTAATCTCGGGTGTCTACTATGAGTTTCATGTTGGGTGCAAACAAACATTAAAGGAGCCATTATCTGTATTTTTTAACTAAAGTTATTATCTGCCTGCTATCATTGGTTTTGGGTCTATCCACAGTTTGCTACCATCACTCTGGATTTGTGCATGCACTCCTTACATAATCTCACTATGTTTTATTCCTATGCATGTCAGTTATTGTACACAATGGAACTGAACATGTAGAGCAAAAGAGACGAGCCTTGCGTGGCAATAAAATTTCATGCAAACGTCGCTCCATGGTGGGTGCAAAGGCAGCCCCCCTCCACCCATTTCGGATCATAATCAAGAGGAAGATAACTGTTCTGAGGGGGACTCAGAAGCAGAAGACCACTCCTATTTACCCCATGAGGTCTTCGCTCTAACTTGGCATGCTGATGTTGGTAATATCATGCATATGGTGCCTTGCATTGCTTACTGTATATATCAAAGATGTCATCTGCTTAGTTTAGACATGCTTTTTGTCAATGCCATCTGTTTAGTTTCTTTATCGTATATGTGAATCATGCAATGCCATCTTGTTTAGCCAGGCATCATATATGTGAATTTTTCAATGCCACCCTGGTTAGCCAGTCATCTTATATGTGAATTATATCATGACATCATTTTTTTTATTACGTGTTAAATTTGTCAACAATTTTAGTACATTCAATTACTCTTCCTGTGCATCAGGCATTCAGCATGATCATGGAAAAATCTAGAGTGGAAACAAGATCTTCAGAGCAGACAATGCTATCTGACGAAGCGCATGTCTTGCTGGTTCTGAGATAGCTCCTCGGAGGAGGATTGAGAGAGATGACCAGTCATATTTCCCCCCCCCCCCGCCCCCGAGGTGCATGCTCTAACTTGGCACGGTTATGTTGCTCATATCGTGCGTATGGTATCTTGCATTGCTATGTTATTTACTTAGTTTAGACATGCTTTGTGTGAATGCCACTTGTTTAGTGTCTAATTACCATATATGTGCATTATGCAATGCCATCTTGTTGCAAGACATTATATATGTGAATTATGCAATGCTATCTTGTTGCAAGGCATTATATCTGTGAAATATCCAATGCCATGTTGTTTAGCCAAGCGTCATATATGTGAATTATATCATGCCATCCTTTTTTGTATTTCTCATTGCTTTTGTCGACAATGTTTGTATATTCAAATGCTCTTCCTGTGCATCAGCCATTTGAATTGGTGATGGAGAAATCTGGAGTGAAAACAAGGTCTTGAGCGAGACAATGCTACTGCTGAAGCAGATATCTTGCTGATTCTGATAGCTCTTCAGAGGAGGATTCAGAGGCAGATGACCAGTCCTATTATCCCCCTGAGGTGTATGCTCAAACTTGGCAAGGTTATATTACTCATATCATGCATATGTTATATTGCAATGCTTAGTTTTTACATCATATACATGATATTGAATGCCATCTCCTTAGTTGACACATCATATATGCGATTGCCCTCTGCTCACTTCCTTAGTATATAAATCATATATTTGAATTATATCATGCCATGATGTTTACATAAACAGCATGTATCTGAATTATGGCATGCCAACCCATTTTCTAAAGACATAATATAGTTATATCATCTCATCCTGTTTATATAGTCATCATATTTTGAATTATGTCATTCTATCCGTGAATTATATCATGCCATCATGTTTCCATCAATGGCATGTTTGTGATTTATGGCATGCCAACCACTTTAATAGACACATCGTATAGTTATATCATGTCATCATGTTTACATAGTCATCTTATTTTGAAGTATGTCATTCTATCCTGTTTAGTTAGCCATCATACATGTGAAATTGTGTCATGCTATCCTGTTTAATTAGCCATCATATATGTGAAATTATGTCCTGCTATTCTGTTTGGTTAGACAACATAAATGTGAATTATTTCATGCCATGTTTTCTTCCCTACTATCCATTGCACCTGTCTATCTTACAATGTCTGCACATTCAATTACTTTTCTTGTTTATCAACCATTTCAATTGGAGGGGGTGATGGCAGTATCTGTGGGAGTAACAACACGGTCTTCGGAAAAGATCATGCACCTGTCGATGGAGATAGAACCACGGTTGTACTTGCCCAAGAACCAGCCCCACCACACATAACCCAGACTCACGCAGATTGTACCCCTACCCAGTTGGATAGAGAACCAGCTACACCCCTTCTAACCCCAACCCCAGCAGATAGTAACCCAGTTCCCGTTGACACAACACCGTCTCCACCACGGAGCACCCAAACACGAGCAGTTAGTAAGGCAACTGTAGTGCCCAAAGCACGAGGACCACCACTCCGAACCCCCAGTCAATGCTTAAAGCAGAAGAAGAATTGTTCTCAGGTCAGGTTTTGTAGCTATGGTTCACACTACTTTGCTCTTGCAACACTGTATTTACTCATACCAACTAATTTCAAATTTGAAGGATGCAATTGAAACTCCAATGGCGCAACAAATATGTTTTAAACCTGTTTATTTAACGTGTTTGCTGTTGTAACTTGCTCTATGTTGATTTCAGTTTCAATTGAATAAACAGTTATGTTATCATGCCATGCACATTACAAGTGTTGTTATTGCTATGTAGTTTCTCACACTTATATTTTGTCTATGCTGCTTTGCCTTAAATAGTTATGATTCGAACTGTATCTATCTTGATTTGGCAACATAAACTAGAATGATATAGACCATACAGTGACCATACTACATAGATATATGTTTGTTTCATGCTGTTATCCTGTCCACATTACTACTGAACTGGTTTACCAAAAATGAGTTTCATATACTACACTGTAAAGTCGTGATGTGTTTGTTTGTTTCTCTTTTAGAACGCGGATAAAATATTGGAGAAGAATACCCCGTTTTGCAATGGTAAAGGAAGTAATGCAGATAAGGATCCAAATAGAGAGACATCCCTGTTGGTATCCAAGAAAGCTGATAAAAACTATATTGAAGACACTGAGACAACCCCAAAGTCCTGTCTTGATGTAGTGTTCGAGTTACTGGCTACTACTGGTGGCACCAGCTCTTTGAACTCGCTACCTGAATCAGTTCGGCTTCTTGAGTCTCAACTTCAAGTTGAAAGATATCGATCAGATGTTATGCAACAGGAAGCCGAAGGACTGAGGAAGTCCCTGCAGAATTCAGATGCATACTTTCTGGTGCAATAGCAAGTGCTGGAGGATTTAAGCTCCAAACAAGAGAAAGTTAATAAGCTTGCTAAGCATCTTGCCAGCATTATGGGTACCCAAGATATTGTTTCTTGAGCTCTTCTAAAGTGGTTTCAGTTCTGGACTTGTTTTGTTGCGGCGTTTATATGTTGCTTTGTTCCCTATATTTGCACTGGTGGCGAACTTTGATGCCCAGTGGATTTAATATGTGTAATAGCCGTGATAGCCTAGCGTAAGTTGCTTGCTTATTTATTTCCTTATTGTCTTGTTTATTTGTTTTCTTGTAGTCAGTGCAGTTTCTTTTCCACGGTTTGCTAGTGGCCGCAATAACCTATTTTTAAAAACTAGGCTACAATAACCATGGGCTACATATTTACTGTAGTTAACATGGGCCTCCTATGGGCCGTAGAAACAATCCGCCTTCTAAGGGCCGTATAAACAATGGGCCTTATACGGGCCGTAGACACAATGGGCCTTCGACGGGCCGTATCATCAATGGGCCTTCTACGAGCCGTATGATCGGTTGGCCAAACATGGGCCAATAACAGACCACATTATGGTCGTAAATGGGCTAGATTGAAATCGTCCGTTCATGGGCCGACCATAACGGGCCGTCACTAATCGGCCGTATTTGATGACGCTATGAAAACGGCCCAACGTATTAATGGGCCACAAACGGGCCGACTGTAACCACGGGCTGAATTTGGCCCACAAGCAAAAAATGACGGTAACGGGCCATAAGTAAACGAATGCTAGAAATGAGCCCAAGAATAAATGGGCCCTGAGAAGGCCGTAAGATAACATGGGCTGGAAACGGCCCAATGGAATAATGGGCCGTTAATGGGTATAAAGTGATACACTGTTCATTACGGGCCAGTTTCACCACGTGCCGTTAATGGGTATAAAGTGATACACTGTTCATTATGGGCCAGTTTTACCACGGGTCACTAATGGGCCGAGAGTTACTAAGGGCCCCATATGGGCCGAAAGACATCATGGGCCATACATGGGCCGGAAGTTAAAACGTGCTGGAATTATATTGGACGGCCCAGATGATGCTACTGGGCCTAATTTGGATAGGGCGTAAACGGGCCCTGGGTTAGCGGGATGTAAATGGGCTATATGCGAACAGGCCGTTAACGAGCTTGTTGTGGGCGCCCGCCACCTTTGACCAAGTCAAACGGGCCGGCCTTTTCACAAGAATGGGCCTCTATTGGGCCATGCCATGTGTCGACGTATCATAGGCGCTTTGGGTCCAGTGAGTGCATGACATCTGTCCCAATGGTGAGTCGACACGTGTTTCCTCCAGCCAATGATGATTTTACACGTGGAAAATCCCCATTGGTCGGGGCTATTAACAGGTTATCGGATCCAAAACCGGACCCGATAGCTTAACGGTGTTCCATTACGGCGGATGCCACATGTCGGTCACCCTTGACGAAAGCACTTCTGTGACGCGCGATTTATCATCATGGAAGTGGACAGTTCCGTGATGATAATTTTGGTAATGTCATGGAACACTTCTACGACAGCACATGTATGACTATCTTGATTCTATCATAAAATTTTCATGGATGTACATGCATGACAGAAAATGTGACCTACTATGACAAACACGTCGTCTTCCGGTCACACTTTCTTCACGGCTTCGGCCTGCCGGCGAGCAGCTCCTTCTGCTCCTTCCTCACCTTCTACAAAGTCCAGCCGCACCACCTCACGCCGAATACGGTGGTGCTGCTGGCCGCCTTCGTCACTCTTTGTGAAGGCTACCTCGGCACACTCCCCACCCTTGAGCTCTGGGGGAGCTCTTCTACCTTAAGCTCGACACCGCCATCAAGAACGAGGAGGCTTAGTGCGGGGCCTGCATCGCAGTGCGGCGTTCAAAGACCAGGGTCCGCTTCCCGTCCCTTGCCTTGCTGCAGTCGGCCAAGCTGTTGCAAAAACCTTACTCCTACATCAAGAATATCCATTCAACGATGGACTACGTCAACCTGCCGGCTTATGCAGCCGGCCCGCCGGTCGAGCCCCGCACCAACTGGCAGTTTTGGCCGAAGAACCTGTCGGCCTCCTCCTCCGCCGCTCTCGACCGGCTTCAGGTGATGACGGAGTTGGAGGGCCTCAAGGCCTCGGATCTGTTGACCGCCTTCGTGGCGTGCCGGGTGCTGCCCCTCCAAGCCCGGCCTCACATCATCAGTCTGATGAGCGGGCACCGGGACCCTTGCCGGATGTGCACCAAGGAGCTATCGGATGTGGAGGTAGTCCGGCTGGTGAATTACTTCTCCAACTGCAAGCTCTCAGAGAAGGAGTGGCGGTTCGGCAAGCCGCCGTACATTACGCACACCCGCCGCCTGCGGTGAGTCTTTTAACTCTTCCTCCCTTCGTTTGTCCGGGTTCTCTTTTGCCACCTGAGCAGTCAGCCGTGACGCAGATCTTCTCGACTCGGTCGGTAGCCGACGCTCTGGCCTCGGGCCAGGAGTACCTGCTGGACCGGGCAGTGAGCGATGTGGATGACCCTGACTTGGGGGCGGCCACCATGGAAGAGGATGACGCCACAGGCGGCGGTGGCGATGGAGCAGGCAGCTCCTCAGGAGGCGGCCTTGGGGATTGGCCGGATGATGAGGAGGAGGACCACGAGCAGCGCCACAACCGCGGCTGTCGTTGTCAAAACCGGCGGATCTCGAGTAGGGGGTCCCGAACTGTGCGTCTAAGGCGGATGGTAACAGGAGGCAGGGGACACAATGTTTACCCAGGTTCGGGCCCTCTCGATGGAGGTAATACCCTACTTCCTGCTTGATTGATCTTGATGATATGAGTATTACAAGAGTTGATCTACCACGAGATCGTAGAGGCTAAACCCTAGAAGCTAGCTTATGGTATGATTGTTCTTGTCCTACGGACTAAACCCTCTGGTTTATATAGACACCAGAGGTGGCTAGGGTTACACAGAGTCGGTAACAAGGGAGGAGATCTACATATCCGTATTGCCAAGCTTGCCTTCCACGCCAAGGAGAGTCCCACCCAGACACGGGACGAAGTCTTCAATCTTGCATCTTCATAGTCCAACAGTCCGGGCAAAGGACATAGTCCGGCTGTCCGAGGACCCCCTAATCCAGGACTACCTCAGTAGCCCCTGAACCAGGCTTCAATGACGATGAGTCCGGCGCGCAGATTGTCTTCGACATTGCAAGGCGGGTTCCTCCTCCGAATACTCCGTAGAAGATTTTGACCACGAGGATAGTGTCCGGATCTGCAAACCAAATTCCACATACCATCAAAGAGAGAATAATATTTCCACAAATCTAATCTGCTGACAGCCTTTCATAGCGTGACGTAATGCCATGGTCTGGTCATGACGAACCATTTTTCCGAGCCTGCCACTACACGTGTTGCGAGGCGGTTTTATTGGCACATCCTGTCGAAGCAGAGATAGTGTCCCTCTTTTCACGGGATTCTCATCAATACTGGTATGGGTAACCCGATCATGCCTGCTGGTATGACTCCTCAATTTTAGGCAAGTTCCAAGCGGCCACGCGGAGGACGCTTGATATTCACCCTCTTTATAAAGGGGCCAAGGCCTGTCCTTTTCTTCTTGCGCTCAATAGGATCCTTCCCCCACCTCGAGTTCCAACACCCAAGGCTCAGGCTAGGTGCTTCGGACCTTCAGTCATGTCCGGATCCAACCTTCAAGGTCGGTGGATGCCTTAAATGCATCATAGAGGAGGACATCAAGAAGCTAAGGAAGCAGTGTCGACCGCGAAATCTACTGACAGGCTGCCTGCTCGAGGGCAGGTCATTCCCACTCCCGAACCCGGCGAGATTGTCGTATTCGTCTCCCACTTCCTCCGAGGGCTAGACTTTAGTCTAGATCCCTTTGTTAGAGGGCTCATGTTCTATTACGGGCTTGATTTCCATGATCTGGCCCCGGATTCCATCCTTCACATCTCGTCGTTCATCATCGTGTGTGAGGCCTTCCTCCACGTCACCCCACACTTCGGCTTATGGCTCAAGACCTTTAATGTGAAGCCAAAGATGATTGATGGGCGACACACAGAATGCGGAGGTGCCGTAATAAGCAATGGCGCCGATGTTCCATGGCCAAAGGGTTCCTTCCCGGAGGTGTCCAGCTTATGGCAATGGGAGTGGTTTTACATCACAGCTCCCCAGGGTACTATGTGGGTAGCCGCCCTGCCTTCCGCTCGGACCCCCCACCACAACTGGCATCATGGATCAACAAGGGGCTGGACTGGGGGCCAGTAAATGATATGCCGATATTGCAGAGTCGCATCCGAGATCTCCTCGAGAGAGATGTCAGCCTTGTCAAGGTAATGCAAGTCATGCTAGTTCGTCGAGTCCTGCCTTGCAAACGTCGACCTCCCCGTATGTTGTCTATTAATTTATCGCAACATCATTTTGAAAAATCACTCTTTGATCAGGACTGGGTAAAAAAAGGCGAAGATGATCAGGTGTTCGGGCCACCTTTCCGAAGGCTCGACAAATCGGGTACTGGCCAGAATGCTTGAGCTCGCGCCTTATCAAGCGCCCTTAGGGGAAGATAAAGGGGGGAATAAAGAAGCTGAAGGCGGCCTCACTCATTATTCATCCAGACCGGGGGAATTAGTGCCTCCGCAAAGGAGGATAACCGGGGGGGGGGGGGAAGAATCTAAAATTCCCTCTCCCCAGGGAAGGAAAAGGACCGCCTCTCAAGAATTGGAAACTATGGTTTCCAAGGGAGGGAAGAAATCTTCGTCAGGGGGTCCGACCCCGGAGGGTATCCTTACCGCACAGTACCCGCAAGGGGGCCAGACCTCCACCGAGCTGTAAGTAAACAAAAGTACTGTATAGTAAATATACCCTGCTTCATTTCTGAGAACAATAACCGAGACGTATGTCTTGTAGTTCGGATCATAGCCTCTCTCGATAGAGTTCGTCTTCGGGGGATCTTCTGCCGGAGATGATGGAGAGCGAAACACCTCCCCGTGCCTCCCCGCCTCGTGAAGCGGACGACCCTGAGGTGTCGTCACGGAGGATTTCTCCTGATCCGCCAAGGCCAGAGGGTAACCATTCGGCCACCCGAAGCCCGGGGTATTCGGCTCCTAAGGAGATCAACAGAAAGAGTCCGGGACTATCCGGTGCGCGACCAGATGCACTGATGAATCTTCTGGAGCAAGCGGCTATCTCAGAAGCTCATCGTATGCTAATGGGTATGGTGGTTGAGAGGATTTCATCCGCCGAAAGCGGGTTACATGAAGCTTTTATGAGCCTGCTAAGAGGCTTTGAGGTACGCAAAGTAATATATATATTTGACGTACCGCACACGCTAGGTGTGCCCTATGCGGATAGTCCCTGAGACTCTGGTTGCTGTCGAAAAAGGCGGCAAACAGAGGATCATAGTCCCAGGTAATGATCATGCCACTTTCATGTGCGGTAATTTGAGGTCCGGTGGCTAGCCGGAATGGTGAGTTTGCTGAACTGAAGCAGCAACTTGATGCGGCAGATGCCGACATCGTGCTTGTAAACAAGCGGCTTGACGAGGCACATGGTATGTATTCTCCAGTGGTCAACATATATTAAGAGGAGCATGATGCTAGTATCTATAATATGTTGTAACAAGCCAGGAGGAGTGATGCGGCCGCCCTAAAGGCGGTCGAAGAGTTAAGAGCCGAACAGGCTGCGCATTGCCAGAGCAAACAAAAAATAGCCAAGATGGCGTTGAGTTGAAAGATGCCGCCGACCAGTATGAGCTTCTTGAGAAGGAAAGCCGAACGAAGACGGCGGGCCTGGAGAAAGCCATGGTAGCAGCCAAGGAAGCCCGCTCTAAAATCAGAGCGGCGAAGGAGGAGCTACATCAAGCCGGAGATATCGTGGCCGGGAAGCCCTTTTTGCTGCGGAAGAAGTTGGGAGATCCTAAGTATGCCCTTCTGGATCAATTATGGAGTTCTGCGGACGCGTACCTGGATTTGGCAGCAAGTGTTGCTGATGCGACCAAGTTTTCCGAAGATCAAAAAGATCACGAAGTGGAAAGGTTCTGGTCGCAGTTCAATGCTTCGGCGCGTCCGCTGCTGTTAAATGAGCAAATGGCCAAGTGGGCCGAGCTTCATAGGTTGTCTGGGCTTGCCATGAGGTCTGTTGTGGATCATCTTTGGCCAGAAGGACCAAGGCCGAATAGTTATTTTGGCTTAGTGCAACGATTCCTTGGTGATGTGCCGCATATCGACGCTGTGAAGAGGTCGGCGTGCATAGAGGTCTTGTGGATGGCTCTTGCCGTGTCAAGACATACTGGGCAGAGATGGAGGCCATCGCTATAGCAACCCAGAGTTCGGCCGTAGGCCGGGTATCGGCCGAGCACTATTTTGAAGAAGTCTTAGAAGGCGCTCGTTTAATAGAGGCTCGGTGCTCGAACAGTATCATGTTCTAGTGACATGTATCCCAATTGTAAGAACAATGTTATTTGAATTATAAAGGTTGTATTTATACTTTTACCTGAAAGTATTATTATGCCTCCTGTATGCGTCGTTTATGTATGTATATATATATATATATATATATATATATATATATATATATATATATATATATATATATATATATATATATATATATATATATATATATCTGAAAGTTTGCGATAAATAACCCATTTACGCATATAATGCGAGGTGTTCTAAGCGCTTCTTCACTTGATCCGGCGTCTTGGTCCATTAGGGAGGTGGTAGCCTTGGCGACGAGGCAATCAGACTATATTGCTTTAACACTTTCACTTAACCATAGGAGTTTGACAGTGGGGCTACTATATAGCCCCTGGTATTTCCGCGGCTATCAGAATACGGTGCACGTACGTACATGACCGGGAAAACCGGCCATTCGTTAATGCAGAGGAATCCCGAAGATTCCGATGAGTTGTCGAGTGGTTGACCAGTCTCACGCTTTATCATGACAGTCAGTTTTCGGCTTTCTCTACTGAGGTGCTCGTCCGGATGAACCAGGGCACAATCGCAGTAGTTCTCCCGGTGCCACCTTAGCGATAGGGCGGAACGTAAGGTAGAAAAACACGGGAGCCGGGCAAACCCAACATTTGACCAAAGACATGATTCGGAGCTGATGCATATAAGGCCAAACTCGCGACACCGAACACTCCCTAAGGTATTCGGTCTTTACAACATATACCGGGCTGAGTAACGCCCTTGATAATGAACCTTGAGTGTCCAGGTACATGCATTATTCTGACGTGGCGAAATGCCAATAACGTCAGCATCCCTCGCGGTTATACTGAGTATCCGGAGGATGTGAAGCAACAAGAGACAGTAAAAAGGGTTTACACAAGGTCTTAATCTAAAAAGAAACCTTTGAGCGGGGCCCTGCTGCACGTCTGCACCTGTGTCTCCGTTGTGCTGTATCCTGGATGGGTGTAGCACGATTATCATCTGTAAAAGAGAAAAACTTAGGTGAAAGTTGTCGTGCAAAAAATTGGTTATTCTAGATAAATCATTAAAATTCAAGATAAGTAAGGTCGAGCCGAGCTGTAGTCCTTGTTACATGCGGGAAGCCCCTGGTACCGCCTATGGGGGTATATCCATCAATCTCAGGTTTATCTAAGCTGTTACAGCTAGTGATGCGCCGGACTCGTCTAGCCGTGTCCGCGATCTTGACGACAGTTCATTTATTCTGGTTGGAGAGGTCATTTAGTGTTCGGCTGCTAAAGCCGCCACACGTTCTTCCGCGTATAAGGAACGCTCGACATTTCCGCTAACTGTGATGATGCCACGTGGACCGGACATCTTAAGCTTAAGAGAAGCGTAGTTTGGTACTGCACTAAAACGAGTGAAAGCTGTTCTTCCGAGTAGTGCTTGATAGCCGCTTCGGAATGGAGTGATGTCGAAGGTTAACTTTTCACTTCGGAAGTTGTCTGGAGAACCGAATACAACCTCTAGCACTAGAGAACCCGTACAGCGGGCCTCTGGGCCTGGTATTACTCCTTTAAAGGTAGTATTGCTTTGGCTGATTCTTGTCGGGTCTATCCCCATTTTGCGGATTGTGTCCTCATATATCAGATTAAGACTACTACCGCCATCCATGAGGACTTGGGTGAGATGGTATCCATTGATAATTGGGTCTAGCACCAAGGCCGCCAATCCTCTGTGCCGGATACTTGTCAGGTGATCCCTGTTGGAAATATGCCCTAGAGGCAATAATAAATTAGTTATTATTATATTTCCTTGTTCATGATAATCGTTTATTATTCATGCTATAATTGTATTGACCGGAAATAGCAATACATGTGTGGATACATAGACAACACCATGTCCCTAGTAAGCCTCTAGTTGACTAGCTCGTTGATCAATAGATGGTTACGGTTTCCTGACCATGGACATTGGATGTCATTGATAACGGATCACATCATTAGGAGAATGATGTGATGGACAAGACCCAATCCTAAGCATAGCACAAGATCGTGTAGTTCGTTTTGCTAGAGCTTTTCCAATGTCAAGTATCTCTTCCTTAGACCATGAGATCGTGCAATTCCGGATACCGTAGGAGTGCTTTGGGTGTATCAAGCGTCACAACGCGTAATCTGGGTGACTATAAAGGTGCACTACAGGTATCTCGAAAGTGACCATTGGGTTGACACGGATCGAGACTGGGATTTGTCACTCCGTGTAAGCGGAGAGGTATCTCTGGGCCCACTCGGTAGGACATCATCATAATGTGCACAATGTGACCAAGGGGTTGATCACGGGATGATGTGCTACGGAGCGAGTAAAGAGACTTGCGGTAGCGAGATTGAACAAGGTATGGGTATACCGACGATCGAATCTCGGGCAAGTACAATACCGCTAGACAAAGGGAATTGTATACGGGATCGATTGAGTCCTTGACATCGTGGTTCATTCGATGAGATCATCGTGGAACATGTAGAGCCAACATGGGTATCCAGATCCGCTGTTGGTTATTGACGGAGAACGTCTCGGTCATGTGCGCATGATTCCCGAACCCGTAGGGTCTACACATAAGGTTCGATGGCGCTAGGGTTATAAAGGAAGTTTGTATGTGGTTACGAATGTTGTTGAGTCCGGATGAGATCCTGGACGTCACGAGGAGTTCGGAATGGTCGGAGGTAAAGATTTATATATGGGAAGTCTGTTTTGGTCACCGGAAAAGTTTGGGCGATATCGGTAATGTCTGGGACCACGGGAGGGTCGAGGTCCACCAAGTGGGGCCACCTGCCCCGAAGGTTGCGTGGGCCAAGTGTGGGAGGAACCAGCCCCAAGGGGCTGGTGCGCCCACAAGGGGCCCAAGCGCAAGGGGGAGTGGGAGGGGCAAACCCTAGGGCGGATGGGCCCTAAGGCCCATCTGGTGGGCGCCTCCTCTCCCTCCTCTCTGGCCGCCCCCAAACCCATCTAGGGTTAGCCGCCACCCCTAGGGGTGGAAACCCTAGAGGGCGCAGCCCTCCCTTCCCTATATATATGAGGCCACAGGGGCTGCCCATAACACACGAGAGCCTCCCTCTCCGGCGCAGCCCTGCCTCTCCTCCTCCTCCTCTCCCTTGGTGCTTGGCGAAGCCTGCTTGGGATGCCACGCTCCTCCATCACCACCATGCCGTTGTGCTGCTGCTGGATGGAGTCTTCCTCAACCTCTCCCTCTCTCCTTGCTGGATCAAGGCGTGGGAGGCGTCACCGGGCTGTACGTGTGTTGAGCGCGGAGGTGCCGTCCGTTCGGCACTAGGATCTCCGGTGATTTGAATCACGACAATCGACTCCTTCAACCCCGTTCACTTGAGCGCTTCCGCTTAACGATCTACAAGGGTATGTAGATGCACTCTCCTTCCCTCGTTGCTAGTTTCTCCATAGATAGATCTTGGTGACACGTGGGAAAATTTTGAATTTCTGCTCGTTCCCCAACAAAGTGGCATCATGAGCTAGGTCTATTGCGTAGATTCTTTGCACGAGTAGAACACAAAGTAGTTGTGGGCGTTGATTTTGTTCAATATGCTTACCGTTACTAGTCCAATATTGTTTGACGGTATTGTGGGATGAAGCGGCCGGACCGACCTTACGTACTCTTCGTGAGACAGGTTCCACCGATGACATGCACTTGGTGCATAAGGTGGCTAGCGGTGCCGCCTCTCCACTTTAGTCGGAGCGGATTCGATGAAAAGGGTCCTTATGAAGGGTAAATAGCAATTGGCATATCACGTTGTGGTTTTGCGTGAGGTAAGAAACGTTCTTGCTAGAAACCCATAGCAGCCACGTAAAACATGCAAACAACAATTAGAGGACGTCTAACTTGTTTTTGCGGGGTATGCTATGTGATGTGATATGGCCAAGAAGAATGTGATGAATGATATGTGATGTATGAGATTGATCATGTTCTTGTAATAGGATTCACGACTTGCATGTCGATGAGTATGACAACGGCGGGAATATAGGAGTTGTCTTTATTTATTGTATGACCTGCGTGTCATTGAACAACGCCATGTAATTACTTTACGTTATTGCTAACGGTAGCCACAGTAGTAGAAGTAATAGTTGGCGAGACAACTTCATGAGGACACGATGATGGAGATCATGGTGTCATGCGGTGGCGATGATGATCATGGAGCCCGAAGATGGAGATCAAAGGAGCAAAATGATATTGGCCATATCATGTCACTATATAATTGCATGTGATGTTTATTATGTTTATGCATCTTGTTTACTTAGAACGACGGTAGTAAATAAGATGATCCCTTACAAAATTTCAAGAAGTGTTCTCCCCTAAGCGTGCACCGTTGCTACAGTTCGTCGCTTCTAAGCACCACGTGTTAATCGGGTGTGATGGATTCTTACGTTCACATACAACGGGTGTAAGCAAGATTTACACACGAGAAACACTTAGGGTTAACTTGACGAGCCTAGCATGTGAAGACATGGCCTCGGAACACGGAGACCGAAAGGTCGAGCATGAGTCGTATAGTAGATCGATCAACATGAAGATGTTCACCGATGATGACTAGTCCGTCTCACGTGTTGATCGGACACGGCCTAGTTGATTCGGATCATGTAATCACTTAGATGACCAGAGGGATGTCTATCTCGAGTGGGAGTTCATAAGATGAACTTAATTATCCTGAACATAGTCAAAAGACCTTTTGCAATTATGTCATGAGCTCGCGCTTTAAGTTCCATTATTTAGATATGTTCCTAGAGAAAATATAGTTGAAAGTTGAAAGTAGCGATTATGCGGACAGTAGAAAGGCTTATGTCCTTAATGCACCGCTCGGTGTGCTGAACCCCAAGCGTCGTTTGTGGATGTTGCGAACATCGGACATACACGTTTTGATAACTACGTGATAGTTCAGTTAAACGGTTTAGAGTTGAGGCACCAAAGACGTTTTCGAAACGTCGCGGAACATATAAGATGTTTCGAGGGCTGAAATTGGGATTTCAGGCTCGTGCCCACGTCAATAGGTATGAGACCCCGACGATTTTCTTAGCCTACAAACTAAGGGAGAAACGCTCAATCGTTGAGCTTGTGCTCAGATTATCTGAGTGCAACAATCACTTGAATCGAGTGGGAGTTGATCTTCCAGATGAGATAGTGATGTTTCTCCAAAGTCATTGCCATCAAGCTGCTAGAGCTTTGTGATGAACTATAACATGTCAGGGATAGATATGATGATCCTTGAGGTATTCGCGATGTTTGACACCGCGAAAAGTAGAAATCAAGAAGGAGCATCAATTGTTGATGGTTGGTGAAACCACTAGTTTCAAGAAGGGCAAGGGCAAGAAGGGACACTTCATGAAGCGGCAAATTAGTTGCTGCTCCAAAGAAGAAACTCAAGGTTGAACCCAAACCGAGACTAAGTGCTTCGTAATAAGGGAACAGCCACCGGAGCAGAATTACCCTAGATACTTGGTAGATAAGAAGGCTGGCAAGGTCGATAGAAATATATTGGATATACGTTATGTTAATGTGTACTTTGCTAGTACTCCTAGTAGCACCAGGGTATTAAGATACGGTTCGGTTGCTAAGTGTTAGTAACTCAAATAAAAGCTACGGAATAAACGGAGACTAGCTAAAGGTGAGTGACGATATGTGTTGGAAGTTTTTCCAAGGTTGATGTGATCAAGCATCGCACGCTCCCTCTACCATCGAGATTTGGTTTTGCGTTGAGCATAGACTTGATTGGATCATGTCTATCGCATGACGGTTATTCATTTAAGGAGAATAATGGTTACTCTGCTTATTTGAATAATACCTTCAATGGTCTTGCACCTAAAGGAATAGTTGATTGAATCTCGATCGTAGTGATACACATTTCCATGCCAAAAGGTATAAGATAGTAATGATAGTATCACTTACTTGTGGCCTTCGCCATGTAAGTCATATTGGTATAAAATGCATGAAGAAGCTCCATGTTGATGGATCTTTGGACTCACTCGTTTTGAAAAGTTTGAGACATGCAAACCATGTCTATTGGTGTATACGCATGAAGAAACTCCATGTAGATGGATCGTTTGGACTCACTTGATCTTGAATCACTTGAGATATGCAAATCATACCACATGGGCAAGATGACTGAAAAGCCTCGGTTTCAGTAAGATGGAACAAGATAGCAACTTGTTGGAAGTAACACATTTTGATGTGTGCAGTCCAATGAGTCTTTGAGGCATGCAAATGAATATCGTTATGTTCTTACTTCACAGATGATTCGAGTAGATGTTGAGTATATTTACTTGATGAAACACAAGTCTGAATTATTGAATGGTTCAAGCAATTTCAGAGTGAAGTTTAAGATCTTCGTGACAAGAGGATAGAATGTCTATGATATGATCATAGAGATGAATATCTGAGTTACGAGTTTTGGCACACAATTAAGACATTGTGCAAATTGTTTCACAATAAACGCCGCTGGAACACCATAGTGTGATGGTGTGTCCGAACATCATAGTTGCACTCTATTGGATATGGTGCGTACTATGATGTCTCTTATCGAATTACCACTATCGCTCATGGGTTAGGCATTAGAGACAACCACACTCACTTAAATAGGGCACCACGTAATTCCGTTGAGACGACACCGTTTGGAGAAACCTAAGTTGTCGTTTCTTAAAAGTTTGGGGCTGCGACGCTTATGTGGAAAAGTTTCAGGTTGATAAGCTCGAACCCAAAGCGGACAAAATGCATCTTCATAGGACACCCAAAACAGTTGGGTATACCTCCTAATTCAGATCCGGAAGCAATAGGGATTGTTTCTTGAATCAGGTCCTTTCTCGAGGAAAAGTTCGTCTCGAAAAGTTGAGTGGGAGGATGGTAGAGACTTGATAAGGTTATTGAACCGTCACTTCAACTAGTGTGTAGCAGGGCACATGAAGTTGTTCCCGTGGCACCTACACCAATTGAAGTAGAAGCTTATGATAGTGATCATGAAGTTTCGGATCAAGTCACTACCGAACCTCGTAGGGTGACAAGGATGCGTACTACTTCAGAGTGATACGCAATCCTGTCTTAAAGGTCATGTTGCTAGACAACAATGAACCTACGAGCTATGGAGAAGTAATGGTGGGCCCAAATTCCGACAAATGGTTAGAAACCATGAAATCCGAGGAAGGATCCATGTATCATAACAAAGCATGGACTTTGGTGGACTTGCCCGATGATCGGCAAGCCATTGAGAAGAATGGATCTTTAAGAAGAAGACGGACGTGGACGGTAATATCACCGTCTATGAAGCTCGACTTGTGGCGAAGAGTTTTTTCACAAGTTCAAGGAGTTGACTACGATGAGATTCTCTCATTCGTAGCGATGCTTAAGTCCGTCGGAATCATGTTAGCACAAGCTGCATTTATGAAATCTGGCAGATGGATGTCAAGACGAGTTTCCTTACCTTTACGTAAGAAAAGGTTGTATGTGATACAATCAGAAAAGTTTTGTCGATCCTAAGGATGCTAAAAGGTATGCTAGCTCCAATGATCCTTCTAAGGACCGGAGTAAGCATCTCGGAGTTGGAATGTGCACTTTGATGAGATGATCAAAGATTTTGGGTTTATACAAAGTTTATGAGAAACTTGTATTTCCAAAGAAGTGAGTGGGAGCACTATAGAATTTCGATGAGTATATGTTGTTGACATATGGATGATCGAAATGATGTAGAATTTCTGGAAAGCATATAGGGTTATTTGAAAGATGTTTTCAATAGAAAACCTGGATTAAGCTATTTGAACATTGAGCATCGAGATCTATAAGGATAGATCAAAATGCTTAATAATACTTTCAAATGAGCACATACCTTGACATGATCTTGAAGGTGTTCAAGATGGATCACCAAAGAAGGAGTTCTTGCCTAAGATGTAAGGTATGAGGTTAAGAGTTAAAGCTCGACCACGGCAGAAAAGAGAGAAAGGACGAAGGTCGTCCCTATGCTTTAGACGTAGGCTCTATAGTATGCTATGTGTGTACCGCACCGAAGTGTGCCATGCCATGAGTCACTCAAGGGTACAAGAATGATCCAGAATTGGGATCATTGGACAGCGGTCAAAATTGTCCTTGGAGTAAATAAGGACATGTTTCTCGATTATGGAGGTGATAATGAGTTCGGCGTAAGGGTTACGCCGATGCAAGCTTTAACACCTATCCGAAAGTGACTCGAGAAGCAAACCGGATACGTATAGTGGAGCAACCATTTGGAATAGCTCCAAGTGGAGCGTGAAAGCAGCATTTACAATATGACATAGAGAATTGCGAAGTACACACGGATCTGAAAGGTTCGCACCCGTTGACTAAAACCTCTCTCACAAGCAAAACATGATCAAACCCCGAACTCATTGAGACTTAATCACATGGTGATGTGAACTAGTTTAAGACACTAGTAAACTCTTTGGATGTTGGTCACATGGCGATGTGACCTATCAGTGTTAATCACATGGCGATGTGAACTAGATTATTGACTCTAGTGCAAGTGGGAGACTATTGGAAATATGCCCTAGAGGCAATAATAAATTAGTTATTATTATATTTCCTTGTTCATGATAATCGTTTATTATTCATGCTATAATTGTATTGACCGGAAATAGCAATACATGTGTGGATACATAGACAACACCATGTCCCTAGTAAGCCTCTAGTTGACTAGCTCGTTGATCAATAGATGGTTACGGTTTCCTGACCATGGACATTGGATGTCATTGATAACGGGATCACATCATTAGGAGAATGATGTGATGGACAAGACCCAATCCTAAGCATAGCACAAGATCGTGTAGTTCGTTTTGCTAGAGCTTTTCCAATGTCAAGTATCTCTTCCTTAGACCATGAGATCGTGCAATTCCGGATACCGTAGGAGTGCTTTGGGTGTATCAAACGTCACAACGTAATCGGGTGACTATAAAGGTGCACTACGGTATCTCCGAAAGTGACCATTGGGTTGACACGGATCGAGACTGGATTTGTCACTCCGTGTAACGGAGAGGTATCTCTGGGCCCACTCGGTAGGACATCATCATAATGTGCACAATGTGACCAAGGGGTTGATCACGGATGATGTGCTACGGAACGAGTAAAGAGACTTGCCGTAACGAGATTGAACAAGGTATGGGTATACCGACGATCGAATCTCGGGCAAGTACAATACCGCTAGACAAAGGGAATTGTATACGGATCGATTGAGTCCTTGACATCGTGGTTCATCCGATGAGATCATCGTGGAACATGTGGGAGCCAACATGGGTATCCAGATCCGCTGTTGGTTATTGACCGGAGAACGCCTCGGTCATGTCGCATGATTCCCGAACCCGTAGGGTCTACACACTTAAGGTTCGATGGCGCTAGGGTTATAAAGGAAGTTTGTATGTGGTTACGAATGTTGTTGAGTCCCGGATGAGATCCGGGACGTCACGAGGAGTTCGGAATGGTCCGGAGGTAAAGATTTATATATGGGAAGTCCTGTTTTGGTCACCGGAAAAGTTTGGGCGATATCGGTAATGTACGGGACCACCGGAGGGTCCTGGGGTCCACCAAGTGGGGTCACCTGCCCTGAAGGTTGCGTGGGCCAAGTGTGGGAGGGAACCAGCCCCAAGGGGCTGGTGCGCCCCACAAGGGCCCAAGCGCAAGGGGAGTGGGAGGGGCAAACCCTAGGCAGATGGGCCCTAAGGCCCATCTAGTGGGCGCCTCCTCTCCTCCTCTCTTGGCCGCCCCCAAACCCATCTAGGGTTAGCCGCCACCCCTAGGGGTGGAAACCCTAGAGGGGCGCAGCCCTCCCTTCCCCTATATATGAGGCCACTGGGCTGCCCATAACACACGAGAGCCTCCTCTCCAGCGCAGCCCTGCCTCTCCTCCTCCTCCTCTCCCTTGGTGCTTGGCGAAGCCTGCGGGATTGCCACGCCTCCATCACCACCATGCCGTTGTGCTGCTGCTGGATGGAGTCTTCCTCAACCTCTCCTCTCTCCTTGCTGGATCAAGGCGTGGGACGCCACCGGCTGTACGTGTGTTGAACGCGGAGGTGCCGTCCGTTCGCACTAGGATCTCGGTGATTTGAATCACGGCAAGTACGACTCCTTCAACCCTGTTCACTTGAACGCTTCCGCTTAACGATCTACAAGGGTATGTAGATGCACTCTCCTTCCCTCGTTGCTAGTTTCTCCATAGATAGATCTTGGTGACACGTAGGAAAATTTTGAATTTCTGCTACGTTCCCCAACAATCCCTGCGATCAAAAGTGATCGGGCAGGCCGACCAAGGGTTGATCTTAGGGGTGACGGGCTCTACGGCGCGCATCTCTCGGAGTGCATGTTTGCTTCTTCTTTGTGTTACGTGAATCATGTTCATTGTTTTGACATCTGGTGGGAACTTTTTCTGCCCCCAGTGTTTTGCTGACGAGGCTCATCCTCGTCTTCACTTGGTGTCTCCCTCCCCTTGTGTTCGGCGTTTAGCTTACCGGCTTGCTTGAAGACCCAGCATTCTCTGTGGGTGTGATTTGCAGGTTTATCGGAGGTGCCGTGAATCTGACATAATTTGTCTAGAATCTTGTTGAGGCTGGACGGTCCATCCCTATTGCCTTTAAAGGGCTTTTTCCGTTGACCGGGCCGAGAGCCCCTAAATCCGGCGTTTACCGCCGTGTTGTCTGGGCTATCTTCGTTATTTCGACACTTGCTTTTACTGCGTCGTGGTTTTCCATTACCATCCCTGTTCAGATGTGCCTGGGTCGCTGGTGCTACTATGGGCCAGCTAGCTGTCTTTGCCTGCGCAAAAGCGGGTCATAAGGCTTGTTAGGGCTGCCATTGTCCTTGGTTTTTCTTGGCCGAGGTGTCTGGCGAGCCATTCGTCTCAGGCGCTGTGTTTGAAAGCTGCTAAGGCTTCGGCGTCCGGACAGTCGACGATTTGGTTCTTCTTAGTGAGAAATCTGTTCCAAAGCTTTCGAGCTGACTCTCCGGGCTGTTGAATTATATGACTTAGATCGTCTGCATCCGGAGGACGGACATAGGTCCCTTGAAAGTTGGCCCTAAAAGCATCCTGAAGCTCCTCCCAACTTCCAATTGAATTTTCGGGGAGGCTCTTCAGCCAGTGTCGAGCTGGTCCTTTCAGCTTGAGGGGCAAGTACTTGATTGCGTGGAGATCATCTTCGCAAGCCATATGGATATGGAGAATGAAATCCTCAATCCAGACCCCAGGGTCTATCATTCTGTCGTACGCCTCTATGTTCACGGGGTTGAATCCCTCTGGAAATTCGTGATCTAGCACCTCATCAGTGAAACATAGGGGGTGCACGGCACCCCTGTATTTGGATGTGTCATGGCATTCTGACGGTTTTAGTGTTCGGTTTTGATTATGCGCTGGTGCGCGCTTCCTAGATCCGTAGATGGACCTGGTCACGCCGGCCTTTTGGTGCAAGCCCTCGCGTGGGTCATGTGCTGACTTATGTGCGGCCTCGTTAGCCGCCCTATCGCGGCCACGAGGTGGCCGATCCGACCAGTCAGCCGTTTTGCTTGTCGGCTGTGTAGGCTCTAAGGTCTCATCATCGAATTCAGGCAACAGCTTGCGCTTTGGATAGCTCTTTGTGGGGCGACTACCACCATACTTTTCTTCAGTGTCGAGCACTTTGTTCCATCTACTGTTGAGCGTATTATGTGCGGCCTTAGGCCTTTGCTTCTGCTTCTTCAGACTACTCACGGTGGCAATAAGCCTTCTGCGGAGGTTCTCTTATTCCAAGTGCCTTTATGGGATGATGTGTGCGTCGTCGTCATATGGACTGTTTTCCTCTCCGGAGAGAGGTTGATGAGCTTTATCCTCAGTGTCACCTTGGTCGGACAGTGGGCCCGTACTATGTTCGTCGTCCGCTACTTCATCCTGCTCTATCGCTGGGTCCGTGTGGTCGTTGTTTCCTCTGGAGTCGACCGGGGTATTTTTTTTTCTTGCGATGTTATCGCTGTTTTTGCCGAGGCAGGATTTGTAGCGGCGCCTACGTCGTCACTTTGGTTGCTTCACGAGGGAGCTATCCTTCACTGCATCCTTCTGTTCCTCGTCATTGTTCTCTTTAGGTGTATCCAGCATATATATATCATGTGATGAAGTGGCTATCCAGCGCCCTATGGGCGGTGGTTCCTGTTCCTCTCGTGCATCGTCGTCCATACCGCCGATGTCTTCGTAGTCGAAGTCAAGCATGTCGGTTAAATCGTCGACAGTGGCTATTAAGTGGGTGGTGGGTGGGGAACGAATTTCTTCGTCGTACGCTTCCCGTTCGGGCCAGGCATATTTCGGCCAAGGGCCTCCTGACAAAGAGAGGGACCTTAATGAATTTAGCACATCGCCCAGTGGTGAGTGCTGAAAGATATCCGCGGAGGAAAACTCCATGATCGGTGCCCAATCAGATTCGATGGGCACGGATGCAGGCGGTTCGGAGCCCGTGGCCGGGGACGAATCCAAATGTCCGGCCACACGGGTCTCATGAGAGGTGAAGTTAGTATTCTGCTCTATCGCCACTGAGTGTGCGGCCTCCGTGGCGGGGTCCATCCACCCGTCTTCGGATGGCGCAATTTTTTCCGGGTTGAGGGCCGGAGTAGTTGAAGGTGTGATCTCCCGAACACTGTTCGATGGCGGAGCTAAGTCAAGCTCGTCGTGATTGTGCGGCACACCTGACATGTGCTTGAATCCGTCGAAGATCAAGTCTCCGCGGATGTCGGCAGTATAGTTCAAGTTTCCAAACCTAACCTGATGGCCAGGGGCGTAGCTCTCGATCTGCTCTAGATGGCCAAGCGAGTTGGCCCGCAGTACGAAGCCGCCAAATACGAAGATTTGTCTGGGGAGGAAAACCTCACCCTAGATCGCATCGTTGCCGATGATTGAAGGAGCCATCTAGCCTTATGGTGACGGCACAGTGGAACTCTCAATGAAAGCACCAATGTCGGTGTCAAAACCGGCGGATCTCGAGTAGGGGGTCTCGAACTGTGCGTCTAAGGCGGATGGTAACAGGAGGCGGGGGACACGATGTTTACCCAGGTTTGGGCCCTCTCGATGGAGGTAATACCCTACTTCCTGCTTGATTGATCTTGATGATATGAGTATTACAAGAGTTGATCTACCACGAGATCGTAGAGGCTAAACCCTAGAAGCTAGCTTATGGTTTGATTGTTCTTGTCCTACGGACTAAACCCTCCGGTTTATATAGACACCGGAGGGGGCTAGGGTTACACAGAGTCGGTTACAAGGGAGGAGATCTACATATCTGTATTGCCAAGCTTGCCTTCCACGCCAAGGAGAGTCCCACCCGTACACGGGACAAAGTCATCAATCTTATATCTTCATAGTCCAATAGTCCGGGCAAAGGACATAGTCCGGCTGTCCGAGGACCCCCTAATCCAGGACTCCCTTAGCGGTCCCGACAGGGCGGGCGCCAGCTCCTCGGCCGCGCCGACTGCTCAAGGTGGCGCGCCGAACCGCCGAGCTGACGCCGGGTTGTACTGCGGCCGGCCCAAGAAGCCCAAGAACACGGCCGCCACGACCAGGCGGCAGGAGGCCACCGCGAAGGTGGCCCAATTCTAGAAGGCCCCGAAGCCAGACCCGATAGTGCCCGGGTGAGTACTTTGATCTTTCTGCTGTTGCTTTGGATTTTGCTTTTCTTCTTTCTTGTAGTCTTCTTACCGGCTTCTTGCTGCCATGTCTTCATACGGCCCCGCTCTCTCTCTCACGGGCTCCGTCTGCCTCGGTGATTGGGACGGAGGACGACTCTGCAGAGCCCCGCCGCATAGACCCACTCGCCGACCTCCAGGAGGCGACGGAGAGAAACGCGCGGGAGGCGCGAGACGAGCAGGAGGCCACGACCCGGGAGAAGGCGGTGGCGGCCAAGGCGGCACAGGCGGAGGCCGATGCAGCGGCCAAGACTCATGCCGACGCAGCGGCCAAGGAGTAGGCGGACGCAGCCGCCCCGGCGCAGGCAGAAGAGGCGGCCCGCGGCCGTGCCCCGGAGTCCTTCATCCTGCAGCCTGCAGAGCCGCAGGTGCCGGCTGGCCAGGCACCGACGGGAGGGGCCGGCGGTGACCAGCCGGTCTAGGAAAGGGAAGGAGGCGACCCCGCCATCTTGGAGGCGGAGGTGCCCCCGCACACGCCGACTGCCGACGCCCAGGGTAGTCAGCCTGAAGCTCCGCCGGTGCCGCCATCTGGTGGTGAGTTGGTGGTGGGTCCGATTCCGACGGTCCGCACTCCGGTGCGCTGTCGTGCGGAGAAGGCAGCCTCAGTGCCACGACCGCTGGAGATCGGGGCCGCTAGCTCATCGGCCCCCGACGCATAGGCTACCAGTGCCGCCCCGCCGGAGTGGACGCCTGGGGGCGGAACGAGTGTTCTGAACATGTCCGCTCAGGACGTCCAGGCCCGGTTCTAGGCCCAATGCGCCGCTCTCCAGCAGTACACACAGACGTTCTTGGCGACATGGATGGCCATTCGGGTATGTTTCTTACTTCTCGCTTTTGATCCTTGTAATCTTCGTAGGCGCGCCAACAAGACCCATCGGGTGTAGCCCCGAGTTCCGGCCGGTCTTTGAGTAGCAGCTCGGAACTTCAAGGTAAGTTCCGAGTGCTAACTTTTTTTCTTCTGTTGTCTTTGTTGCAGGATTACCACAACATCCGCGCAGCCGCCTTCAAGTCCCATGTCCAGGAGCTGGCCAAGAGAATCGCTGACTTGACCGAGATCCGGAGTAAGCAATCCGTCTTGTCTCTCGCGGGGGCGCGTTAGCGCACCCGCTGGGTGTAGCCCCCGAGATTCGGGAAGACTGCTGAGCAGTCGGGCCGGATCTCCCGGCAACCACTAGTCTTCTTTTTTGATTGTTGACGTCCTTTCTTTCTTATCTTTGTAGGGGCAGCCACCGAAATGCAGCAGCGCCCAGGCGAGGCCCAAACTGAGCTGCACACCAAGGAGGAGGAGCGTAGCAAGGCGGCTCAGGAGTGCGACCGCCTGGCCGAGGAGCTGGCGGAGCGGCACAAGGCAGAGCTCCAGAAGCTGAAGGAGAGGGAAGACTCCCTCACGGCCGAGTTCGAGACTCAACGCTCGAACTGGGCCGAGAAGGAGAAAATC
The DNA here is from genome assembly GCA_021605205.1 of Aegilops longissima. Classification (NCBI taxonomy): domain Eukaryota; kingdom Viridiplantae; phylum Streptophyta; class Magnoliopsida; order Poales; family Poaceae; genus Aegilops; species Aegilops longissima. The sequence goes on along the minus strand of CM038678.1, from coordinate 529,875,467 downwards.
CTCACCGACGGCTATGGCGAGATCGAGGACATGATCGATGGTGAGTCCCTTTTTTCCTTTGAACAGCCGCCGACTGCTGCAGGAGTCTGCTTCCGGCTTCTAATCTTTGATTTCCACAGAATTCTTTCCCGGTCACTCCGTCACCGTGACCCAGGCCATCGAGGCGCGACGCAAGCGGCGTACGAGGGTTTGAGTGGAGATTCTGCCCAACGGGCCTCGGAACCTCAATGAGCAGCTTCTGGCCGTCAGGACGCGCCTACAGCCGGCCCACCGCCTGCTCCGCCACCTTCAGCGCGCTGGGTCCTAGGTGCTGACCACCCTCTGGCCGAATTCCCAAGTGTCGCGCACCCCCTGTCGGATTGCCGACTGGCTGGAGGTAGCAGTCGGCTGCTTTGAGACTTGGAAGGGCACCACAACACGGGCGGGTGCACGGACGGCCTTGGAGTTCGTCAAGGCGTGGTATCCTGGGCTGAACCTGGCCCTGTTGGCCACCTTTCGGCAAGAGGCCGGGCCGGGGCTGGCGTCGGTGGACCGTGAGCTCTCTCAGCACGCGGCGACGCTTGCCGAGTACGCCAACACCAATGTCTTCATCCCCGAACTGGACGAGCGGGGCGCCGAGGTGCCGCCTGACTGGTTTGGGCTGAACCCAGACGATGGGGAAGACTCGGCGGAGGAGATCGCCTCTAGCGACGAGGGTGAGGACGAGGAGGACGAGGATGGCGAAGACGACGCACCGGAGGACGGAGCGGACGGCCAGCCTCAGCCCGATCGAGCCTCGAGCAATGAGTCGCGTGTGGTTGGGCCGACTGCTGCTGACGCTAACCAGGATGAGACTCACCAGTCGTCCGCTCCACCAACCAGTGCCGCTGCCTCCACCAACCTCCCGGACCCGCCTGCTACTCCTCTGGCCTATGCTGCCAGTTTTATCTTATCTTTTCCTGCTTTGTGGTCTTTTGGACAAGCTTGTTAAATTCGTGCAGTTCCACCCACTGGGGGTGTATTCAAACTTTGTCAAATGATGGGTATGAGCCCTTGCCTTATGTAAAGTAACTCTATTCGCACAAGTCGTGCTCTGCCGGGTTCTAACTTAGTCTTGCTTTTCTGCTCTTTTTTGGCTTTTTCCTTTGCCGCCTTCCTTTGGCTGCCACCCTACCAGCCGGACAGCCGCTCTGCGGTCTATGGCTGGGTCGAGTGCTTGGCCATTTGGGAAGACAAGTACTTTGGCCTTTTAGAACGTAACAAGCTAAGTGAGAAGCTGGCCGGCCGGCTTCTCAGCAGCCGGACGGTGAGGCGAGGAGCCGGCTTGGCCTATGTGGATGCTTTTTTCCTCAGCCATTTTTCGTGTGGACACCATTTCCTGCCTTTAGCTCTTGCCAGCCGGACAGTCGCTCTGCGAGCTGCGGTTTAAGGCAAGAGAGGGCTTAGATGCTGACACACTACTTGTCCGACTATAGGTGGCATCAACATAGGACAAGGCGGCGAGCCCCCGGGCCGACTGGTCGGATCCGGTGCCGGGGTGAAGGAATGAAATAACACATTCATAGGCATAAACTTATCATATAGATAAAAAGGGTAGCCCCCGAGTGCTCCTCGGGGGGCCCGATGTCTTAGCTTCTTAATACAAAAGGTAGCGTGGTACATACTGCATTAACTGTAAAATCTTTGGAGGAGATTTGCGTTCCATGGGCACTCTGTTTCCTTGCCGGAATCGTCCCTCTTGCGTGCCCTGGGCTTCTGTGCATCGATCGTAGTAGCGATCGCTGCCTGTGGCTTTGCTAATGATGAAGGGGCCTTCCCAAGGGGCCAAGAGCTTGTGTTGGCCGGTTGTTCGATGTATCAGCCGGAGCACAAGGTCCCCCTCTTGGAAGGATCGTGGCTTGACCTTCCGACTGTGGTAGCGGCGCAGGCTCTGCTGGTAGATGGCGGACCGGCTGAGTGCCAACAGCCGGCTCTCTTCCAGCAGATCGACGCCGTCTTCTCGTGCTTCCTTCGCCTCAGCCTCTGCGTACATGGTGATGCGAGGCGAGTCAAACTCTATGTCGGTTGGGATGACGGCCTCAACCCCGTACACGAGGAAGAAGGGAGTGAAGCCAGTTGATTTGTTCGGCGTGGTCCAGAGACTCCAAAGGACGGACGGCAGCTCTTCGATCCAGCAGCCGGTCGAGCGCTCCAGTGGCTCAGGGGGTTGATGCCGGACAAGATGAGGCCGTTTGCTCGCTCGACTTTGGCCATTTGACTGTGGATGGGCAACGGACGATAAGTCCAGTCAGATGCCCTGCGTCACGCAGAAACGGGCCAAAGCGCCCTTGGAAAAGTTTGTGCCATTGTCGGTGATGATGCTGTGTGGTATACCGTACCGGACGACGATATCTGTGATGAAGGTCACAGCAGTCGGACCGTTCAGCTTCTTGATTGGCTTTGCTTCAATCCACTTGGTAAATTTGTCCATGGCGACCAGCAGATGGGTCATGCCACCGCGTGCTGTCTTGAACGGGCCCACCATGTCCAATCCCCAGACGGCAAACGGCCAGGGGGATGGTCTTGAGTGCAGAAGCCGGCAGATGTTGCTTGGAGCTGAATTTTTGGCATCCTTTGCATTTCTTGACTAAGTCCTTGGCGTCGTCCAAAGCAGTCGGCCAGAAGAAAACCATGGCGGAAAGCTTTGGCAACAAGGGATCTTGAGGCCGCATGGTGGCCGCACTCGCCTTGGTGGATGTCTCTGAGGATTGCTTTGCCCTTCTCTAGCTCTACGCAGTGCTGAAAAACACCAGTGACACTACGCCTAACCAGCTCTCTGTTTACTATGGTGTATGCTGCTGCCCGGCGTTGCACCTACCGGGCCAAGATCTCGTCGGCTGGTAGCTCTCTGCTCACCAGGAAATTGAGGATGGGTTGCGCCCATGATGGTGCTTCAACCACTATCATCACGGCCACTGGTACCAAGGTGGTTGGGTTGGGAGGCAGCGGGTTGGAGTCGGTTGCCGCTTGCTACGTTGTTGAAGTCCCCGGGCTGACTGTTGCAGCCCCCGGGCCAGGTTCTGAAGTCCCTGGGCCGGGTGCGACTGCTGCAGTCCCCGAGCCGCCTGGTGAAGTCCCCGGGCCGACTGCTGCAGCCCCCGGGCTGGGTTCTGAAGTCCCCGGGCCAGGTGCGACTGCTGCAGTCCCCGAGCCGCCTGCCAAAGTCCCCCGGCCGATTGCTGCAGCCCCCGAGTCGGATCCGACTACTCCGGGGGCAGCCGGCACGAAGATAGACTCTAATTTCGGCGAGGGCTTGATAGACGGCTTGTGAAGGCACTGGAGGGAGACGCCGGCTGGTATTGCTTGGCGGGTGGAGCCAATCCGTGCCAGGGCATCTGCCTGCTCATTGTCAGCTCGTGGCACGTGAAGGAACTCGCACCCGTCAAAGTATCCACTAATCTGCTGGACAAGGAAACAGTAGCTCGCCATGCTTGCATCCTTGGCGTCCCAGTCGCCTGATGACTGCTGGACCACCAGGTCCGAGTCACTGTAGCACAGAATCCGGCGGATGCCAATCTCCTTGGCCAGTCGGAGTCCGTGTACGAGCGCCTCATACTCGGCCACATTGTTGGAGGCGGCAAAGTGAATTTGCAATGTGTATCTGAGTTTGTCGCCTTTGGGAGAGGTGAGGATGATGCCGGCTCCCAGACTGGTGCACATCTTTGATCCATCAAAGTGCATCCGCCAATGGGTAGAATCCGACGCTGGCGGTACTGGGTCTCGGCCCAGTCAACGAGGAAGTCGGCCAGTGCTTGGGACTTGATGGCGGTGCGTGGCTGGTAGAAGATGGTGTAGGGAGCCAGCTCGATGGCCCATTTGGCCACCCGGCCTGAAGCATCTATGTTGCCTATGATCTCAGCAAGCGGGGCGGTGCAGACAACCGTGATGGGGTGCTCTTGAAAGTATGGCTTGAGCTTCTTGGCGGCAAAGTACACATCGTAGCACATCTTTTGGTAGTGGGGGTAATTCTGCTTCGAGGCTGACAACACCTCACTCAGGTAGTAGATTGGCCTCTGGACCGGCTATGCTCTGCCGTCTTCTGGGCGCTCGACCACGATCACTGTACTGACCACCCGGCTGGTAGCAGCAATGTAGAGGAGCATGGGCTCCTTAGCAGTCGTGGCCGCCAAGACACGCGGCGTGGTCAGCATCTTCTTGAGCTGGAGGAAAGCCTCGTCCGCCTTGTCGTTCCACTCGAAGTGAGTGGTTTTCTTCATTAGCTGGTACAGGGGAAGAGCCTTCTTACTCAGCCGGCTGATGAAGCAGCTGAGGGATGCCAAGCACCCGGTGAACTTCTGGACGTCACGCAGCCGAGTGGGTCTCTCCATCCGCTCAATGGCTTTGATCTTCACAGGGTTGCACTCGATGCCGCGTTCTGAGACAAGGAAACCAAGGAGCTGGCCGGCTGGGACTCTGAAGACACACTTCTCTGGGTTGAGCTTGATTTGAAAACGGCGCAGATTATCAAAGGTCTCCTTGAGATCTTCCAGGAGGGTGCCACGCTTCTCCGTATTCACCACAATATCGTCTACATAGACGTGGGCATTTCTGCCGAGTTACTTGAGGAGGCACTTTTGCATGCAACGCTGAAAAGTGGCACCAGCATTTCTCAAGCCGAATGTCATGGTCAGGTAGCAGAAGGCTCCGAATGGTGTGATGAAGGCGGTCTTCAGCCGATCGGCCAGGTTCATCTTGATCTGGTGGTAACCTGAGTAGGCATCCCAAAAACTCAACAGCTCGCATCTGGCTGTGGAGTCTATCACTTGATCAATCCGGGGCAGAGCAAACGGATCTTTGGGGAAGGCTTTGTTGAGGCTGGTGTAATCAATACACATGCGCCACTTGTTGTTCTTCTTCAGTACAAGGACTCGGTTGGCAAGCCACTCTGGAAAAAACACTTCCATAATGAAGCCGGCTGCTAGCAGGCGGGCGATCTCCTCACCAACAATCCTTCTCTTCTCTTCTGACAGGCAGCGGAGGGGTTGTTTGACTGGTTTTGCATCTGATCTGACATGTAGCTTGTGCTCGGCGCAATCCGTCGGAACACCCGACATGTCTTTGGGAGACCATGCGAAGATGTCCCGATTCTCACGGAGGAAATCAACGAGCTCGCTTTCCTATTTGCTATCGAGGTTGGTCCCCACGATAGCGTGCCTCTCCGGGTGGTTCGGGTCCAAGGGTATCTTCTTGGTTTCTTTGGCCGGCTGGAAGGAGCCCTGGGTCTCTGACTCCTTGCGGTCTGGCGACAGGTCTGGCTGCTTGCTGGCCATGGCCACAACCCGGTCAAGGAGCTTCTTCTCGACAACAATCACAAGGGACTCAGCCAGCCGGCTGCTAGCAGTAGCACAGGCGGCCGACTTCTTGTAGCCGCCAGCTATGGTGATAATGCCCTTGGTACCCGGCATCTTCATCTTGAGGTAGGCGTAGTGTGGTACGGCCATGAACTTGGCCAGAGCAGGCCGGCCAAGGAGCGCGTGGTAGGGGCTCTCCAGGTCAACCACCTCGAACCAGATTGGCTCTCGGCGGAAGTGATCCTTGTCTCCGAAGAGAACATCTATCTTGATCTTGCCGATTGGTGAGCAGGAAAGGCCAGGTACATGGAAGACAGTCCGACTGGGCTGGAGTTTCTTCTCCTTGATGTGTAGTTTGTCCATGGTGTCACTGTAAAGGATGTTGATGCTGCTACCGCCGTCTATCAGGACTCGGGAGAAACGAGCAGCTCGCCTCTCCATTGAAAAGGTGGCATCCAGCACCAGGGTGCAGGAACCCGGAGAAGGCATCACCTCCGGGTGGTCAGCACGGCTCCAGATCTCTCGCACCAGTGCATGAACTCTGGGACTTCAGAAGTGACAGCATTCACCTCTCGGTGCTGTTGACGCCGGCTGTGCCTGTTATCGGCCACGCTGGTGAAGACGACGTAGGCTTCGTGTTCTTCAGGGAACTCATCTTGGATGGCGGCGACCGGATAGGCCGCCGGTTGCTGATGTCTACTACGCAACCTTCTTCTTGTAGATGTTGTTGGGCCTCCAAGTGCAGAGGTTTGTAGGACAGTAGCAAATTTCCCTCAAGTGGATGACCTAAGGTTTATCAATCCGTGGGAGGCGTAGGATGAAGATGGTCTCTCTCAAGCAACCCTGCAACCAAATAACTAAGAGTCTCTTGTGTCCCCAACACACCCAATACAATGGTAAATTGTATAGGTGCACTAGTTCGGCGAAGAGATGGTGATACAAGTGCAATATGGATGGTAGATATAGGTTTTTGTAATCTGAAAATATAAAAACAGCAAGGTAGCAAGTGATAAAAGTGAGCGTAAACGGTATTTCAATGCTAGGAAACAAGGCCTAGGGTTCATACTTTCACTAGTGCAAGTTCTCTCAACAATAATAACATAGTTGGATCATATAACTATCCCTCAACATGCAACAAAGAGTCACTCCAAAGTCACTAATAGCGGAGAACAAACGAGGAGATTATGGTAGGGTACGAAACCACCTCAAAGTTATTCTTTCTAATCAATCCGTTGGGCTATTCCTATAAGTGTCACAAACAGCCCTAGAGTTCATACTAGAATAACACCTTAAGACACAAATCAACCAAAACCCTAATGTCACCTAGATACTCCAATGTCACCTCAAGTATCCGTGGGTATGATTATACGATATGCATCACACAATCTCAGATTCATCTATTCAACCAACACATAGAACCTCAAAGAGTGCCCCAAAGTTTCTACCGGAGAATCAAGACGTAAAACGTGCCAACCCCTATGCATAGGTTCATGGGCGGAACCCGCAAGTTGATCACCAAAACATACATCAAGTGAATCACGTGATATCCCATTGTCACCACAGATACGCACGGCAAGACATACATCAAGTGTTCTCAAATCAGTAAAGACTCAATCCGATAAGATTACTTCAAAGGGAAAATTCAATCCATTACAAGAGAGTAGAGGGGGAGAAGCAACATAGGATCCAACTATAGTAGTAAAGCTCACGATACATCAAGATCGTGCCAAATCAAGAACACGAGAGAGAGAGAGAGATCAAACACATAGCTACTGGTACATACCCTCAGCCCCGAGGGTAAACTACTCCCTCCTCGTCATGGAGAGCGCCGGGATGATGAAGATGGCCACCGATGAGGGTTCCCCCCTCCGGTAGGGTGCCGGAACAAGGTCCCGATTGGTTCTTGGTGGCTACAGAGGCTTGCGGCGGCGGAACTCCCGATCTATTCTGTTCCCCAAAGTTTTTAGGGTATATGGGTATATATAGGAGGAAGAAGTACATCAGGGGAGCCACGAGGGGCCCACGAAGGTGGAGGGCGCGCCCCCTGCCTCGTGCCTCCCTCGTTGCTTCCTTGACGTGGACTCCAAGTCTCCCAGGTTGCTTTCCTTCCAAAAATAACTTCTCCAGAAGATTTCATCCCTTTTCGACTCCGTTTGATATTCCTTTTCTTCGAAACACTGAAACAAGGGAAAAACATGAACTGGCACTGGGCTCTGGGTCAATAGGTTAGTCCCAAAAATAATATAGAAGTGTAAAATAAAGCCCATAAACATCCAAGATGGATAATATAATAGCATGGAACAATCAAAAATTATAGATACGTTGGAGACGATCACCTCCGAGGAGCAGGCGCGCTGGCCTGGCCAAAGAAGCGGAGGCGGCAGTCCTTTGCCCTTGGCGATTCGGGTGAGCCAGTGGCACTTCCGGGTGGTGTGGTTGGACGACTTCGTGCCGCTGTGGAACTTGCAGGGAGCATCGAGGGTTTGCTCATAGGAGAAGGCGGGGAGCCAAGCAGGTTGTCCCTCCATCTGCTGGTCTTCAACAGTGGCCACCTGCCTGCTGGTGGAAGACGGCTGCAGGACTTTGTGCTTGTTGTCGTTCTGCTGCTGGCACCGACTGGGGTCACCAGCTGACGTCCAAGGAACCGGAGGGAGCACCTTCCCGGACGCGTCCACCTGGAGCTCCGACTTCATGGAGGAGTCGGCAGTGGCGTACTTGTCTGCTATGATCAATAGCTCGTCGAGTGTGGCCGGCTCATCGCAGATGAGTCAGTGCTTGAGTAGGGTGCCTTCTCTGCACCCGGCGGTGAAGTACTCTATGGCTTGCACCTCGTGCACCCCTTCAGAGGAGTTGCGCAGTTCGACCCTGATACGTCTCCAACGTATATATAATTTTTGATTGCTCCATGCTACTTTATCTACTGTTTTGGACTATATTGGGCTTTATGTTCCACTTTTATATTACTTTTGGGACTAACCTATTAACCGGAGGCCCAGCCCAGAATTGTTGTTTTTTTTGCCTATTTCAGTGTTTCGAAGAAACGGAATATCAAACGGAGTCCAAACGAAATGAAACCTTCAGGAACGTGATTCTCTCACCGAACGTGATCCAGGAGACTTGGACCCTACTCCAAGAAGTGCCAGAGGCGGTCACGAGGGTGGAGGGCGCCCCCCCTGGGCGCGCCCCCTACCTCGTGGCCCCCCTGAAGCTCCACCGACGTACTCCTTCCTCCTATATATACCTACGTATCCCCAAACGATCAGAACAGGAGCCAAAAACCTAATTCCGTCGCAGTACCTTCATGTATCCACGAGATCCCATCTTGGGGCCTGTTCCGAGCTCACGAGGGGGCATCCACCATGGAGGGCTTCTACATCAACACCATAGCCCCTCCGATGAAGTGTGAGTAGTTTACTTCAGACCTTCGGTCCATAGCTAGTAGCTAGATGGCTTCTTCTCTCTTTTGGATCTCAATACAATGTTCTCCCCTCTCTCGTGGAGATCTATTAGATGTAATCTTCTTTTTATGTGTGTTTGTTGAGACCGATGAATTGTGGGTTTATGATCCAGCTTATCTATGAATAATATTTGAATCTTCTCTGAATTATTTTATGTATGATTGAGTTATCTTTGCAAGTCTCTTCGAATTATTCCTCTACAATGGGAGAAGTGCTTAGCTTTGGGTTCAATCTTGCGGTGTCCTTACTTTTCACTTTGCATCTTTATACCAAAAATACCAAAAATATTATCTCCATCAGATCTCACTCTCGTAAGTGACCGTGAAGGGATTGACAACCCCTAATCGCGTTGGTTGCGAGTAGCTATCGCTTTGTGTAGGTACGAGGGACTTGCGCGTGGCCTCCTCATGGATTGATACCTTGGTTCTCAAAAACTGAGGGAAATACTTACGCCATCGTGCTGCATCATCCTCTCCTCTTCGGGAAAACCAACGCAAGCTCAAGACGTAGCAAGAAGGATTTCTGGCGCCGTTGCCGGGGAGGTCTACGCAAAAGTCAACATACCAAGTACCCATCACAATCCCTATCTCTTGTATTACATTATTTGCCATTTGCCTCTCATTTTCCTCTCCCCCACTTCACCCTTGCCGTTTTATTCGCCCTCTCTTTCCCAATCTCCTCCTCTTTTTCCCGCTTGCTTCTTATTTGCTTGTGTTACCATGTGTGAGGGAGTCCCGGACTAGGGGGTGTCCGGATAGCCGGACTATCATCACGGCCGGACTCCAAGACCATGAAGATACAAGATTGAAGACTTCGTCTCGTGTCCGGATGGGACTTTCCTTGGTGTGGAAGGCAAGCTTGGCGATACGGATATGTAGATCTCCTACCATTGTAACCGACTCTGTCTAACCCTAACCTATCCGGTGTCTATATAAACCGGAGGGTTTTAGTCCGTAGGACGAACAACAATCATACCATAGGCCACCTGGACCCCCTGGACCCCCTCGCTCTCTCCCTCTCCCTCGTTCCCCCTCCTCTGTTCTCTCCACCGGGAGCCGCCGCCACCGACGCCGTTCGCCGCGGCCACTTCCACCGCCTAGCCTCCCGGCAGATGTCTAGGAGATCCAACTCCGTCGTCTCGCCTCGAGGACACACGCACCACGGACACCCCACATCATCGCTATCCTCAACATCTTCATCGCCGCCGGAGATCCTCGCTTCTTCGCTCGCTCAGCTGCTTCCCTCGAGCCACCCGACACCGCCAAACGACGCTACCGTGAGATTCTGCTCGACCCTCTTCTCCCTCTCGCTTAGCCCACTAGCCTCATCCCCAACCATGACCGAAGCTCGCCTCGCCCCGAGCTCATCGTCGGCGCTATTCCGCGACCTTTTGGTCACACCACCATGTCCAACGGATTCGTGGCACGCAGATGTCATGCATATGCCGTTAGCTAGTCGATCCGCACGCAGAAGCTACTGAAACTGCCGCCAACCGAACCACGGCAGCCAAACCTCGCCGCCGGCGCCGACCACGGCGACCCGCGTCCAACTCCATCGCTCCTTGATGCGGCAGAAAGGGCTATGCCTCGTGCCTCAACGCTTGATCTCCGCCATCAGAAGCGTGTTCCCGAGGGACGCCGCGGCGTTTGTGTGCTCGCCCGCGCTCAACTCCAGCGAGCCGACGTGGCCTTGTCATTAGCTGCTAATGGCGCTAACCAACCCTAGTGCCACGCCATGTGGGCCTCTGCTACCGCTTAGTTTAACTTAATTTCCTGCTTAGATTAGTGCTAACCTCAGAGGCCCCATAGGTCGGGCTTTGACCTGGCCACGCCACTTGTTGACCGACCCCACATGTCGCTGACCCTAGCCTTCATCGTGAGACTGATCAGCGGGTCCCGCTGATCAGATTTGACTCGACAGCGCATTGTTGATTCTGTCGACGCCACCGTGATGTCATGGTGACGCAATAACTCTTTTCTGGATTTATTATTTCAGAAAATGTCCTAAACTTCTAAAAATCATAGAAATTCAACCGTGACTCCAAATGAAATAATTTATATATGAAAAATTATCAGAAAAATGCAATCTATCCATCTGTACTACTTCCATGCATGTTTGAACAACTTAAAGTTGCTGTATAAGACAATTTGAATAAAAGGCATTTGAAATGTCTTACATGGAGTTTGAATTTGAACCTAGTGTTCAAACCAGCTCCGTTTAACCTGCTGCTAGTTGCATTAGCTCAAACCATAGCATATTGCCATGTCACATTCATGCATCATATTGTTGCATTGCATTGATTGTGTTCTCCTTGTTTGCCGGTATTTGTCCCTCTCGAGAGAGCATTTAACCGACGATGAGTTCGATGACACCGATGAAGAACTATATTATCTTCAGAAGTGTCAGGCAAGCAAAACCCCCTTGTTCATTCCGATACAATCCCACTCTCTTGCTCCTGCTCTATTTTACTGCATTAGGACAACAACGATACAATCTGTTATTTGCTGCGGTAGCTGAACCCTTTATCCTCTCGCATGACCTGTCATTCCACAAGAATTAGATGAAACCCACTAGCATGAGTAGGAGTTGTTTGAGCCTGATGTGCCTACTCATTCATGCTTGTTTGTCATGCCTGCTATTGCTTAGAGTTGTGTCAGTCCGATTCATCGGGGATGAATCGGAGGTGTGTGAACATGTCCCACTGTGTGTGAGCTAAGTGTGTGAACACGATTTGGTAAAGGTAGCGGTGAGAGGCCATGTAGGAGTACATGGTGGGTTGTCTCATTGCGACGCCCTCGAGAACTGAGTTCTGTGTTTGTGATCCATGAAACAGTTACTACCATGCATTGGGCCCGAAACCAATGGACCTCTCGGCTTCTTAACCACCCTTGTTCTCTCGTCCGTGAGTTGCAACTAGTTCTCGTGTTTGTAGGATATGTGTTGGAGGCCGTGCATAGCGCCGACCCTAGGGGTGGGCTATGATGCGTAGATACACCGTGGCCCTGTGTACGAATGCCCGCTTGGTATCTCGGGAACCCCGCACACATCGCTCGGGCTGTATGGGAAACCTCGGCAGGACTCCTGCGGATGGAACCCGAATAGGCGATAAACCTGGACTAGGGACTTGAGTGTTTAGGTAGGTCGTGGCCGACACCCACGCTGGGCTTCCGCTTGAAGGTTGCCGAGTACATGTCGTAAACGGCGGTAAGTGGTGAGAGCGTGTGAAGAAGTACACCCCGCAGGTTAATATGATCTATTCAATATCCGTGTCCGCGAGAAGGACTTCTGGGTTGCCTATATCAGTTCATAGACAAGTGAAAGTGGATAATCTAAAATGCGCAAGATAAGCGTGAGTGCTATGGATGGTGTTCTCGTAGGGAGACGGGAGCGGATCCATAGTGGTGTATTGATATGGTGAATATGTGGACTTGTGTGCGCCACCTCAAAAGAGTTACTTGCAGTCGTAGTTTAGGATAGCCACCGAGTCAAAGCTGGCTTGCTGCAGTCAAACTCCACCACCCCCTTTGTTGATACTGATGCATATGTAGTTAGTTCTGATGTAAGTCTTGTTGAGTATATTTGTACTCACGTTTGCCTATTCTATGTTTTTGCAGAGAGACGTCAGTCTTGCTAGTAGTTTCGTTTGGACTTCGACGTTTAGCTTGTTACCTCAGCTACGATCTTGTGCCCTCGGCAGGATCTGGTAGATAGTCAGGCTTCTCAGCCTTTTAAATTTGTAGATGTCTGTACTGGACATGTTAAGCTTCCGCTTGTGCCTTGACTTGTATGCTCACGAGTGTTGGGTCATGAGACCCATGTTTGTAATATCTCGCTCCTCGGAGCCTAATGAATAAATATTTGAGTCATAGAGTTATGTTGTGATGCCATGTTGTATTTACACATATTGAGCATATTGTGTGTATGTTTGAAATGCTTGGTATGTGTGGGATCCGACAATCTAGTTGTTTATCCTTGGCAGCCTCTCATATGGGGAAATGTAGTCTAGTGCTTCCCGAGCGATAGTAGTCCGCTACAGCCCGGTTCACCGAGTCCTGCTAGCCCAAAGACTACTGCTTTGGACACTTGACTGGCGCATGTGTTTCACTTGGTTCCTATGTTCCGTCCCTTCGGGAAATGTCACGCTGTGACATCCGGAGTCCTGCCTAGCCTGCTACAGCCCGGGTTATCGGAGTCCTGTTAGCCCAGTGCTACAGCCCGGATTCATACGTTGATGACCGACATGCTCGATGTGATTCATGTATGCCTGTCCCTATGGGTTAGCGCCGCTTTGGGTTCACGACTAGCCATGTCGGCCCGGGTTCTCATCATATGGATGCTAGCGACACTATCATATACGTGAGCCAAAAGATGCAAACGGTCCCGGCCATGGTAAGGCGACACCTGTGGGAATACCGTGCGTGAGGCCACAAAGTGATATGAGGTGTTACCGGCTAGATCGATGTGACTTGGAATCGGGTCCCGACAGCTTTGGTATCGAGCCTGATCGCTCAGAGGATTACCAAGCCAAACCGGTCAAGTTGTGTCTAGAAATGCTTTAGTTATGTAAGGGAATTGATTGTGGAAGGAATGTAAGGCTCTTTTACTCCTTATACCTCATGGCCTTCTGATCTGAGTCAACCTCTTCTCTTCTACGGGGTTTAATAACTAGGCTTCTCATCTATCTATCAGGATGACGTGTTACTAATCCATAGACCTTTAAGATTGTTGGTTTTAAGCCCCAGTTCAGTTCCTACTATTTCTGTATGTTAACTATTGATCTCGGAATCTTGTTATGATGTTGAGTGGCTATGCCACCATTTTGCATGATGTCTCAAATCTTTTCATGCATTTACAGCCGTTATGCTGTCCGAGTCATCCCAGGTCTCTAAATAGTCTGATGCATTTGCAAATCCTTTCCTTCCGTTCCCGATGTCCTTTTTGGTCAGAATAAGCACACTAATCGGTAAGTTGAGGTACTTTGTTGCCTCGGCGTAGATGTTGGAACTATTATTATGACCCTAGGTGTTTAGGAAGTCACCTAGCAATTTAGCAATGCTTTTGTATCCCAGTGTGATGATTCTGGCCATTATTCTTGAAAGCATCCTGTGATGTTATTAGTTAGTAGGCATTCTATCCCTGGGTTCTTGAACCCGAAATTCACCCTACTTCATGTTGTTAGCATTTGCTAGTTCCTTTAGGACATTAGTAACCTTGCAATAGTCCTCGAGGTCCGTAGTATTTCCTTCTTCCAAATACTATGAACCGTCTATGGCAGAAGTTCCTCGCTAAACCGAAGGATCGTGTAGCGACCTGACCCAAAATCGGTCAAATCTCTGTGTCTGTACCATCCCAAGATCATGCTGGTACTCACAGTACATCGATAAAGTAATCAAAGTTCAATCACACCTGAATATCATTAATCGATTCTCATATAGAGTCTTTATTACAAGGAATAAATTCGCTCAAGGCCAACTCATGAGAAATAAACTAAAATGCTGCGAAGCGCCGAGGTAAAGCGAGTCCATCCGACTCAAAGGGCAATCGCTAAGCGCGGAGCGTAGCCTCACTCCTGATCGAATATATCTCTACGCAACATAATACGTTGCAGCCATGTAGGTCAGCTTTTGGAATAAGCTGGCAAGTTATGAGGAACAACAATAATAAAATTACTAACTCTATATGCATATTTGGTCTGTGGAGCTCTAAGTTTCATCATTTTATGTAAAGCCAATTTTATCCTACTACAAAGGACTTATTTGCAAATTACTACAAATTGTTGGTAGTTATTGAGATGGTTCCGCCAACCAATATCTCGCTCCCAAATTATTATTAAGTCATAAACCCAATCAAATTAATTCATTAGAGTTAAGTGTTGAGATATCCGAATACTTCCAAGGTCCAGATGCTCAAATGTCCGTGAATCGGGACACGGCTAATCGATTAGGTTATAACACTCAGAGGTTTGCGACTTTCCCCGCAAGAATCATTCCTCCTTTAAAGTCTTCGCACTTCATGGTGTTTGAAGACGGACTAATGAAACAGGTCTTCCAAAGAGTTCTTCCGCCACCGCCGTACCCATCCAACCCTACCGCTCGTCTACTTCTCGTAGTACCGCCCAGCCACTTTCACTACAAGGGTCAACCCAGCCAGAGCCCATAATGGCTTGCGGCTGCATTGTAAGCTTCCACCATGGGGCATCCATCCTTCTCTTCGTGGCTGGGTGAAGCTTTCCGCAAGATGTCATGGCGCTTCTCCATGCATCCCGCCACCACTGGTTCTCCAGGTGCCCGTCACAACCGCCCTCCACCCAAAGAGTGATTTTCCAAGTCCATCTTGATCATTGTAGTCCATGGGGTCATCATCATCATCATTGACTCTCACATCTTACTTATGAATTTCACTCATCCCAAATCCCGTCTCGAGCATAGCAAAATAACTACTACGTCCCGGGCCATGGTAACAAGAGGATTGGTTCATCCTACCACATGATACTACTCAAGTTTAATGACTTCAAGATTATCACTACTGCATGCAATGGTGGGTGGTGACAACTACTAATGCACAAAACATAGGTATAGAAATAACATGATCAAAACTTGCCTTGCGATGATCCTCGTAAGCTAAAGAGTCGAGTAGCAAGCTTCAGACTCAGAACTCTACCGAGACAAACAATAACATAATAAGCACAAAACAAGAGGATCACACAAGATAACAAAAGTAACATAGCACAACAAAACAATCAAAACCAAATCAAAAGGAAAAGTCAAAGAAATCAAATTCAAAGTTTTTCCCTATTCCAAACAATAGCAAAATGGTTTTATATAACAAAATTCCTCAACATAACCTAATCATGGTTTTAGGTTAACTTAACGAGAAAAGGATTAACTAAGTAATTAGGAGCAAAAAGAATTAATTAAATAGCTATTATAAAACTCATTTTAGGCCTAATCCAATTTCTATTAAGAAAATTAATTTAAAACTTTTATTAATTATAAATAAAAGTTCATCTAATGGAATGACAGAAACTAACCTAGAATAACTAATCACAAGTTAAAAATAAATTAATTTACTAATTAATTAATTAGGAAAACAGAACTAATCAATTAATTAGAATTAATAGGATTCTGCCTAGAATTAATTATTTATTAATCCTAAAATACCAAAATTAATTTCTAGGGTTTGGCAATATCAAAATAAAGTGATTGCAAAAGAATCATGCAAAAATAATTTTTCTAACTAAAACTATAGCAGATTTGCTATTCTGACTAAAATAATATTAAAGCATTTTTAATTATTTTTAACATAGCTAAATATATGTTTTTCAGAAACTACATAAAATTTGCAATCCAACAAAAAAGAATCACTCAAAAATATTAAACAGAATAAAAGATATACATTTTTGAAAATTGAAACTATTCGGCTAAAACAGAAAATCAAACTAAAAAGAAAAAGCCCAATGGGCCTATACTGTGCACTAGGCGTAGTTTAGTCTAAACGGGCCTAGGGTTTAACTAAAACGAACCGGCCTAACTAAAATAAAACCTAACTAAAAATAAACCGCATCGGCCGGCCGGTTTTCTAACTAAAACTTACCTTGGGGCTTCTAATCCTAACCCTAGGTTTAGGATCTAACGTGGAGGGGATTCGGGGACTCACCGGACTCCGGCGACGCCGGCGGGCGGCGGCGGAGTGCTCGAGGGCTCGAAGTCGGGCGAAGCTTGGCGAGACGTCGGGAGACGCGGGAGCTCGGGGATGGTTCGTGGAGTTGGGGAGGGTCGGGTGCACCAGAGCGGGGACGGCGAGGGTTTTGGCGGCGGGTGAGCTCTGGCTCCGGCGTGCCGGGAGAGAGAGGAGAGGGCTCTCATGAGGCTAGGGGGGAATGGGGTGCGGAGGGTCGGCTTATAGCCCTGGGTCGGGCGAGGGGCGGAAGGGCATCGGGCGATCGGGATCCCGGATTCTTCGGGATCCGCGGATCTCCCATGACGTCCGCTTCGTGGCGAGGGGAAGACGACGGGTGGGGGCCACGGTCGAGAGAGAGAGAGGGGTTTCAGGCGGTCGACCGGATCCTAAGGGATTCGGGCGAGGGGGGCGCGGTGGCTGGCTGGCCGGCTGTGGCCTCGTGGGCCGGGCTGGGCTTGTGCGTGGGTGGCCGAGGGGTTAGGTGGCGCTGGCTGGGCTGGGTGGTTGGTCGGCGCTCGAAAGATTTTTCTTTATTTTTTAATAAAACAAAACTAAAAATAAAACCTAAACTATAAATATTTTATATAGGGTATATATATACCAAAATGATCAGGGAATATTCCTTTCATTTGAACATTTTTCCAAAGGCAAAATCCAAACTTTATGAAAATCCATTTTTTCAAATTCAAATAAAATTTCAGATTTGAATCCAATTCTTTTGGCATTGTTTCTTCTGATATTTTGGAGTGTCATGTTTGCTCCTCTCATACTTTTGATCAAGTATTTATCAGCTTGGTTTTGAAATGATTCCCACATGCCAAAGTTTGGAATTCAAATTCAAACTCAAAACTCTCTGAAACTTCAAATGGAATTCAAATTCAAACAGGATGCATAGGATGCTTATCTATAATTGTAAAACATTCCAAATAGGAAAATTTGGGATGTTACAAACCTACCCACCTTAAGATGAATCTCCCTCGAGATTCGGGTTGGCTAGCAAATAGGTGCGGATGGTCTCGACGAAGATCTTCTTCGCTCCTGTGTGGCTTCTTCCTCGGTGTGGTGACTCCACAAAGACCTTGCAAAATTTGATGACTTTGCTGCGGTAACTCGCTTGCAGCCTCGAGAATTTTGACGGTGTCTCCTTGTAAGTCAAATCACCGTCAAGCTGTATGGCCTCTAGGGGCACCGTGTCTCTCAACGGAACATCGCCATGTCTGCATGGCACTTCTTTAATCGAGAAACGTGAAAGACATCATGAACTCCGGACAATCCTTCCGCAATTCCAACTTATATGCAACTTCTCCACGACGCTCGAGGATTTTGTAGGGGCCAATGAATCGGGTGCTAACTTTCCTTGACTCCAAACCTCTTGATTCCCGAAGTGGAGACACACGAAGATAGGCTCGGTCTCCCACTTCGTAAGTCACCTCCTTGCGCTTCTCGTCGGCATAACTCTTCCGTCGTGGATCTGTGCTATCTTGAGCCGGTCTCGAATTAGCTTGACTTTCTTCGAATCCTTGATAAGATCGGAACCAAAAGTGATCGATCTCCAACACTATCCCACAAAGAATGGTGTTCTCGCACCTCCTTCCGTATAGAGCTTCGAAGGGCCATCTTCAAACCGGATTGATAATCGTTGTTGTACGAGAACTCTGCGAAGGTAAGTTATCATCCCAGCTAGACCCATAGTCTAGCACACAAGCTCTCAACATGTCCTCCGTAATCTGATTGACTCTCTCGGTCTGTCCATCCGTCTCATGGATGAAAGGCTGTATCAATTCCAGCCTCGCACTCCAAAGTTTCATGTAATTGCTTCCAAAACTTTGAGGTAAACTGCGTTCCTCTATCCGACACGATTTTCCTCGGAACTCCATGCGCATATACGATCCTGGTCATGTATATCTTGGCCAACTTGGCACTGGTATAGGTAGTCTTCACGGAATGAAATGAGCTACCTTAGTCAAACGATCAACCACTACCCAGATAGAATCATAACCTGATCGGGTCCCGGTAATCCTGTGATGAAATCCATACCAAGTTTCTCCCATTTCCAATCGGGAATCGGCAAAGGTTGAAGTAACCTGCTGGCTTCGATGTTCTGCCTTCACACGCTGGCAAACATCGTGATACGGCTACGTACTCGCAATGTCCTTCTTCATTCCTGTCCACCGTAAACTTTGCTTCAAATCCAGGTACATCTTGGTGTTGCCGGGGTGAATTGAGTACGGGGAATCATGTGCCTCCTGTAGAATTAGCTTCCTGAGCTCGGGATCATTGGGCACATATATACGATCCTCAAACCATATGGTTCCATGTTCATCCTTTCGGAATCCTTTAGCTTTTCCATCCTCCATCTTTTGCTTAATCTCATCGATTTCCTTGTCCGACTTCTGGGCTTCACGAATCTTTTCGGTCAAGGTGGACTGAACTTCCAAGGTTGCGACAAATCCTTTCGGAACTATCTCCAGTCGGAGATCTCTGAGGTCATCAACCAACTCCTGGGGTAATCCTCCTGCTGTAAGAGTGTTCACATAACTCTTACGGCTCAAAGCATCTGCTACAACATTGGCTTTACCAGGGTGGTAATGTAGCCTCATGTCATAGTCTTTTATCAACTCTAGCCATCTCCTCTGCCTGAGGTTCAATTCCTTCTGCGTGAAGATATATTTCAGACTCTTGTGATCCGTATAGACATCACAACGATTTCCAATGAGGAAATGTCTCCAAGTCTTGAGTGCATGCACTACATACCGCTAACTCCAAATCATGCGTGGTATAATTCATCTCATGAGGCCGTGGCTGTCCGGAGGCATATGCTACAACCTTACCTTCCTGCATCAATACTCCTCCGAGTCCTTGACGAGAAGCGCCACAATAGACCTGGTATTCCTTATGTATGTCCGCAATATCAACACCGGAGCTGTGACCAACCGCTTTCTTCAACTCCTGAAAACTGGCTTCACATTCCTCGGTCCAAACATACTTGGCTTCCTTCTTCAACAGCTCACCATGGGCTTGGCAATCTTCGAAGTTCTCAATGAACCTCCGATAGTATCCTCGCAAGTCCGAGAAAACTGCGGATCTCCTTGATCGAGGTGGGTGACTGCCATTCGGTGATCGATTCAACCTTGGCGGGATCAACTGCTATTCCTTCTCCTGAAATAACATGTCCGAGGAATCCAACTTCCTTCAACCAAAATTCACATTTGCTGAATTTGGCATACAATGATGTTCTCAAGTTTCTCCGAACTAGACGCAAATGTTCCTTATGCTCTTCCTCGCTCTTGGAGAATATCAATATGTCATCGATGAACACCACGACAAACTTGTCCAAGTACTCCATGAACACCTTGTTCATCAAATTCATGAAGTATGCAGGAGCATTAGTCAATCCAAATGACATGACGGTATACTCAGATAAACCATACCGTGGTGAATGCTGTTTTGGGTATATCCTTCTCACGGATTTTCAATCGGTGATACCTCGATCAAGATCGATCTTTGAGAATACCTTGGCTCCAACAAGCTGATCAAACAAATCATTGATCATGGGCAGAGGGTACTTGTTCTTGATGGTTACCTCGCTCAATGCACGATAATCCACAACCATCCTCAAGCTTCCATCCTTCTTCTCTACCAAAAGAACTGGGCTCCCCAAGGTGATGAGCTTGGGCGAATATATCCTTTCTCCAATAACTCATTTATTTGTTCCTTGATCTCTTTCAACTCATTTGGTGGCATCCGATAAGGTCTCTTGGATATTGGGGCTGTGCCGGCAATAACTCGATCGAAACTCAATGTCTCGTCCGTGGCATTCTGGTAATTCCTCCGGAACACATCGGAAATTCTTGCACTCTGTGCACTTCCTCCCGAACAACTCCCGTGAGGGAATGCACTGATTCTTCATCGGGCTGTGCGGGCTACATACTTGATCCTCTTACGCTCCGGTGGTGAGCGAATAGACTTGTTGGCACACCAATGTTCCTTCATACTTTGACAACTAATCCATGCCTAGGATTACATCCAAGGTCTGAGTTTCCAACACTATGAGTTCTACGGAAATTTGTGGTTCCCGATGTTGAGGTTTGCGGACAGCTTAAACCTGCCATCATTTCTCCTCCTGCGAACCGACGCGAGGGGCTTCTAAGGGTTCTAGTCGTAATCCGTACTTATCCACAACTACCCTTGATATGAATGAATGCGCTGCACCGTAATCAAATGTAACCAAAACTGAACGTGAATTCAATAAAACTTACCAACCACGTTGTTCGGTTGATCATAGACGCTTCTCACGCCGATGTGATTTACTTGAGCACGAGGAAGGGATTGGGCTTCTTCACGAGCCTCCATTGCCATTCCTGCCTCTGCTTGGCCTCCGGCAGTCGGTGGCGAGTGCCCTGCCTTCCGCACTTGAAGCGGTGATGTGGCTCAGATCCTTCGGAGCCGGGCAGAACGGTGCTGATTTCCATTACCATTGCCATTGCCATTGCCATGGCCTGACTTGTTGTCCTGCTGCGGTTGTTTCCATTTCCACCATGGTTATGACCTCCATGGTTGTGATGGATGTGCCCTCCCGAGTACGGTGCATAGCGGGCTTCGCTGAGCTCTGAATTGTGCTTCCCTGGCTGTACTTCCTCTTGCGGCTCTCTATCTGCTGCTGCTTGCCTTCCGGATGGTGGCCTTGTCTACCAGCTCCCGGTAGTTGTTGAAAGTAGCCACAATAAGCTGCATGCTCAATTCATCATTGAGTCCTCAAGGAACTTCTCACGCTTGGCGGCATCGGTGGCCACATCATCGGGGCATAGCGGCAAGCTTGCTGATTCCTCCACGTCTCGTGCCACAAGACGATTCCTCTGGCGCAAGTTTCGAACTCACGCTTCTTCGCACTCATGGCTCCAGATGAGACATGAGCGGTCGAAAGGCCTGCTGAATTGATCCCAAGTGATGCCACCCAAAGGAAAAGTGGCGGTGTAATTCTCCCACCAAGAAGCTGCAGGTCCATCCAGTTGATGCGCGACAAAGCGCACCTTCTCAAAGATCGGTGCATCCAACGGTGACTAGCTCTCTTCCAATCTTGCGGAGCCGATCGTCACCACAATCGCTCAAGGTGCTACTAGAGAACACCGGCGGATTCAACCTCGTAAATCGAGTCAAGTTGTCCACGATGGGTGGTGGTGGCGGTGGATTGTTGGCGGGTTGTTCGATTCGAATCGAGTTGCATCGAGGCATTCTGCTGCTTTGGAGCAGCTGGGTGAGCTCCGCGGAAACCAAAGGTCACGCCTCTGAGGCATCTGGTGTTTTGGAGTGGATGAGAAAATTAGAATAGAACAAGGGTCTATGAGAAATAACACTACCCATATGAATGCACAATCATAACACACCAATCATTTATTCATTCCACTCAAACATGGTTCAAACTCGATTACAAAAGCTCATGACTAAACGAAAGAAACATCGGCCTAACTGATCGACGAAAAAGAAATAAAAGATAACATGGTGGTCGACTAAAAGTCTTCATCAGTGGCGCCTCCTCTTGGGGTTTCCTTCAGTGGTACTCCCCTCGAAATCCTGATCATTGCTCACGAGGGGTGCTTCATCTCCACTCGGGTAAAGGTCCTCTCCCAAGTCCATCTTTTCCTCAATCGCGGCAAGCTTCATCTTCAGGTCGTCGACTATCTCCATGAAGTCCGTGATTTCTTCCTCATGGCCAAGGAAGTCTGCGCGTGCCTTCTCCTCCAGCTCCAGCTCATGGAACAAAAGCTTCCGTGTGTCTTCGAAGTTACGGCGAGCTCTGAATCTCCGTGTCCCGAGAAGACACTCCAAGTCCTGAATGTACGAGAGAGTGGAATCGTCCTCGATGGTACGGATGATATCTCCATTCCTTGCCCCGCGAGAAACCATGGCGAGGTCCGAGTGATCGAGCTCAGTCCTGTACTCCTCTCGGAGATGTCCAAGTGCTCGGTAGATCGCCACGCCTCTTCCGATGATCCAGTTGAACTCGTGAACTCAAAGTTGATAGGCTCCGTCGTCCTCCAAAAGTCCTCCACAGGATATGCACCTCAATCCAGA
Organism: Aegilops longissima; assembly: GCA_021605205.1. Lineage (NCBI taxonomy): Eukaryota > Viridiplantae > Streptophyta > Magnoliopsida > Poales > Poaceae > Aegilops > Aegilops longissima. Next base: position 529,852,948 of record CM038678.1, on the reverse strand, counting down.
GCGGTGTCCGCGGAAGTGCATTAGTGGGTTTCCCGGTGATCGAGGGCGAGCAATCTTCAGCAGCTTCACCATCTGGACCAGCTTCCTTCCAAGGGCATCGCCTCATCGGGCCGGCGTAACTCCGATAGCAAAACTGGGTGAACTCGACGGCCATCTAGAATGTTGCAAAGGAGAGAAGAGTCGAATAGATCGTAGAAGAAGTATAGAATGAAAAGGGGTTCAAAGTAAATGGTCTCGCTTATGGCTTTCCGATCCTAGGGGTTACGATCCTACGGTCACGTGTGCTCGATACCATCTCTCAGAGCGACCTGACCCAAAATCGGTCAAATCTACGTGTCTGCATTCATCCCAAGATCATGCCGGTACTCACAAGACATCGATAAAGTAATCAAAGTTCAATCACACCTGAATATCATTAATCGATTCTCATATAGAGTCTTTATTACAAGGGAATAAATTCGCTCAAGGCCAACTCATGAGAAATAAACTAAAATGCTGCGGAGGCGTCGAGGTAAAGCGAGTCCATCCGACTCAAAGGGCAATCGCCAAGCGCGAGCGTAGCCTCACTCCGATCGAATATATCTCTCGCAACATAATACGTTGCAGCCATGTAGGTCAGCTTTTGGAATAAGTGGCAAGTTATGAGGAACAACAATAATAAAATTACTAACTCTATATGCATATTTGGCTGTGGAGCTCTAAGTTTCATCATTTTATGTAAAGCCAATTTTATCCTACTACAAAGGACTTATTTGCAAATTACTACAAATTGTTGGTAGTTATTGAGATGGTTCCGCCAACCAATATCTCGCTCCCAAATTATTATTAAGTCATAAACCCAATCAAATTAATTCATTAGAGTTAAGTGTTGAGATATCCGAATACTTCCAAGGTCCAGATGCTCAAATGTCCGTAATCGGGACACGGCTAATCGATTAGGTTATAACACTCGCAGAGGTTTGCGACTTTCCCATAAGAATCATTCCTCCTTTAAAGTCTTCGCACTTCATGGTGTTTGAAGACGGGACGAATGAAACAGGTCTTCCAAAGAGTTCTTCCGCCACCGCCGGTACCCATCCAACCCTACCGCTCGTCTACTTCTCGTAGTACCGCCCAGCCAGCTTCACTACAAGGGTCAACCCAGCCAGAGCCCATAATGGCTTGCGGCTGCATGTAAGCTTCCGTCATGGGGCATCCATCCTTCTCTTCGTGGCTGGGTGAAGCTTTCCGCAAGATGTCATGGCGCTTCTCCATGCATCCCGGCCACCACTGGGTTCTCCAGGGTGCCCGTCAACCGTCCTCCACCCAGTAGTGATTTTCCAAGTCCATCTTGATCATTGTAGTCCATGGGGTCATCATCATCATCATTGACTCTCACATCTTACTTATGAATTTCACTCATCCCAAATCCCGTCTACGAGCATAGCAAAATAACTACTACGTCCCGGGGCCATGGTAACAAGAGGATTGGTTCATCCTACCACATGATACTACTCAAGTTTAATGACTTCAAGATTATCACTACTGCATGCAATGGTGGGGTGGTGACAACTACTAATGCACAAAACATAGGTATAGAAATAACATGATCAAAACTTGCCTTGCTGATGATCCTCGTAAGCTAAAGAGTCGTAGTAGCAAGCTTAGCAGACAAGAACTCTACCGAGACAAACAATAACATAATAAGCACAAAACAAGAGGATCACACAAGATAACAAAAGTAACATAGCACAACAAAACAATCAAAACCAAATCAAAAGGAAAAGTCAAAGAAATCAAATTCAAAGTTTTTCCCTATTCCAAACAATAGCAAAAATGGTTTTTATATAACAAAAATTCCTCAACATAACCTAATCATGGTTTTAGGTTAACTTAACAGAAAAGGATTAACTAAGTAATTAGGAGCAAAAAGAATTAATTAAATAGCTATTATAAAACTCATTTTAGGCCTAATCCAATTTCTATTAAGAAAATTAATTTAAAACTTTTATTAATTATAAATAAAAGTTCATCTAATGGAATGACAGAAACTAACCTAGAATAACTAATCACAAGTTAAAAATAAATTAATTTACTAATTAATTAATTAGGAAAACAGAACTAATCAATTAATTAGAATTAATAGGATTCTGCCTAGAATTAATTATTTATTAATCCTAAAATACCAAAATTAATTTCTAGGGTTTGGCAATATCAAAATAAAGTGATTGCAAAAGAATCATGCAAAAATAATTTTTCTAACTAAAACTATAGCAGATTTGCTATTCTGACTAAAATAATATTAAAGCATTTTTAATTATTTTTAACATAGCTAAATATATGTTTTTCAGAAACTACATAAAATTTGCAATCCAACAAAAAAAGAATCACTCAAAAATATTAAACAGAATAAAAGATATACATTTTTGAAAATTGAAACTATTCGGCTAAAACAGAAAATCAAAATAAAAAGAAAAAGCCCAATGGGCCTATACTGTGCACTAGGCGTAGTTTAGTCTAAACGGGCCTAGGGTTTAACTAAAACGAACCGGCCTAACTAAAATAAAACCTAACTAAAAATAAACCGCATCGGCCGGCCGGTTTTCTAACTAAAACTTACCCCTTCGGGGGCTTCTAATCCTAACCCTAGGTTTAGGATCTAACGGTGGAGGGGATTCGGGACTCACGGACTCGGCGACGTCGGCGGCGGCGGCGAGTGCTCGAGGGCTCCGTCGGCGAGCTTGAAGCTTCATGAGACGTCGGGGAGACGCGGGAGCTCGGGGATGGTTCGGTGGAGTTGGGGAGGTCGGGTGCACCAGGCGGCGACGGCGAGGGTTTTGGCGGCGGGGTGAGCTCGGGCTCGGCGTGCTTGGGAGAGAGAGGAGAGGGGCTCGGCGAGGCTAGGGGGAATGGGGTGCGGAGGGTCGGCTTATATAGCCCTGGGTCAGGCGAGGCGGAAGGGCATCGGGCGATCGGGATCCCGGATTCTTGAGATCCGGCGGATCTCCGCGACGTCCGTTTGTGGGCGAGGGGAAGACGACGGGTGGGGGGCCACGGTCGAGTGAGAGAGAGGGGGTTTCGTGCGGTCGACCGGATCCTAAGGGATTCGGGCGAGGGGGCGCGGGCTGTCGGTGGCTGGCTGTGGCTCAGTGGGCGGTGGCCGGGCTCAAAGCTTGCGGGTGGCCGAGGGTTAGGTGGCGCTGGCTGGGCACAGGTGGCTGGTGGCGCCTCGAAAGATTTTTCTTTATTTTTTAATAAAACAAAACTAAAAATAAAACCTAAACTATAAATATTTTATATAGGGTATATATATACCAAAATGATCAGGGGAATATTCCCTTTCATTTGAACATTTTTCCAAAGGCAAAATCCAAACTTTATGAAAATCCATTTTTTTTCAAATTCAAATAAAATTTCAGATTTGAATCCAATTCTTTTGGCATTGTTTCTTCTGATATTTTTGGAGTGTCATGTTTGCTCCTCTCATACTTTTGATCAAGTATTTATCAGGCTTGGTTTTTGAAATGATTCCCACATGCCAAAGTTTGGAATTCAAATTCAAACTCAAAACTCTCTGAAACTTCAAATGGAATTCAAATTCAAACAGGATGCATAGGATGCTTATCTATAATTGTAAAACATTCCAAATAGGAAAATTTGGGATGTTACAGATCGCAACCATAGTGCTCTTGAGGAGTTCTCCATTCATAATTGTGGATCTGCCAGTTCTCCCCTTTCTGCATGGGTTATCTGGAAGAAACGTTGAGCTTTGTTCGACATACTAACCTATGCATCCACAACTCAGAGAGATATATGATCCTTTGAGTTGTTTCCATTGCAGCTGTATTCCGATCCCCGTCTATCAGTTGATAGTCAAGGGTATGCGTGCATTCGTTTATCGATGCCTATTAATCTTGTGGTCCGTCAAGCCATTCTGTCCCTAGTGACTTGGAGAAACAAACTCCAGTACCTCATCCATATCTAGGATTGGGTCAAAGCAGTTGTATTCCGCAGATCAAAATGCCAATTCAGCTTTTGTTCTGTTCTACCCTGAAGTATTACCCACTTTATGTCAGGAACGTCATGAGAATTGCACCTTCTTTTATGAATTCTTGACGTAGTGATACTTCTCGCTATCATTATTCATTCCTCGGTCCCGTGTTGTTGCAACCGGAATACCGACAAATGAATTGTGATGTGTGAAATCAATACTCCTAGCAACCTCGTTGCTTGGTAGTAAATGAACAATAATATCATTCTTAGTGTGTTGGTTATTGAATCATCATCCTAAGATTGATCGTGCTACCTAGTCCGTTCTCCTAGTGCACTCTTAGATCAAGAGTTAGGATCGTGTCAATCCCTCACTCTTTTGATCATATCATCTTGCCCTGAAAAGCAAGATTGTTCTCGAGCTTAGTAACATACCGGTGGTTCGTGACTCTCCAAATATCTTCTTGGAAGTGTTACCGGGTTGTTCCTGACCGCTATGTTGAGTTCGTGATCATATTGGTTTTCTTCTAAACCACCCATTCTCCAAGAATCTGTGTTGGATATCCCTGAGCTAGTTGGTTGAGCCAGACAACAACTTGGAGAGTTGGAAGATAACGCTTTTCTTAACTTAGTTCATCTCTAAGGGATATCTTCTGTGCGTGTGTGTGTGTTGAAGAAAGATGATATCTCCATCGGTTGGTCCTCGTGATCAGTTGTTGGATCTATTGCCTTGTCAAAACTTTGACTTGAGTATGGGCTATCATCAAGTCAAATCAGAACCAACGATGCTCGTAATGTTGTCTTACTCGTGGTTGATCCCTCGAGCATACACCATTACATCTTTTGGTCTGACCAATGCTATCACCGTGTTCACATGATGGTGGAAGTCCAGTGATATGGAAATTCCGATGAGTTGTTGTTGAGCCCATCAGCAGCATTTTGTCTCCCCCATGAGTCATGTTGAACATCAACCTAGTGTTGGAAAGTTGTGTAAGCATTTCTTTGTGTTCCGTTCATGAAGCTTATGCTTGGATGGAAAGAGTGACTTCCTCGAATTCATGTGCCTTAGGTGTAAGTTGCCGCCATGAATTTGAGAAAGGTTTGTTTTGTTTCCTTTGGAATCATCCCAAGTCAGTCATGCACGTGCGAAGTATTCTATGGTCTGATAGACTGATCATCTTCATTCTATATGAATTCCATAGCACACCAAGCCACTGATTGATTTGTTCAAGGAAAAGGAGTTGTTGTGTAAATCCTAGGTCATGCACAAGACTTCGTTACCCTAGATGATGGTTCCCAACCAGAACTCGGTGGTGTTTTATTGTAAGACTACTATGTGGTCATGCTTGTCTTGGACAACGTGTTGACATGTATGTAGCAGAACTAGCTCATGTTTTGGAGCTTACTACCATAGTCCATCTCCCGAGAATCTCGCAACATCATCTCGTCGATTTGTGTTGCAACCTTTCCTTTTCAGACATGCTGAGTCTGAAGTATCCTATCACCAATCGGATCTGAATCTCAGGCAGATATGATGGTTGGAACATTCCCAACAGCTGCATTTTGTTCCCAGCTTGCACCGCCATTGTGCCAATTCCCATGGGCTGCCTTCTTAGTAATTCTTGTTCAGGACCATCTCCAAAAGTGGTCCAACCATGGGTCCCATCCATTTTCGATGATAAGCAAAATCATCCATTGCGTTGTCTTCAACAAGGTAGTCCACATCATCCGTTCTAGTCCGAGTATGTCATTCTTTCGAACTCTTTGAAATGATCGATTGTGATTGCCTTAAGCTGGTACGAGGAGTGTCAATGATCTATGGATCAAAAGTAATTCTCTTTGCCACTTAAGGGAGCAGTTATTCGAGTCACCTTTTCCAAAGTGCCCCGTTACGGGATCGTGGCAATTATTTCCTCGTCATCTGACACCATCCACCATCTTTCTAAGCGTGGAATTGTTGCCCACCAAATCAAACCTCGTTGTTTGTTCTTCCATCCCTCTCGATGTGTTTTGTGTCTCAACTCGAGATGTTTCAACATCTCATTCCACGAATTGATCTTGAGTGCTCGATCTCCGAGGAGATCATTCCCTATAGTGTATTCTTTTTGTCGCCATCGTGTTGGATGAAGATCTCGAAAGCAAAGACGTCAATACCAAGATGATGGAATGAGTCAACATCTTTAAGAAGGGCAAATGGATCATGAAGATTGTGATAGTTTTGTGCCCCTCTGTCTTCTTACTCACGTCTTGAATCTCGGGACGAGATTCTTGTTTAGTGGGGGTGAGTTGTCACAGCCCTAGAATTGTTGCAGCTAATGGCATTGCATCCATGCATCATGTTTAAATTTCATGAAAATTTGAAATGGGGATTGATCAAACCCCTAGTACTGAAACAATGCAAATAGGTTCAACTTCAAAAATATTTTCAAAGAACCCAAATTGGTTTGCAAAAATGTTCATGATTAATGGAAAAGGGTGAAAACCATATACAGAGATGATGGATATTTTTCCAAGACATTTTTGGTATTTGAACTAATCCATATTGTATTTGAATTGGGGCACTTAAATTTTATAAATAATTTTAAATGCTCCAACATATTCTGAAAATAGCTAAGGGTCTCCGTAATATTTCAGTTAATGCCCAAAGTTATTTTCAGGATTTATTAAAATGATTTGGTTTATAAACTAAATCAAAACAGAGCAAATAAATAGAAAAACAGAAAATAAGAGAGAAAGAGAGAAACCTACCTGGCCCAAACCTACCTGGCGACCCACCTGGCCCAGCTCCTCCAGCCGGCCCAGCCCACCTGGCCTGGTGCCAGTCATCCCCAACCTCCGCCCGATGGCGGAGGAGGAGACAACGCCGCAGCGCGCCTGGCGCCACGCCACAAGGCTGCCTGCCTGCGTCGCCTGGCCCACCGCGACGCCTCGCGACTTCTCCTCGGCGCCGCCCCGACCCCTGGACCCCCTCGCTCTCTCCCTCTCCCTCGTTCCCCCTCCTCTGTTCTCTCCACCGGGAGCCGCCGCCACCGACGCCGTTCGCCGCGGCCACTTCCACCGCCTAGCCTCCCCAGCATGTCTAGGAGATCCGCCTCCGTCGTCTACGCCTCCTCGAGGACACACGCACCACCGGACGCCCCACATCATCGTCATCCTCAACATCTTCATCGCCGGCCGCCGGAGATCCCCCTCGCTGATTCGCTCGCTTCGGTGCTTCCCCGAGCCACCCGACACCGCCAAACGACGCTACCGTGAGATTCTGCTCGGACCCTCTTCTCCCTCTCTCGTTTAGCCGCTTAGCCTCATCCCCAACCATGACCGAAGCTCGCCTCCGCCCGAGCTCGTCGTCGGCGCTATTCCGGCGACCTTTTGGTCACACCACCATGTCCAATGGATTCGTGGGCACGCGTATGTCATGCATATGCCGTTAGCTAGTCGATCTGCACGCTGTAGCTACGAAACCGCCGCCAACCGAACCACGGCAGCCGCAAACCTCGTCGCCGGCATCGACTACGGCGACCCCCGCGTCCAACTCCACTGCTCCTTGATGCGGCAGAGAAAGGGCTATACCCTGGTGCCCTCAATGCTTGATCCTGCCGCCTGTAGCGTGTTCCCGAGGGACGCCGCCGCGTTTGTGTGCTCGCCGGCATTCAACTCCGGCGAGCCGACGTGGCCTTGTCATTAGCTGCTAATGGCCGCGCTAACCAACCCTAGTGCCACTGCCATGTGGGCCCTGCGCCTGTTTAGTTTAACTTAATTTCCTGTTTAGATTAGTGCTAACCCCGTAGGCCCCATAGGTCAGTTTGACCTGGCCACGTCACTTGTTGACCTGACCCCACATGTCAGTGACCCTAGCCTTCACTGTGAGACTAATCAGCGGGTCTCTCTGGTCAGATTTGACCTGGACAGCGCCTGTTGACTTGCTGACATCACCTGATGTCATGGTGACGCAATAACTCTTTTCTGGATTTATTATTTCAGAAAATGTCCTAAACTTCTAAAAATCATAGAAATTCAACCGTAACTCCAAATGAAATAATTTATATATGAAAAATTATCAGAAAAATGCAATCTCTCCATCTGTACGATTTCCATGCATGTTTGAACAACTTAAAGTTGCCATATAAGACAATTTGAATAAAAGGCATTTGAAATGTCTTACATGGAGTTTGAATTTGAACCTAGTGTTCAAACCAGCTCCGTTTAACCTGCTGCTAGTTGCATTAGCTCAAACCATAGCATATTGCCATGTCATATTCATGCATCATATTGTTGCATTGCAAAGATTGTGTTCTCCCTTGTTTGCCGGTATTTGTCCCCTCTCAGTAGACGACGTACCGACGATGAGTTCGATGACACCGATGAAGAACTATATTATCTTCAGAAGTGCCAGGCAAGCAAAACCCCCTTGTTCATTCCGATACAATCCCACTCTCTTGCTCCTGCTCTATTTTACTGCATTAGGACAACAACGATACAACTGTTATTTGCTGCGGTAGCTGAACCCCTTTATCCTCTGCATGACCTGTCATTCCACAGTAATTAGATGAAACCCACTAGCATGAGTAGGAGTTGTTTGAGCCCTGATGTGCCTACTCATTCATGCTTGTTTGTCATGCCTGCTATTTCTTAGAGTTGTGTCAGGTCTGGTTCATCGGGGATGAATCGGAGGTGTGTGAACATTTCCTACTGTGTGTGAGCTAAGTGTGTGAACACGATTTGGTAAAGGTAGCGGTGAGAGGCCATGTAGGAGTACATGGTGGGTTGTCTCATTGCAGCCGCCCTCAGGAACTGAGTTCTGTGTTTGTGATCCATGAAACAGTTACTACCATGTATTGGGCCCGAAACCAATGGACCCTCTCGGCTTCTTAACCACCCTTGTTCTCTGTCCAGGAGTTGCAACTAGTTTCTGGTGTTTGTAGGATATGTGTTGGAGGCCGTGCATAGCGCTGACCCTAGGGGTGGGCTATGATGCGGTAGATACTGCGTGGCTGGTGTACCAATGCCCGTTTGGTATCTCGGGAACCCTGCACACATCGTTCGGGGCTGTATGGGAAACCTCGGCGGACTCCTGCGGATGGAACCTGAATAGGCGATAAACCTGGACTAGGGACTTGAGTGTTTAGGTAGGCCGTGGCCGACACCCACGTTGGGCTTCCGCTTGAAGGTTGCAGTACATGTCGTAAACGGCGGTAAGTGGTGAGAGTGTGCGAAGAAGTACACCCTGCAGGTTAATATGATCTATTGAATAGCCGTGTCCATGGAGAAGGACTTCGGGTTGCCTATATCAGTTCATAGACAAGTGAAAGTGGATACTCTAAAATCGCAAGATAAGCGTGAGTGCTATGGATGGCGTTCTCGAGGGAAGCGGGAGCGGATCCATAGTGGTGTATTGATATGGTGAATATGTGGACTCGTGTGCGCCACCTCAAAAGAGTTACTTGCGATCGTAGTTTAGGATAGCCACCGAGTCAAAGCTGGCTTGCTGCGGTCAAACTCCACCAGCCCTTTGTTGATCTTGATGAATATGTAGTTAGTTACGATGTAAGTCTTGCTGAGTACATTTGTACTCACGTTTGCCTATTTTATGTTTTTGCAGAGAGGCGTCGGTCTCGCTAGTAGTTCGCTTGGACTTGACGTTTAGCTTGTTACCTCAGCTACGATCTTGTGCCCTCGGCGGATCTGGTAGATAGCCGGCTTCTCGGCCTTTTAAATTTGTAGATGTCTCAGTACTCGGACATGTTAAGCTTCCGCTTGTGCCTTGACTTGTATGCTTCGAGTGTTGGGTCATGAGACCCATGTTTGTAATATCTCTCCTCGGAGCCTAATGAATAAATATTTGAGTCGTAGAGTTATGTTGTGATGCCATGTTGTATTTACACATATTGAGCATATTGTGTGTATGTTTGAAATGCTTGGTATGTGTGGGATCCGACAATCTAGTTGTTTATCCTTGGCAGCCTCTCATATGGGGAAATGTAGTCCGTGCTTCCCGAGCGATAGTAGTCCGCTACAGCCCGGTTCACCGGAGTCCTGCTAGCCCAAAGACTACTGCTTTGGACACTTGACTGGCGGCATATGTTTCACTTGGTTCCTATGTCTGTCCTTTGGGAAATGTCACGCGGTGACATCCGAGTCCTGCCTAGCCTGCTACAGCCGGGTTATCGAGTCCTGTTAGCCCAGGTACAGCCCGTTCATACGTTGATGACCGACATGCTTGATGTGATTCATGTATGCCTGTCCCCATGGGTTAGCGCCGCTTTGGGTTCACGACTAGCCATGTCGGCCCGGTTCTCTGTCATATGGATGCTAGCGACACTATCATATCGTGAGCCAAAAGACGCAAACGGTCCGGGCCATGGTAAGGCGACACCGTTAGAATACCGTGCGTGAGGCCGCAAAGTGATATGAGGTGTTACCGGCTAGATCGATGTGACTTGGAATCGAGGTCCTGACATCATCAATATTAATCAAGCAGGAGTAGGGTATTACCTCCATCGAGAGGGCCCAAACCTGGGTAAAAACATCGTGTCCCTTGTCTCCTGTTACCATCCGCCTAGACGCACGATTCGGGACCCCCTACTCGAGATCCGTCGGTTTGACACCGACATTGGTGCTTTCATTGAGAGTTCCTCCGTGTGCGTCACCGATAGGCCCGATGGCTCCTTCGATCATCAACAACGACGCGGTCGGTGAGACTTTTCTCCTCGGACAGATCTTCGTGTTGGCGGCTTTGCATCGCGGGCCAATTAAGCAGGCCATCTGGAGAGGATCGAAAGCTATCAGGTCAGATTTGGAAGTTTAAACTATACGGACGATATCCGCGGGGACTTGATCTTGACGGATTCGAGCCGCAACCAAGCGCGCCGACTTGTCTCGATGGGCATGATCTAGCTCGCAGCAGCGAGCGAAGGCCACGGAGGCCGCACTCGATATCCGCTTCGACCCTTAATCCGGGCTGGGTTCCCCGATCGAGGGCGAGTGGTTGGACACCGCCTCGGGGCTACAATGTCTCTGGCGACGAGCGAACTCCATCCTGTCCCTTGCAAAGACCTCGACTCCAGGTGCGGACTCCTCTCCGGACTCCGAACCCTTCGCGCCCGCCAATCGAATCCGATTGGGCTCCGGTCATGGAGTTCATCGCCGCGGACATCTTTCGGCAAGACTCGCCCTTGGCGACATCCTGAATTCACTAAAGTCTCTCTCTTATCCGGAGAGCCCTGGCGGACTACGGACAGGAAGGTTGGGATCTGCGGACGGCGAAGAAATTCAACACCCACCCACCACCCACTTTGTAGCCACTGCCGATGATTTAACCGACATGCTAGACTACGACTCAAGACATCGGCGGTATGGACGGCGATGCCGGAGACGATCAAGACCCAGCGCCTACGAGGCACCGGAAGGCCACCTCATCATATGACATATATATGGTGGACATCCCAAAAGATGGGAGCGGCAATGGAACAACGGAGGATGACCCTCCAAGAAACAGCGAAGCACCGGCGTCGGGCGCCGCTCTAAATCCCGCCACAATAAAAGCGGTGATTCCGCACGGAGATAATAACACCCGGACGGTGCGAAGAGAACCCCTCCAGCAGGACTCAAGCGCAGGAGGAGGGAGAAGCAAGTCCGCACGACGGTCTGCGGCAGAAAGAGAGGTTGAGGACGATAATTATGCGCCTCCCTCCGAAGATGAGGCAAGCCTCGACGAAGACGAGTTTGTCGTGCCTGAGGATCCCGCCGAACAGGAGCGTTTCAAACGCAGGCTTATAGCCACGGCAAGCAGCCTCAAGAAAAAGAAGCAATAGCTTAGAGCTGACCAAGACCTGCTAGCTGACAGGTGGACTGAAGTCCTTGCGGCCGAAGAGTATGAACTCGAACGCCCCTCCAAAAGCTACCCCAAACGCAGGCCGTTGCCTCGACTAGAGGAGGAAGCACTCAAGTCACCAGCGCATGACATGGCAGACCGGCCACCCCGTGGCCGCGATAGAGAGGCCTCTAGACCCTCCGCTCAAGCCACACCCCGACGCCGCTCAAAAAGTACCAAGGCACGGGAAAACGGGCCGGACTTGCGAGATATATTGATGAGGCAAAACATACAAGATCGATCTACGGATCGCGTGGGCGCCCAGCAATGCGGGATGATTACCGTCGCGCCGGATACAGCAAAACCAGCCGGGCCGAACACAGTAGACAAAGCTCATATGAGCTACGTCGTGAGATAGCCCAATACAGAGGCACCGCACACCCACTATGCTTCACAGATGAAGTAATGGATCATCAAATCCTCGAGGGCTTCAAGCCCGTAAACATCGAATCATACGATGGTACCACACAGATCCTTGATGCGGATCGAGGATTATCTCCTCCATATCCACATGGCCCGCGGTGATGATCTACATGCCATCAAATACCTCCCACTCAAGCTTAAAGGACCAGCTCGACATTTGGCTCAATAGCCTACCAGCAGAATCAATTGGTTGTTGGGAGGACACGGAAGCCGCATTCCTTGATAACTTCCAGGGCACATATGTGCGACCACCGGCGCCGATGACCTTAGCCACATAATTCAGCAGCGGAAGAATCGGCGGACAATTCTGGACTCGGTTCCTAACAAAGAAAAATCAAATCGTTGACTGTCCGGATGCAGAGGCCCTTGCAGCCTTCAAGCATAACATCCGCGACGAGTGGCTTGCCCAGCACCTAGGACAGGAAAAGCCAAAATCTATGGCAGCCCTCACAACCGTCATGACTCGCTTTTGTGCGGGAGAGGACAGCTGGCTAGCTCGAAGCAACAACTTGGCCAAACATCCTGATAGTCCGGATACCAAGGACAGCAATGGCAGGTCGCCCGCAACAAGAGAAAGCGCCGCGTGCGGCGATAACACTGAAGATCTGACCGTCAATGCGGATTCGAGGCTCTAAACCCGGTCAGCGGAAGAAGCCATTCAAAAGAAATACCCAGGGCCCGTCCAACTTGGACCGCATACTCGATCGCTTGTGCCAAATACATGGCACCCCCGAAAAACCAGCCAATCGCACCAACAGGGATTGTTGGGTGTTCAAGCAAGCAGGCAAGTTAAGTGCCGAACTCAATGACAAGGGGCTGCATAGTGATGACGAGGAAGAGCCCGGCCGCGAACAATAGAGGACGAAGGTTTTCCCACACAAGTGCGGGCGGTGAACATGATATCGCAAACCCACATACCCAAAAGGGAGCGGAAGCGTGCACTACGGGGCGTATATGCGATGGAGCCAGTCGCCCCAAAGTTCAACCCATGGTCTTCCTGCCGATCACCTTCGATCGAAGGACCACCCACTAGCATCCATCATGGAGGCTTCGCGCGTGGTTCTTGACCCAATTATTGACGGATTTCACCTCACGAGTCCCGATGGGCGGCGGAAGCAACCTGAACCTGCTTTATCAGGATACAGTGGGCAAAATGGGCATAGACCCCTCAAGGATTAAACCTACAAAGATGACCTTTAAAGGCGTCATACCGGGTGGAGAGGCCAATTGTACAGGCTCAGTCACACTCGAAGTGGTCTTTGGATCTCCGGATAACTTCGAGCGAAGAGTTAATCTTGACATCGTCCCATTCCACAATAAGCTATCATGCCTCGCTCGGACGAACCGCATTTGCAAAGTTCAATGCGGTGCCGCACTATGCATACCTCAAGCTCAAGATGCCAGGCCCTCGAGGAGTAATCACGGTCAATGGAAATACCGAACGCTCTCTCCGAACGGAGGAGCATACGGCGGCCCTCGCGACGGAGGTGCAAAGCAGCCTCTCACGGCAATTCTCGAGTCCGTCCACTAAGCGTCCGGACACCGCCAAGCGCGCCCGAAGTAACCTGCAACAAGACCACCTGGCACGATTCAAGCACGAGTAGCAATCCGACCCCAACCCCAGCCCTCACGAAATTGCGATGCTAGTATTACGCGTACATAATTACGCTCTGGAGATACCATGCGCACATGGGGAGGGGCAAGACAACGGTACGCCAAGAATGCGGCTCGACCGCACCAGGGGCTCCCGTTTGTGTCACTCCCTTTTTCTTTTTTCCTTTTTCTTCCTTTTTTTACTTCCAGGACTCCGTCTTTGAGAAGTCCTGTCCGGCACTCGAATCGCCGAACTCACGATGCAACATCCAAGGAAGTGGAAAGCCACGTCAAGTGTTCAGGTGGTCTCTATTACGAGCATTATACCTGTTTTACATATCGTCCAGCAGCTTACCCTTGGAGGGGGACACGTTAGATAGTCTCATCCCTTGCTTACCGCACTATTTGTATCGCTCTGCTTCCATTGCAGTACCTTTTTGAATAAACAATACACAGCTTTTGCTTATTATTGCTCTATTTCCTTTATATATACATGTTTTCATTTCATGACATGTTGCAACCATACACTTTGGTACGGCCAATACACCAGGGGCTTAAGTATCCCAAAATTATGGTGTGATAAGTCCGAACACTTTCACAAGTGCGGCACCCGAACTTATAACATTATATGAATTGGCTCGAATCATGTCTTGGGTCAATAGTTGGGTTTGCCCGGCTCCGTGTTTTCGTACCTTATGTTCCGCTATATCGGCTAAGGTAGCACCGGAGAACCATCATGATTGTGCCCCAGCTTATCTGGGTCGAGCACCTCTGTGGAGAAAGCTAAAACTGACCGTCATGATAGGGCGAGAGCGGTCGCTGTTCGAGAGGTTTTTCGGGTCCCTAAAGACTTATGCCGCTTAGAGCGAGGAACCGGAATTGTCCGGCCAAAGGCGTGGATAGCGCCCGAACTCGGTCTTCGAATACTAGGGCTTCACGAAATTTAATATTATAGAATTCTATGGCTAAGTGAGAGTGTTCAAGCACTATAAGTCCGGTTGCCTTGTCCGTTGTGTTGGCGCCTCCCTAGATGGACCGAGAATGGGAACAAGAGTGCTCAAGTTTATCCCGAACACCCCAAAGACTGTGGCATGGGGGTCAAAATAACGACTTGCCATCTCTCAAATTTGATAAGCGACCGCACATAAGGTAATATTTTAAATTAATAAGCGTTGCTTAGCGCATATGAACAAGTTTTCAGCGTCAGGGATAACAAATGCGAGTTTATTCAAAATTACATCTCGGAGCACTCATCCGCTATTCGGCGGGCACCCTTCAGAGGCCCTCATAGTACATTTCGGGCGTGCGATGCTCATGGCCCTTCGGTGGCCCGTCCGTCACAAGCCTCTCGCATCCAGCTTGCCCGGTGCACTTTAGCACGGCAAAGGGCCCGACGGACACATTCAATACAGACGAGCGCTTGATGACTTCAAGCCGTGGACAGGCATCCACTAGCCGCTGCACCAAGCCGAAGTAGCTCCCGGGCATGGTGTCCAATGGCCACAGCCGCGCTATAAGGCCCTTCATGGCTTGTTCGGCAACCTTATGGAGCTCGACCAGCTGTTTCAGCTGGTCGCTCAGAAACACGGATGGTCGGCCTCGACATCTTGAGACGAACACCTTCTCTGTGGAGCTCCCCTCCAGGTGCGGTAGAATCGGCAACATCGGGCGACTGGGGCAAATCTGCGAATGCTCTGGAGAGCTCGAATCCGGGTAAGTAACAGGTAATTGACTTTTACATTCTTGCTTTGCATAAAGAATGCCTTACCGCCGCTATCTTCTTTAGTGCTTCAATTTCTTGGAGGGCTTTACGGGCCTCGGCCTTAGCAGCTTTGGCACTCTCAAGAGCCGAGGAGCTCGGACTCTCGAGTCTTGAGTCACGCTCAAACTCTCGTGTTTTTCACGAGCACTGAGCTCTTGCCGTGCCTTGGCCAGCTCGCCTCCCCTTCTCTCGCTCGATCCGTTCCGCAGCCGCTTTGTTTCGACCCACGGACACCGCTTCCTTCGGGGCCGCCACCTCGTTCGTGGCCCTGCAGCACCCATGTTATTCCTGTTATTTTTCGCAACCAAAACCTTTTCTATAAGGTATTTCTTTAATAAGGTATTACTTACCTTCCTTGTCCTCGAGCTCCTTCTTGGCTTGTCCGAGCTCGTTCTCGGACCCTTCGAGTTCCGCTTCAATACATTGACCTCCATGATCGGTCTTGCAGAGGTCAGCGGCGCTGCCTGCATTCCCATATTGACATACTTATGTTAGACTCCTGCGTATATCTTTTAGATCCTTAGTCCGGCTTTTCTTTCCGAACACGAACTAAGCATCGAGAACTCTTGTCTATGGGGTTATATTTTTACATATTCTAAAACTTACCTCAAAGCTTTGTTAGAAGGTTGGTACGAGGCTTGGTCGATCCGCTCTTGGCGGACTGAACTGTCCGGATCACCGCACTCATGACAGTGTTGTGTTCCTCCTCGATGGAAGCGCTGTTAAGCGCCTCCTGTAAGCTATCCGGTGCCTCTGGTTGGACGGAGGACACCAGCGTCTTACCCTTCTTGCGAAGGATCCGCTGTCCGGACTTCGAAACCGCTGATGGTTCCGGCATAGAGTCCGGACGAGGGTCGGGCTTAGAGCCCCTGGGGATCTTGCCCCCCGCGTGCCTGGAGTCCAGGAGGTCGCCTTGTGGCACCTCCTGCGCTACCTCCTCTTGACCAAGCCCCTCTTGGGGCCCCGCCGCGGCGTCGCCCGTAGCGTGAGGCGAGGAGGCGGTCGGAAGCGAAGTACTCTCCATTTCTGTCGTGGTTTTGTCACGGCAGATGTCCTCATGAAAGGACTTAGTCGTGGAGCCATCGCTACGGGTTAACTTGAAAGGGGTTAAAGCGGACGCGAAGACACAAGAGTTATACTAGTTCGGCCCCTTCGATGAAGGTAAAACCCTATGTCTAGTTTGTGATGGGATTGATGTGGTCTCGATGACTAGGGAGCAAATAAGCTTCGCCTAGGCCTCGAGTTGTTGTTCTTGTCCCCTTGAACCGCCGGGTCGTCCCTTATATACACGGGTGGCGCTTGTCGGTTGAAGAGTCCCAATCTCCGGTTCATACTCGTATCCGGGTTGGTCTCTCTATATTCCTAACTTACAGTACAAGTTTACATACTAGGCGGTTTACGGCTCTGAGTTCTAAACCGACTACGGGCCTTGGGCCCTTACTTTCATGCTTGGGCTTTTACACGTTGAACTCTCGATGAAGTTAACCCGGCCGGATAGGCGGTTTATGCCGATAGTAATATCCCCAACATTAGGCCCAGTTGATTTGAACAGGTTCATGTCAATCCTTGATAAAAATCTTCAACTTCAATATCTTCTTGTAATTGTTGAACCGCCATGATATCCCCTTCTCTGGTTCTTTGTAAACCGCCGTGGCGTCATCTTGAGCACCGTAACGGTCCATCATGACATCACCTCTGCATAAAAAGGATCAAAAAGATTCCCTTCTCATTAATGATTGTCTTGAAAAATCGAGGCAACATGCGCGCCCACTCGGCCGCTTCGGACGCCTTGATTCTCGCGCCTGCCTTTCACTCCTTCCCTTATAAATAAAGCCCGAGGGCCCCCTTTTCTCTTCCTCTTCTGCATCTTCTTCTTCCTCGCGACGACCTCAGCTCTGAAGCTCCGCCGCCATCCGCGACCTTCGAGAACCGCACCAACCAAGGCTGCTGCATCAACCTGAGTTAGATCAGAGACTCATCGCCCCCCTCCGCCACAATCTGTAGCGGTAAACTTCTTCATTCTTTGCCTTTAGATCTGCATTAAGTTTTTGCAAGCTCATCCATGATCCTCCATTTTCCTCTACTTCCTACCTTCTGCCGTGATAGTTTTAATCCAAAACAGTATAGATCTCTTCGGTAGTCATTCGCATCTGTTTTTAATACTAGCATCCCTTCCTTTTCTTACGATAGAGTATACATCCTTCTCTGTTTTCTTGAGCGCCTTTTAAAGAACGCAGTAAAACTGTCTTATAGATCTTGCGGTAGATCCAAATAGATTTGACCATTGTGTGAAACCTGTTTACATCAACACTTAGCAGAAAACTTGAATCTGGGCCTTTCTGCCTATGGGCGGTTTAATTCTTGATAGCCAATCCGCCATATGCCATTAGCCCTCTCTTAAACCACCAACTGTACCTTGCATTGTAATTTCACCGGTTTAACACTGAAATTTACAAACCGTAGACAGTGAACCGACACCTGTTTGATTTTCTTTCAGCTCCCCCCTTCCGGAATGGCGAAACAATTTTCTTCTTGCAATTGGGTTCCGTCCCGGATCACGGAAACACAGCTCAACGGCTACGTCACCACTGGCGCTTTAGCCTCAAAAAATGTTCTCCACTGGCGTGTTCCGGAATCGGAATATCCGCCGGAACCTCAAGAAGGAGAGGTGATTGTTTTTATGCAACACCTAGACCGGGGATTCAGCCCGCCCGGATCAAAAAATTTCCGGGATGTCCTCGCAAGCTTCCAACTCCATCCACAAGATATTGGTCCGAACTCTGTGTCCAATATATGCAACTTTCAAGTCTTCTGCGAAGTCTATCTTCAAGAAGAACCAACCGTGGAGTTATTCCGAGATTTCTTTCATTTGAACCGCCGTACAGAGTTCTCGGACGGTCCTAACACAGAACTTGGTGGCATTTCAATCCAAAAAGGAAAAAGTGGACTTTCCTCACGCCAAACATCATAGCCATCCGAAAGATTGGAATCAAACCTGGTTCTATTGCCGGAACACTGCTCCTAACGGAGAAAATCCCTTGCCGGGTTATCGCCCTCACCGGCTTAGCAACAACCACCCATTGCCTTCGCGCTTGACTGCCGCAGAACGGAAGAACTTTGCACCCCAAATTATCAAGCTCCGGGCTCTGATGGCCAACGGCTTAACTGGTATTGACCGTGTCTGCTGTTGGGTTTCTTGGGGCATCTTGCCATTAAGCCGCCGCCCCGGATTGATGCACGAATACACTGGTGACGTCAAAGATCCTCAACGACATCACGAACTATCAATAACTGAGCTTGAAGTTGCCGAGACAGTGAAGAAAATGCTCGATGAACCGATATCCGCGTGCAGCCAAACCGGGTTGGCCCCGTTCTGCGTCTCCAACAAACCGCCCGCGGTAAGGTTCCTCTCATTGCTCTACTGATTTTGATTCCATATTGACTGTATTAATCTCTTATTAATTCTCAGGCTAACAGCTCCTTTTGGAAACGAACGAAACCGGCCTGGGTTCCTCGTGTAAAGACCAAGACCACCAAGAAAGCTGGCAAGAGGAAAACCGCCGGGTCTTCTGAACCGCCGGAGGATGAAGAATCAGATGTTGAGGTAGAGCTTGACTTACTTTGTTATTTTTCATTCATTTCTTGTGATTACAATTCCTAGGATGGCGCGAGGCCATCCATGCGAGAACTGTTGAGGTAATCCTTCTTTCTTCCGATTCGATCTTGTACGGTTAAAAGAATTAGCCGCCTGATCCGGAAAGTGAAACAATCTCACTCTTGTGCTCATTTGAATCAAAACTTTCTTTGAAGACAGAGCAAACTGAAGAGCGCCCGTCGACCCGGCATAGCGGTCAACAAATTACGTCGTCCGGTTTAGGTGACACACCAACCCGGAAAAAGTCGTCCAGAGGTGACTTGTTCTCTGGCGTTATCCTTTGAAAGGTTTGTTCGATGCCCTCTCAATCCGTCGACCGAATTATCGGGCTTCTTCCAACTCGTCTGCGGTTCATCAACCACTCAGCTGCCTCCTCTCAAAGTTGCTGCTTTGGGTAAGCATATTAATCCTTAATTTGTTCCTTGTATTTGTCGGTTTATCATATTCTAACCCTTGATGTTGTAGCACCAAGGCTCGTCTTAGTAAAAATGCCAAGACCCTCGACCCTACTGTGGATGTTGATCCGAAGAAGACTCCAGAGCATCATGGTGCAAATCCCGAAGTTGCTAAAGACAACTCTGCTGGGGTTAATCAAGATGCCAATGCTAATCCGCCGAGGTTGAACCGATGTCCAAGTTGAGGCGTCACATCCTCCTGCTCCACGAGTCTGCAGCAGAACAACGGGACTCAATCTGCTGATCCGCCAAGCCGGGTATGAAAGCGCCAAGCCCAGGTGAAAATGCCAATCCGGCCAGCCCGACCAAAGATGATGATGTCGTAGTTACGGGCACCGCATATACCGCCCCTGGCAATCCGGTTGCTCTATCAAAGCACAGCGCCAAGGAAGAATTCTTGCCATGAGCAAAGGGAAGGAAAAAACTGATCACAGTCGACATGACAATTTCTCTGCCCAAGACCTTCACTCGGCTTCTGAACCGGCTCTACACAAGCCGTGATTTGAAGCCGATGCAGTAAATCTTATGAAGGAACGCTATGAGGTAAACAGTTATGCCTTTCTCTTGTACCTTCATTGCATAGTAGCCCCCAAGGGCGTGTTTGTAATCTTCTTTCAAGCGGTACTTGATATAGAACTCAATACTTTCGAGTCCTTTGTTGTAGCCCCCAAGGGCGGTTCAACTTAGTATAGTTAAACGGGACTTAACATAAAACTCAATGCTTGAGAATTCACCGATGTAGCCCCCAAGGGCAGTTCAACTTAGTATAGTTAAACCGGGACTGTAATTTATATCGCCCAGCAGAACATGTTAGAAAATAACCATTAGCCCCAAGTGCCAAGTTGAATACCTGTATTGAGCTTGGGACTTTGTGATTTATTGGCGGATGAAGATCAAATATGCATTAGCCCCAAGTGCCAAGTGTATGACTGGTTATGCGCTTGGGACTTGTAATGAAAACTACTAACATGCTCCCTTTTTGTGCAGAGTGAGATCGTAACAAACCTCACAAATCAATGATCTTCAAGAAAATCTGAAATCTCAACAAGCAGAAACCTCCAAGGCCAAGGATGAGCTGAAAACCGCCTTGACTACTATGGAGCAGCTCAAGGAGTGGTTTAAGTCCAAGCGGGCCAACTGGGATACTGAAAAGGCGGGCTTGCTAAAATGGGCGGAGGATGCTGAAGCAGCCATTAAACCGGTGACGGAAGAGCTCACTGGATTAAAGCACCAAATCAATGCCATGACCTCTGCAATATTTGGTAAGCAATGTTTCACCAAGGTTGTGATGAATATTCCGTTTTGAAATTTCCTCCGGTTTAACCTGAACTTTCTTAAACCGGTATAGGTAAGCGCATTGCTCATCTGGGCTCTGATATGCGGAAGAAACTCAAGGCCGCGTATACGCTAATTGAACAGCTGTATACCGGCACCCAGCGAGTTATTTGCGCCACTTCTTATGATAACGCAGCTCCGACATTGATCAAGGACACACTGGACCGGCTATCTATGATACCGGCACAGATAGAAGAATTGAAACGATCCGCTGCCCGGGCTAGCACCTTATTGGCACTAACTCGCGCCAAAGCATGGATAGTGACCTTGACCGGTGACATAGCCAAAGGCTTCCCAGTGCTCAAGAAAATGGCGAAGCATTTGATAATGATGCTCTCAAGCGGGTAACAAGGGAGATCGTCCTCTGGCGAGTCAAGCTGGCGAAGAGGCCAACTGACGGTTCACCGCTCCTTCTCTGACGCGAACAACAGGCGGGTTGAAGCTGTTATTCGGAAGTCGCGAACCTTGTTCCACCAACCCGTAAGCACACTTATGCCCCGATGTTGATCCGGCTGAGCTTATAAGTGAAGAGGCTATCTTTCGGGCTTTAACCGGATTGGTGGGCCACCAATGACTTCCGCCATTGGATGGTGAGGAGGAAGAAGTTGAACCGGCGGCAGACGACCCATCTTCTTCCGTCAACCCGGCAATGAAGCTTAATCATCAAGCGGTTGATGCATCGAAGCTACTGTTATGGCGCAATTCCAAATTTTGGGCCTCTGAATGCCTTGTAATAGGATAGCCATCACTTTTGTTTTTAATATGCCTTCGTGCAATGGTGCTGACTCCTTTGATTGAATGATCGAAACCTTCAATTTAGATTGCTGCGATCACAAAATCTTAAACTGCTTTCTGATGATGCATGCCGCCAGACCGGTTTGTGACATTCATATATATATGAAATGAAATATTGAGGTATATAATCAAAATTTTGTGATACAAAATACCTGCCATCGCTGGGCATGAAGTTGGCTTAGCCAATCTTGAAGCGGAGGTTGTATAAACCATTACCGTCAAAGGAGAAAACAGCTCCTGTGTTTATAATGCGGTTTACCATGTAAACCGTGCGGGTCATGACAAGCCCCTGTTACTCCATGATGGGATGTTAACGAAAAAAATCAAACGGAAGAATTATCCCGGATAAAAATGGACCGAATTCCGTCAATTGACAGCTTGAACGGTTTTAAAAAAGCGTTATCGGTTTAAGAAACGCAACAAAGTCAAATAATAGTTATGAAAAAAATATGGAAGCAAAGGTAATGATAAAACCGTTTTGCAAAAAGAGGCTTTCTTGAGCCGATCGGATGGTGTTACCATGGTCGGACACGACCAAGCTCCCAATAAGGTATAGTCATGGTTCAAGTCAGCGGGTCCCCAAGCTGAAACCGTGGCATTATGCCGATCAAGTGGCGTGGCAATGGTTGGGTTTGACCAAGCCCCAAGTGACTCTATGGCCTTAGGCCGATCAAAGGCGTGGTGGTTCAGACTTGACCATGTCCCCAAGTGATCTGGTGGCTCTCGCCTATCAAAAGGTGTTGCATTGGTTCGGACACGACCAAGGCCCCAAGTGATATCATAGAGCTTTTGAAAAGAAAACTCAGGGGGTAAACGGAGGCGCTTTAAAACAGAACAACTCCATGTAACCACGCATGATGTAATGAACAGATACCCGCTTTAGCTAAGGCTCGGTTTATTACTTTATTCATAATATATACGGTCATAATATGTACATAAGTAGAGCCGATGGCTCGGGTATAATAAGGCCAAAGATGAGCTATGTTCCACGGCTGTTGGTCTCCTCCTCGATGTGCGTGAGTCTTTATGCTCTCGAACATCGATCGGATAATGCGACCCGTTGTGCGATTCTTCTTGCGACCACGAAAGGTCCCTCCCAAGGTGGGGATAGCTTGTGCATATCGATCGGTCTTGGATGAGTCGAAGTACCAAATATCCTTCTTGAAAAGTTCTGGTTACGACCGGCAACTATGATAACGACGAAGATCCTGTTGGTAAATCGCCCGGCGGGCAGCTGCTATGTCACGCTCTTCATCCAGCCGATCAAAGCGTCTGTCGTCTTGTCTCGTTATCCGCTTCAACATAAGCTGTCACACGAGGTGAGTCATGAGCGGATGCCACTTTGGGAGAACCGCCTCCGCTCCATAAACCATAAAAACGGCGTGTATCCCGTGGATCTGTTAGGTGCGATATTTATACTCCATAACACAGACGGTAGCTCTTCTACCCAACAACCCGGCGTCCTCTGCAAAGGGACCATAAGCCGAGGCTTGATGCCTCTCAAGATCTCTTGATTGGCTCTTTCCGCTTGACCATTGGACTGTGGGTGAGCTCTTGAAGAAACATCAAGCGGATGTGCTCACGTTCGCGAGAACTCCTTCATAGCACCCTTGGACAAATTGGTACCATTATACGTGATGATCTTGTGTGGAAAACCAAACGGAAAATCACCTTTTGATGAACTGAACGCCGTGGCTGCATCACACTTGCTAACGAGTTACGCCTCTACCCACTTTGTAAATTTGTCGACCGCCACCAGCGGTGGGTCTTCTTGTCCTTGGACCTTACGAAAGGTCCAACCATATCCAACCCCAAGTCACAAGCGGCCAAGTAATTGGAATCATCCTCAATTCTTGGGCGGTACATGAAACACGTCTGGAAAACTTTTGGCAACCATCACATCGTCGACCAGATCTTCCGCATCGGCATGGGCGGTTAACCAATAGAAACCGTGGCGGGCGCTTTAGCCACCAAGGATTTTGAACCGCGAGGTGACCACAATCTCCTTCGTGGATCTCACGCAATATTTCACAGCCTTCCTCGGGGACACACAGCGTTGAAACGCCCACGACACCTTTGCAATGATGCAACTTCGCCATTAACAATGATCATAGACTTAGATCGCGAATTATCTGCCGGACCAGCGTCTCATCTTACGGTAACTTCGCCCGGTTCATATCGCCCGGATAAGAAGCGTCAATCCGGAATAGCGTGCGAGCTGCCACCAATTGAGCCTCCGGATCAGGAATAGCCAAATCCGCTTCACCGGGGATCTTGGTAGCGGGTTGTGCGATCGTCAAGAAAAACATTAGGCGGGACGGTTTGCGTTGAGAGCCCAACCGGCTTAAAGCGTCCGCCGCTTCATTCTTCCGATGGTCCATGTGGTCCACCTGGTAGCCCTTGAAATGACCTGCAACAACATCCACCTCACGACGATATGCAGCCATGAGTGGGTCCTTTGAATCCCAAGTGCCAGACACCTATTGAGCCACTAAGTCCGAGTCACCGAAGCACTTAACCCGGCTTAGATTCATCTCCTTAGCCATCCGAAGACCATGGAGCAAGGCTTCATACTCAGCTGCATTGTTAGTACAAGGGAACATTAAGCGGAGAACGTAACAAAACTTGTCACCTCGTGGGGAAGTTAATCGACTCAGCCCCGAGCCCTCAACTGCCTAGATCCGTCAAAATGGATGGTCAATATGTATGATCCGGATTTTCTTGAGTAACTTGCAACTCCGTCCAATCATTAATGAAATCCACAAGTGCTTGAGACTTCACATGGTCCGAGAGCACGTACTTCAAACCGTGCGCCCCAAGCTCTATAGCCCACTTTGCAATCCGGCGATCGCTTCCGGTTACGTATGATATCACCTAAGGGAGGCGGGCCGACCCTTGTGATGGGGTGCCCTTGGAAATCTGCTTGATTTCGACTTGCCATAAAACTCCATACACCAGCTTACGCCAATGCGGATACCTTTGCTTAGATTCAATAAGCACCTCACTGATATAATAAACCGGACGTTGAACCGGATGCTCCTTTCCTGCCTCCTTCCGCTCTACCACAATTGCCACGCTGACCGCCCTGGCGTTAGCAGCATCATATAGAAGAAGCGGCTCCTTGTCGATGGGACCGGCGAGTACAGGCGGGTTGGCCAATTGCCGCTTTAAGTCCTCCAACGCTTCATCGGTGGTGGACTCGAACAAACTGACTGTCTTCTTGACATCTGGTACAAAGGATGGCCTTCTCTCCGGCGGTGATAAACCGGCTCAATAGCGATGGTCGGCCCGTAAGCGCTGGACATCATTAATACACTTTGGTTTAGCCGAGGAGGTGATAGCCGTAATCTTCTCGGATTAGCTTCAATCCCCTGTTGGACACGAAAACCCAATAACACTGCGGAACACCAAAAACACATTTGGCGGGTTGAGCATCATCTTGTAAACCGCATGTTGTCAAGGTTTCTTTCAAATCATCAATCGGTGTTTCCTTCTTCCTTGACTTAACCACAATATCATCCACATAGGCATGCACATTCGGCTGATCTGTTTATGCAAGCAATTACTGTACACAGCGTTGATAAGTTGCTTGGGCGCTCTTGAGCCCAAAGGCATAGACACATAGCGAAGGCTCAAATGGAGTGATAAGCGCTGTCTTCTCCTGGTCATAACTGCCATCTTGATCGATGATATCCGAATCGCATCCAAAAAGCTCAAGCGCTCACAACCAGCGATGGCATCAATAATCTGGTCAATGCGGGGAGGCAAAAAGGATCTCTTGGGCAAGCTTTGTTAAGATCTGTGTAATCCACACATGCGCCAAGTGCCGTTTTCTTAAGAACCAGCACGGATTAGCAAGCCACTCTAGATGGAAAACTTCAGCGATAAAGCCAGCTCCTAAGAGCACAGCCACCTCCTCTCAATGGCCTTCGCCTTTCTTCGTTAAACCGTGACTGTTTCACGGTTTGTACTTAGGATCAACATTAAGAGTGTGCTCAGCGAGTTCCCTCGGTACACTGGCATGTCGAAGGCTTCCATGCAAAAATGTCCGGTTCTCATGGATGAACTTCGATGGCGCTTTCCTATTTGGATCAAGTTAGCGATCTTTGAAGCTGCTTGGGCGGATCGCCCGAGCACAAAGTCAATGAGCTTAGTCTCATTGCCGATTTGAATTTCAGGGCGGATCATGCTCGTAGTTGGCTTCTTCAATGGAGTCATATCCGCGGGATCGACATTGTCCTTATAATACTTCAGCTCCTCGGTGGCACAAACCGACTCTGCGTAAGCCGCATCACCTTCTTCACACTCCAAAGCGATCTTGCGGCTCCGTGAACCGTTATTGTCCCTTGTGACTGGCATCTTGAGCTGAAATAGATATAACAAGGCCGTGCCATGAATTTGGCATAAGCGGCCGCCCAAACAGAGGCGTGATATGGACTTTGGATTTTCACCGCTTCAAGCGTCAATGTTTCGATCTGGAATTATATTCATCTCCCAAAGCCACCTCGAGCTATCTTACCAACGGATATCTTGACTTGCGGTACCACACCATGGAACCTTGTATTGGATGGTTTGAGATGTTTATCTGTTAACCCCATACGGTGGAAGGTCTCATAATGCAGGATGTTGATGCTGCTCCCTCCATCCATAAGCACCTTGGTGAACTTATAACCTCCCACGAGGTGCCACCACGAGGCTAGCTGACCGGATTATCAACCGGGAGGATGATCCTCTCTACTCCGTATAATGGGCTGCTCTGACCAGCGTAGGTAATGAGGCACGGCCGGTTCAACAGCATTGACTGCCCGCTTCTGAAGCTTCCGGTCTCGCTTGTCTAAGCTAGTGGTGAACACGTGGTACTGCCCATTATTCAACTGCTTTGGGTTGCTCTGATACCCCGACTGCTGCTGCTGCTGATTGTAACCACCTTGGTTATTACGATTAGTCGATTGTTGGGATTACCATTAAATCCTGAACGAATTTCCTCCACCGTAACTTCGGCTCGGATCATGAACGCCCGCGGAGCCTTGATCATACGGAAAGCATTAGAACTTTTGAACTCCTGCATAATGTATCAATCCTTCCGGTGATTTCTTTGGCGCCTCTGTTGGGGAGCGTTGCGAGAAAATTAAAATTTTCCTCGGTTTCACCAAGATCCATCTATGGGTTCATCTAAGCAGCGAGTCATGGGAGAGTGATTGCATCTACATACCACTTGTAGATCGCGTGCGAAGCGTTCAATGGAGCAGGGATGATGGAGTCGTACTCGCCGTGATTCAGATCACCGATGACCTAGTCTTGAGCGGACAGCACCTCGCGTTCAACACACGTAAGGAGAGGATGGCGTCTCCTCCTTCTTGATCAAGCAAGGGGAAGGAGAGGTTGATGATGATCCAGCAACCTGCCGGCGTGGTGGTGGATGCAGCGAGAACTCGGCGGGGCTTCGCTAAGCAACTACGGGAGGAGGAGGAGGTGTTGCGGGGAGGAGGGAGGCACCGGGGCTTATGGGTGCGGCCACCTCCTCCCTCCTTTATATAGGTGCAAGAGAGGGGAGGCACAGCCTTGCCCCTTCCTCCAAGGAAGGAGTGCGTCCAAGAGGGGAGGAGTCCATCCTCCCAAGGCACCTCGGAGGTGCCTTCCCTTTAGGACTCTCCCTTTCTCTTATATCTTGGCGCATGGGCCTCTTGGGGCTGGTGCCCTTGGCCCATATAGGCCAAGGCGCACCCCCCAGCCCATGTGCCCCCGGGCAGGTGGACCCCGGTGGACACCGGACCCCTTCGGCACTCCGGTACAATACCGATATGCAGCGAAACTTTTCGGCGACCAAAATAAGACTTCCTATATATAATCTTTATCTCCGGACCATTCCGAACTCCTCGTGACATCAGGGATCTCATCAGGGACTCGAACAACATTCGGTTTGCTGCATACTCATATTCATACAACCCTAGCATCACGAACCTTAAGTGTGTAGACCCTACGGGTTCGGGAACACGTGAACATGACCGAGGCGGCTCTCGGGCAATAACCAACAGCGGGATCTGGATACCCATGTTGGCTCCCACATGCTCCTCGATGATCTCATCGGATGAACCACGATGTCAAGGATTCAAACAACCTCGTATACAATTCCCTTTGTCAATCGGCATGTTACTTGCCCGAGATTCGATCGTCGGTATCCCAATACCTCGTTCAATCTCGTTACCGGCAAATCACTTTACTCGTATCCGTAATGCATGATCCGTGACCGGACACTTGGTCACTTTGAGCTCATTATGATGATGCACTACCGAGTGGGCCCGTGATACCTCTCGGTCATACGGAGTGACAAATCCATCTCGATCCGTGTCAACCCAACAAACACTTTTGGAGATACCTGTAATGCACCTTTATAGTCACCCGATTCGTTGTGGCGTTTGGTACACCAAAGCACTCCTCGGTATCCGGGAGTTACGATCTCATGGTCTAAGGAAGAGATACTTGACATTGGAAAAGCTCTAGCAAAGCGAACTACGATCTTGTGCTATGCTTAGGATTGGGTCTTGTCCATCACATCATTCTCCTAATGATGTGATCCCGTTATCAATGACATCCAATGTCCATAGTCAGGAAACCATGACTATCTGTTGACCAACGAGCTAGTCAACTAGAGGCTCACTAGGGACATATTGTGGTCTATGTATTCACACGTGTATTACGATTTCCGGATAATGCAATTATAGCATGAATAAAATACAATTACCATGAACAAGGAAATATAATAATAATACTTTTATTATTGCCTCTAGGGCATATTTCCAACAGTCTCCCACTTGCACTAGAGTCAATAATCTAGTTACATTGTGATGAATCGAACACCCATAGAGTTACGGTGTTGATCATGTTTTGCTTTCATGGAAGAGGTTTAGTCAGCGGATCTGCGACATTCAGATCCGTATGCACTTTGCAAATTTCTATGTCCCCATCTTGAACATTTTCATGAATGGAGTTGAGCGGCGCTTGATGTGCTGGTCTTCTTGTGAAACCTGGGCTCCTTGGCAAGTGCAATAGCTCGGTGTTGTCCGAGAAGAGTTTGATCGGCTCCGGCGCATTGGGTATGACTCCTAGGTGGGTGATGAACTCCTTCACCTAAATTGCTTCATGTGCTGCCTCCGAGGCTGCCATGTACTCCGCTTCACATGTAGATCCATACGACACTACGCTTGCAGCTGCACCAGCTTCTTGCTCCACCATTTAACATATACAATTATCCGGTTTGTGACTTTAAGTCATCCAAATCTGTGTCGAGGCTAGCATCGGCGTAACCCTTCTGACGAGCTCTTCGTCACCTCCATAAGCGAAACATGTCCTTTGTCCTTTTCAAGTACTTGAGGATATTCTTGACCGCTGTCCGGTGTTCCTTGCGGGATTACTTTGGTACCTTCCTACCAAACTTACGGCAAGGTTTACATCAGTGCAGTACACAGCATGGCATACATAATAGAACCTATGGCGAGGCATAGGGGATGGCGCTCATCTCTTCTTTATCTTTTGCCGTGGTGGGGCATTGAGCGAGCTCAATCTCACACCTTGTAATACAGGCAAGAACCCTTTCTTGGAATGATCCATTTGAACTTCTTCAAAATCTTATCAAGGTATGTGCTTTGTGAAAGACCTATGAGGCGTCTTGATCTATCTCTATAGATCTTGATGCCTAATATATAACAACTTCTCCAAGGTCCTTCATTGAAAAACTTTTATTCAAGTAGGCCTTAATGCTGTCCAAGAGTTCTATATCATTTCCCATCAAAAGTATTTCATCTACATATAATATGAGAAATGCTCTGAGCTCCCACTCACTTTCTTGTAGCGAGGCTTCTCCATAAGTGCGCATAAACTAAGCGCTTTGATCATCTCATCAAGCGAATGTTTAACTCGAGATGCTTGCACCAGCCCATAAATGGATCATTGGAGCTTGCATACTTTATTAGCATTCTTAGGATCGACAAAACCTTCCGGCTGCATCATATACAACTCTTCCTTAAGATAATCGTTAAGGAATGCCGTTTTGGCGTCCATCGCCATATCTCATAATCATAGTATGCTGCAATTGCTAACATGATTGGACGGACTTAAGCTTAGCTACGGAGAGAAAGTCTCATCGTAGTCAATCCCTTGAACTTGTCGATAACCCTTAGCGACAAGTCGAGCTTATAGATGGTAACATTACCATCGCGTCCGTCTTCTTCTTAAAGATCCATTTGTTTTCTATAAGCTCGCCGATCATCGGGCAAGTCTGTCAAAGTCCATACTTTGTTTTCATACATGGATCCTATCTCGGATTGCATGGCTTCAAGCCATTTGTTGGAATCTGGGCCGCCATCGCTTCTTCATAGTTCGAAGGTTCACGTTGTCTAACAACATGATTTCCGGGACAGGGTTGCCGTACAACTCTGGTGCGGAGCGTGTCCTAGTGGACCTCTGAAGTTCGGTAGCAACTTGATCCGAAGTACCTTGATCATCATCGTTAATTTCCTCTCCGATCGGTGTAGGCACCACGGGAACATTTTCTGAGCTGCACTACTTTCCGGTTCAAGAGGTAGTACTTCATCGAGTTCTACTTTCCTCCCTTACTCCTTTAGAGAGAAACTCTTTTCGAGAAAGGATCCGTTCTTAACAACAAAGATCTTGCCTTGGATCTAAGGTAGAAGGTATACCCAATGGTTTCCTTAGGGTATCCTATGAAGGCGCATTTTTTCGACTTGGGTTCGAGCTTTTCAGGTTGAAGTTTCTTGACATAAGCATCGCATCCCCAAACTTTTAGAAGCGACAGCTTAGGTTTCTTCCCAAACCATAATTCATCGGTGTCGTCTCAGCGGTTTAGGCGGTGCCCTATTTAAAGTGAATGTAGCTGTCTCTAGGCGTATCCCCAAAATGATAGCGGTAAATCGGTAAGAGACATCATAGATCGCACCATATCCAATAGAGTGCAATTCGACGTTCGGACACACCGTTCTGTTGAGGTGTTCGGTGGCGTGAGTTGTGAAACGATTCCACATTTCCTTAAGTGTGTACCAAATTCGTGACTTAAATATTCTACTCCACGATCGATCGCAAGAATTTTATCTTTCGGTCATGTTGATTCTCTACTTCATTCTAAAATTCCTTGAACTTTTCAAATGTCTCGGACTTGTGTTTCATCAAGTAGACATACCCATATCTACTCAAGTCATCGGTGAGTGAGAACATACGATATCCTCCATGACCTCAACATTCATTGGACCGCACACATCGGTATGTATGATTTCCAATAAGTTGGTTGCTCGCTCCATTGTTCGGAGAGCGCAGTCTTGGTCATCTTGCCCATGAGGCATGGTTAGCATGTGTCAAATGATTCATAATCGAGAGACTCTAAAGTCCATCGGCATGGAGCTTCTTCATAAGCTTGACACCAATGTGACCAAAGGCGGCGATGCCACAAGTATGTGGGACTATCGTTATCAACTTTACATCTTTTGGTATTCACACTATGAACATGTGTAACATTACGTTCGAGATTCATTAAGAATAAACCATTGACCATCGGACATGACCATAAAACATTTCTCTCATATAAATAGAACAACCATTATTCTCGGTTTAAATGAGTAGCCATCTCGTATTAGCGAGATCTTGATACAATGTTCATGCTCAAACTTGGTACTAAATAACAATTATTGAGGTTTAAAACTAATCCTGTAGGTAAATGTAGAGTAGCGTGCCGCGGCGATCACATCGACCTTGGAACCATTCGGCGCACATCGTCACCTCGTCCTTCGCCATCTCTGTTTATTCCGCAGCTCTGCTGTGAGTTACATATATGAACAGCGGCACCCGTATCAAATACCGGGAGTTACTACGAGTCTTGGTAAGGTACACATCAATTACATGTATATCAAATATACCTTTAGTGTTGCCGGCCTTCTTATGCGCTAAGTATTTGGGGCAGTTCCGCTTCGATGACCCTTCCTTTGCAATAAAAGCACTCAGTCTCGGGCTTGGGTCCATTCTTTGACTTCTTCCGGCAAGCTGGCTTGCGGGCATGCAACATCCTTGCCGTCCTTCTTTAAGTTCTTCTTTCCCTTGCCCTTCTTGAACTTAGTGGTTTTATTGACCATCAACACTTGGTGCTCCTTCTTGATTTCTACCTCTGCTGACTTGACATTGAAAATACATCGGGAATAGTTTTCACCATCCCACGCATATTGTAGATCATCACAAAGCTCTTGTAGCTTGGTGGGGCGGCGAAGGATTCTGTCAATGACCGCCTCGTCCAGGAGGTTAATGTCCAGTGGGACGGCGGTTGTGCAACCCGGACATTTTGAGTATGTGCTCCTTGCGAACTATTTTCCTCCATCTTACAAGCTATAGAACTTGTCGGAGACTTCATATCTCTCGACCGGGCATGAGCTTGGAAAACTAGTTTCAGCTCCTCGAACATCTCATATGCTCCGTGTTGCTCAAAAGCGCTTTTGGAGCCCGGTTCTAAGCGTAAAGCATGCCGCCTGAGCGAGGGAGTAATCATCGACCGAGACTGCCAAGCGTTCATAACGTCTTGGTTCTCAGGGATGGGTGCTTCACCTAGCGGTGCTTCTAGGACATATTGTTTCTTGGCTGCTATGAGGATGATCCTCGGGTTCGGACCCAGTCCGAATAGTTGTTGCCATCGTCTTTCAGCTTGGTTTTCTCTAGGAGCGTTGAAGTTCATGGTGACATGGCGTTGGCCATTTGATCTACAAGACATATTTTGCAAAGACTTTAGACTAAGTTCATGATAATTAAGTTCATCTAATCAAATTGTTTAATGAACTCCCACTCAGATTGACATCCCTCTAGTCATCTAAGTGTTACATGATCCGAGTCGACTAGGCTGTGTCCGATCATCACGTGAGACGGACTAGTCATCGTCGATGAACATCTTCATGTTGATCGTATCTTCCATCGACTCATGTTCGACCTTCGGTCTCTTGTGTTCGAGGCCATATCTGTACATGCTAGGCTCGTCAAGTTAACCCTAAGTGTTTATGCATGTGTAAAACTGTCTTACACCGTTGTATGTGAGCGTAAGGATCTATCACACCCGATCATCACGTGGTGCTTGAAGCGACGAACTTTAGCAGCGGACGCAGTTAGGGGAACACTTTCTTGAAATTATTATAAGGGATCATCTTATTTACTACCGTCGTTCTAAGTAAACAAGATGCATAAAACATAATAAACATCACATGCAATTATATAAAGTAGTGACATGATATGGCCAATATCATATAGCTCCTTTGATCTTCATCTTGAGGGCTCCATGATCATCTTGTCACGGCATGACACCATGATCTCCATCATCATGATCTCCATCATCGTGTCTCCATGAAGTTGCTCGCCAACTATTACTTCTACTACTATGGCTAACACGTTTAGCAATAAAGTAAAGTAATTTACATGGCGTTGAATCAATGACTCACGGGTCATACAATAATTAAGACAACTCCTATGGCTCCTGCGGTTGTCATACTCATCGACATGCAAGTCGTGATTCCTATTACAAGAACATGATCTCATACATCACAATATATCATTCATCATTCATCACAACTTACGGCCATATCACATCACATGACAATTGCTGCAAAAACAAGTTAGGCGTCCTCTAATTGTTGTTGCATCTTTTACGATGGCTGCAATTGGGTTCTAGCAAGAACATTTTATTACCTACAAATAACCACAACATGATTTTTCAACTTCTATTTACCCTTCATAAGGACCCTTTTCATCTAATCTGCTCCAACTAAAGTAGGAGAGCAGGACACCCGCTAGCCACCTTATGCAACTAGTGCATGTCGATCGGTGGAACTTGTCTCACGTAAGCGTCGTGTAAGGTCGGTCGGGCAGCTTCATCCCACAATACTGCTGAAGCAAGAAAAGACTAGTAGCAGCAAGCAAGTTGACAAGATCTCGCCCTAGCGAAATTGTGTTCTACTCGTGCAATGAGAACTACGCATAGACCTAGCTCATGATGCCCTTTGTTGGGGAGCGTTGCGAGAAAATTAAAATTTTCCTCGGTTTCACCAAGATCCATCTATGAGTTCATCTAAGCAACGAGTCATGGGAGAGTGATTGCATCTACATACCACTTCTAGATCGCGTCGGAGCGTTCAATGGAGCAGGGATGATGGAGTCGTACTCGCCGTGATTCAGATCACCGATGACCTAGTCTGAGCGGACAGCACCTCCGCGTTCAACACACGTGCGGAGGCGGATGGCGTCTCCTCCTTCTTGATCCAGCAAGGGGAAGGAGAGGTTGATGATGATCCAGCAGCACGGCGGCGTGGTGGTGGATGCAGTGAGAACTCGGCGGGGGCTTAGCTAAGCAACTACGGGAGGAGGAGGAGGTGTTGCGGGGGAGGAGGGGCGCCCGGGGCTTATGGGTGCGGCCACCTCCCTCCCTCCCTTTATATAGGTGCAAGAGAGGGGGCGCAGCCTTGCCCCTTCCTCCAAGGAAGGGAGTGCGACCAAGAGGGGAGGTCCATCCTCCCAAGGCACCTCGGAGTGCCTTCCCTTTAGGACTCTCCCTTTCTCTTATATCTTGGCGCATGGGCCTCTTGGGGCTGGTGCCCTTGGCCCATATAGGCCAAGCGCACCCCTACAGCCCATGTGGCCCCAGGCAGGTGTACCCCGGTGGACCCCGGACCCCTTCGGCACTCCGGTACAATACCGATAGCAGCGAAACTTTTCCGGCGACCAAAATAAGACTTCCTATATATAAATCTTTACCTCCGGACCATTCGGAACTCCTCGTGACGTCCAGGGATCTCATCAGGACTCGAACAACATTCGGTTTGCTGCATACTCATATTCATACAACCCTAGTGTTGGGAGATAACTCTTGAATGTAAACATACAGAAAGGGCAGGCTACCCTAAATCCATAATTAGGGCCCACAAAGCATGAGGCCGGGCGCCAAGCGGATTAGGGTCCATAAATGTAAACCGCCTTAGTCATGTAACTTGTCTTTGTAAGATAAGAGAGAAGGGCCGGGCAGACACTTGTATGGCGGACTCCGGACTCTATGAACCGGCCAAGTGTCAACCCGTGTATATAAGGGGCGACCGGTGGCGGTTTAGGGACAGACAATTGAGGCTTAAGCGAAGCTATTGCTCCCTAGTCGCGAAATCACATCAATCCCATCACAAACTAGATGTAGGCTTTTACCTTCATCGAAGGGGCGAACTAGTATAACTCTCGTGTCTTTGTGTCGCTTTAACCCCTCTAAGTTAACTTGTCATACGATGGCCTGCGACTAAGTCCTTTCATGAGGACATCTGCAGTAGCAATTCCACGACGGTTAGGCGCCCACCGTGGGGCTATCGCCTGATGGTTTGATGATCTTAGAGGCGAGTTCGAAGGAATCGAAGGCTATCTTTGTGGGCTGGATGACTAAGAGTCGTCATGGCAAGCTCTACATCGACGATCTGATTGGGGCCCGAGGCTGGCTCGATTAGTCTGATGTACGGGTCCCCTTTGGTGGCATACGCGTGTTCATCGGCAAGATCGGCGAGCCAGGGCTGGGCGGACATCTGCACCGACCTCGTCGAGGAGCGGCTCGGCGGCGAAGAAGAATCCTGCCACAGCTAAACCGGCTATCAAAGCGTGCTTTAGTGGGAGTCATCCACGGAGGCTGAGGCGGATCAGCATCTGGCGGCGAAACCGTTGTCTACTCGATGGCGAGTCGTCGACCGGAGAAACCGAGTCTGTACCGGTGCAAGATGGCGGATCGAGGGCTGTTCCGGCGGTGAAATATTCGGACCCTTTGATCTGCCCAACGGGTTGGAATCTTCATGGCGGTACATAGCGGCGCTTCACTCTTGACCATGGCGCCGATGGTCGCCCGGTTCAGCAGCGATGATGGCAGCCGGGAAGGAGGCCTGTCGCCCGCCGGCTCAAGTTTTATCGAGCTATTGACGCGTGGCTGTGCTCATGGCGAGAGCTAATCCGGCGGATCAAGACCTACTGGCGGAGATGCAAAGGTGAAGGAACAAATCACTAAGGCTAAAGCAGATCGGCGGCCCGCGGGCGTGAGGATGGCGGCGGAGCAGGCGCTTTGGATCGCGAGCTTATAGGCTCATCTTTGGATCGAGCGCGTCACATGAAGTCATGAAAAGAAAATCAGATTCCGTTTGCCTTGGTTTTCGAGGAAAGAGCTCTTCAATACCCGAGGCGAGGACGATAATCCGCCGCCCGGTGGTGAACGGCGGAAGCACAGGGACGGTAGCGCCGATTCAGCCCGTATGATAGATCTGCCTCGCCATCATGCGGCGCGCCCAGGCTGTCACGAACACCTCGGTCACTACTCCAACCCGATGGATAACCTCGTTGCGGCTGCGGCACGGTTGGGCGATTCAATCGGCGATTCACGCGGGTAGAAACTCACGCCGGAGCGAAAAGGCTCCTCGGGGCGGCCACAGCTCAGCGAGGCGTATTCATCGATCGGGATCGGATCCTCCACCCCCGCCCAAGCGGAGTTACTGCCGGCACCGCAGACGAACCGGCGTATCAAGCAATGCGCAGCAGCGGTCCGCCTCGCGGCAACAACCCGGCGGGTGGCAACGCTCAAGTGGTGGTGGACGGGCGAGGGCACGTAGGGAGGCGAGTTAGCAGCACAACATGAGGATCATCAGCTTTCGCGCCCGGTTGGCCGACCATCTTGAACCAGGGTCACGTTTGGCTCTTTGGGGTGCCTTGCCTCGTCCCGCTTTATGCAATGTCGTTTGCCCAAGGACTTCAAAGGGCCCGCAAGGTGCCCAATTATACCGCCGATTTGGCTCGAGCGTGGATAAAAGCTATGAGATGGCCATGGAGATCTTGGATGTGGATGAAGCTGCGTGTGCGAAGTATTTCACCATGATGTTGGAAGATGCGGCCCGTGCTTGGTTGAAGAACTTGCCGTAACTCAATCAGTTCATGGACCCGATTGCGGACCCAGTTCATTCAAAATTTCAAAGACACACGTAAACAGCCCATATGCGTGGTAGATTTGGCGGCTTGTGTCGAGCGGAGGAGAATCCACAACCCATTGGGTGCGCGCGTTTGGAAGTTTACATTCTTGAGACGGATCAACCACGATTCGCGATCTTAACCCTAGAAGGCAGCTGCCGGTTCAAACCGTTAAAGTTGAAGCTGGAGTGCATGAAGCGTTTTTGCAATGACATGGGCACTCTCATGGGCGTTTTAGTAAAGTATGCTGATTTTGATAGTACCAAGGATCCCGAGTGCGAGGAGGATGACGAAATAGGGAAGGAAGCGAACAGCAACTCGAGGCCAGCGACATCGATCGGCGGTAATGGAGGAAACAAGCGTAAGGCAAGCGATGCGTGGGCCGTAGCCAACACCAGCGCGCAGGACAAGGGTCGGCGGCGCAAGGGTAAGCAATCAAACCGGGCGGTGCGCCAAGTCACAATCGGATCGTTTGAATTACCTATTGAATCAACCCTGTCGAAGCATGGGGCGAAGGAGGCACCGAAAACCACCTCTGGAAGGATTGTTATATTATGCGGGAGTTCAAAAGTTCTAATGCTTTCGGTATGATCAAGGGCCGGTGGCGGTTCAGAGTCCGCCCGGAATTCTGATGGAGAAATTCCGGCCCGGGGTTGGTGGTAATCCGGCGGGCGAACAATCGGGACAATCGAACAATCAGAACCAAGGTGGTTACAATCAACAACAGCAGCGATCGGGTTATCAAAGTAATCCGAAGCGGTTGAGCAGTGGGCGATACCATGTCTTTACCACCAGCTTGGACAAGCGGGACGAAAGCTTGAGCGGGCAGTCAATGTTGTTGAACGGCGCGCGCGCATTACTCGCTGGTCGAGCAGCCTATTGTATGGGCGAGAGGATCATCCTCCCGGGTTTACAATCCGGGTCAGCTAACCTAGTGGTGGCACCTCGGTGGGAGGATACAAGTTTACCAAGGTCCTTATGGATGGCGGGAGCAGCATCAACATCACGTACTACGAGACCTTCCGGCGTATGGGGTTAGCGGATAAGCATCTCGGGCCGTCCAGCACGGTGTTTCACGGTGTGGTGCACGGCAAGTCGGCATACCGGTCGGTAAGATAGCTCGGAGGTGGCCTTTGGGGATGAACATGACTCGGATCGGAAACATTGGCGTTTGAAGTGGTGAAAATTCAAAGCCCTTACCACGCCCTGTTTGGGCGGCGGCTTATCTTAAGTTTATGGCGCGGCCTTGTTATGTCTATTTGCAACTAAAATGCGGGTCACAAAGGGGCGATAACGGTTCATGGGGCCGCGAGGATCGCTTTGGAGTGCGAGGAAGGTGATCGACTTCTGCGAGAGTCGGTTTGTGCCAGCGAAGAGCTAAAGCATTATAAAGACAATGTTGATCCGGTGGATATGACCCGTTGAAGAAGCCAACTCTGAGCCGAGCGGTTTGAAGTTTAAATCGTGGTGAGACTAAACTTGTTGATTTTGTGCGGCGATTAGTCCAAACAGTTCACCATCGGTGCTAACCTGGATCCTAAATAGGAAGCGCGCTCCTCGAGTTAGATCCATGAGAATCGGGACATTTTGCATGGAAGCCTTGACATGCCGGTGTACTGAGGAACTCGCTGAGCACACTCTTAATGTTGATCCCAAATACAGACCCGGTAAAGCAGTTTCTTCGCGGTTTAACGAGGAAAGGTGCAAGGCCATTGGAGAGGAGGTTGCGGGCTCTTAGCAGGGGTTTATCGTTGAGGTTTTCCATCGAGTGGCTTGCTAATCCGGTGTTGGTCCTTAAGAAGAATGGCACTTGGCGCATGTGTGGGATTACAGATCTCAACAAGGCTTGTCGGCGAGATCCTTCGCCCTCCCGCATTGATCAAATTATTGATGCTACGGCGGGTTGTGGCGTTGAGCTTTTTGGATCGTATTCGGATATCATCAGTTAAGATGGCGGTTAAGGACCAGGAGAAACGGCGTTTATCACTCCTTTTGGAGCCTACGCTATGTATCTATGCCTTTTGGGCTCGAGGGCGTAAGCAACTTATCGGCGTGCGTCTGAAATTGCTTGCGAACAGATCGGCCGTAGCGTGCATGCTTATGTGGATGATATTGTGGTTAAGTCAAGGAAGAAGGAAGCGTTGATTGAGGATCTAAAAAACTTTTGACCACTTGCGGGTGTACAAGATGATGCTCAACCCGGCCAAATGTGTCTTGATTGTTCGGCGAGCAAGTTATTGGGTTTTCTTGTGACCAATAGGGGATTGAAGCTAATCCGGAGAAAATTACGGCTATCACCTCCTTGGCTAAGCCAAAGTGCATCAATGATGTCCAGCGATTGGCGGAGTCGGATTGCCGCGCTAAGCGGTTTATCGGCTGCCTCGGAGAAGGCCATTCCTTTGTACCGAATCTTTGAAGAAGGCGGATCGGTTTATGCAGGTTAAGCTGCCGATGAAGCATTGGAGGATTTAAGCGGCAGTTGGCCAACCGCTTTGTTCTCGCCGCTCCCATTGACAAAAGTCGCTTCTGTTATATGTTCTTTGCTAATGCGGGCGATTAAGCGTAGCCATTAATGGTAAGCGGAAGGGCGGGGAAGAATATCGGTTCAACGGCGGTTTATTACATCAGCGAGGTGCTCATTGAGTCTAGCGAGATATCGCATTGGCGAAGCTGGTATATGGAGTTTTATGGCCGGAAAATGAAGCAATATTTTCGAGGGCATCCCATCACGGTGGTCGATTCAGCTCCTTGGGCGATATCATCTGAGACCATGAAACAAGCTGGGCGGATTGCTAAGTGGGCCATAGAACTTGGGCGCCACGGTTTCTGGTATGTACCTCGGACGGCGGTAAAATCGAGCACTTGTGGATTTCATTAAAAAAAAATTTGGGTTTTTTTCCCAATTTTAATTAAAAAAATTTTTTGGGGCCCTTTTTTTTTTTTTTAAAATTTTTTAAAAATTTTTTAAAAAAATTAAACCGGGGGTTTTCAAAGGGGTTTTTTTGGGGTTTTTAAGGTTTTAAAGGGAAAAATTGGGAGGGCCCCAAAGGGCCCCCCCGGGGGGGGGTTTTTCCCCAAACCCCCCAAAAAAAAAAGGGAAAAAAAAACCCAAAAAAAAAAAAAAACCTTTTCCCCCTTTCCCCTTTTTTTTTTTAATTAAAGGGGCCCCGGGGGTTTTCCCAAAAACCCCCTTTTTCCCTTTTTAAAATTTTTTTTTTTTTTTTTTTTGGGGGGGGGGCCCCCTTTAAAAAAAACCCCCCCCTTTTTTTTTGGGGTTTTTTTAACCTTTTTTTTTTTAAATGGGGTTTTTTATGTTTTTTTTTTTAATTTTTTTGGGAATTTTTTTTTTTTTTTTTTTTTTTGGGGGTTTTTGGGTTTTAAAGGGGGTTTTTTTAAAAAAAATTTTTTTTTTTGGGGGGGGAAATTTTTGGGAAAAAACCCCTTAACCCGGGGGGGAAACCTTTTTTTTTTTTTTGTTTGGGGTTTTAAATTTTTGGAATTTTTTTTTTCCCCTTTTTTTTTTTTAAAATTTTTAATTTTTTTTAAAAAAAAATTTTTGGGGGTTTTTAAAACCCTTTTAATTAAAATTTTAACTTGGGGGTTTCCCTTTTTTAATTTTTTAAAATTTTTTTACCAAATTTTTTTAAAATTTTTAAAATTTTTTTTAAAAAAGGCCCCAAAAATTTTTTTGTTTTAGGGCCCCAAAAAATTTTCCAAAAAACCTTAAATTTTTCCCCTTTTTTAAAACCCCTTTTTTCCCCCCTTTGGGGCCCCAACCCCCCCCCAAAATTTAATTTTTTTAAACCCCCAAAAAAAAAAAAAACCCCCCCCCCCCCCTTTGGGGGGCCCCGGGGGCCCAAAGGGGTTTAAAACCCCGGGGGGGGGGCCTTCCCTTGGGTTATATTGGTTTTTTTTTTTTCCCCCCTTTTAAATTTTCCTTTTTTTTGGGGGGGGTTTTTTTTTTTAAATTGGGGGTTTGGGGGGGGGGAAAAAAAGGGGGCCCGCTTTTGAAATTTTTTTTAAATTTGGGGTTTTTGGGGTTTTTTTCCCCCGGTTTTCCGGGGGTTGAAGGCCTTTTTGGGGAAAAAAATTTTTTTTTTTTTGGGGTTTTTTAACCCTTTTTTTTTTTAAAAAAAAAAAAAAAATTTTTAAGGGTTTTTTGGGAACCCAAAAAAATTAAAAAAAAAACCCCTTTTTTCCCCTTTTTTAAAAAAAAGGGGAAAGGGGCCCCCCTTTTTTTTCCCCCCTTTTTTTTTTTTGGGGGGTCCCCCCCCCTTTCCCTTTAAAGGACCCCCTTCCCCCCTTTTTCGGAACCTTTTTGGGGGGTTTTCCGGGGGGCCCCCTTGGGCCCTTGGGAAATTTGGTTTTCCCCCCCCTTTTTGGGGGGGGGCGGGGAAAATTCCGGGGGGGGGGTTTAAAAAAAGGGGGGGGGCCCCGGGGGGGGTTTTTGAAAAAGGGTTGGGGGAAATTTTTTGGGGGGTTTTTTGGTTTGAAAAGGGGGGGCCCCAAAATTATTTTTTTTTCCTTTGGGAAATTTTAAAATTTTTTAAAAAGGCCTTGAGGGAAAAATTTGGGAAGGGGGGAAAGGGGCCCAAAAAAGGGGGGGTTTTTTTTTTAAAAAGGGGTTTGTGGGGTAACCCTTTTCCCCAAAAAAAAAAGGGGCCCGGGGTGGGGTTTTTGGGGAAAAAAAATTTTTTTTTCCTTGGGGGCCCGTTTTAAACCCTTTAAAAAAGGGGTTTTCCTTTTTTTTTTTTTTTTTTTTTCCCGGGGGGGGTTTTAAAAAAAAATTTTTTTAAAAAAAAAAACCCCCAAAAAAAAAAAAAAAAAAAAAAGGGTTTTTTTAAGGGGTTTTTAAAATTTATTTAAAAAAGGGCCCTTCTTCAAGGAAAGGTTTGGATTCAAATGAGCACAGGAATGAGATTTTTTTCACTTTCCGGACTATGCGGCGAATTCTTTTAACTGGCACGAGGTAGATTCGGAAGAAAGAAAGATTACCTCAACAGGGTCGACATGACTGGCTTCAGCATCATCCTGGGAGTTAAAATTGTCAGTAAAAGGAAGAATAAAAGGGACAAGTTACAAGCAAGAATAAACAATCTTAGGGCTAAACACAAAGAGGAGAGCCGGTTTACGGCGACTCCCTCGTGATGATATCAAGCTTTACCTCAACTTCTGAATCTTCGTCTTCCGGCGGATCAGAAGACTCGGCGGTTTTCCTCTTGCCAGCCTTCTTGGTGGTCTTGGACTTTACACGCGGAGCCCGGGCCGGTTTGGTCCGCTTCCAGAAGGAGTTGTTAGCCTGAAAGGTAACAAGGATTAATATATATCAACAAGGCATTAACGTCAGAAAAGCGGTGAGCAGAGCCTTACCGCAGGCGGTTTGTTGGCAACACAGAATGGGGCCAACCCGGTTTGGCTGCAGACAGAGATCGGTTCATCCAGCATCTTCTTTACTGTCTCTGTGACTTCAAGCTCAGTTATTGGTAGCTCGTGACGTCTTTGAGGGTCTTGGAGGCTGCCAGTGAATTGCAGCATCAATCCGGGCGGCGGCTTAATGGCAAGATGCCCCAAGAAACCCAACATCGCACAAGGTCCACACCAGTTAATCCATTGGCCATTAGAGCCCGGAGTTTGATAATTTGAGGCAAAATTCTTCCGCTCTGCGGCGGTCAAGCGTAAAGGCAACGGGTGATGGTTGCTAAGCGGTGAGGGCGGTAACCCGCAAAGGGTTCTCGTTGTTAGGAGCAGTATTCGGCAGTAGAACCAGGTTTGGTTCCAATCTTCGGATAGCTATGGTGTTTGGCGTGAGGAAAATCTACTTCCTTCCTTTTACGGATTGAAACGCCGCCCAGCTCCGTGTTAGGACCATCCAAAAATTCTGTCGGCGGTTCAAGTGAAAGAAATCCGGAACAGCTCCACAGATGGTTCTTCTTGAAGATAGACTTCACGAAAACTTGGAAATTGCATATGTTTGACACGAGTTTGGACCAATATCCTGTGGATGGAGTTGAAAACTTGCAAGGACATCCGGAAGAATTTTGATCCGGCGGGCAGAATCCCGGTCTAAGTGCTGCATAAACACAATTACTTCTCCTTCTTGCGGATCGGGAGGGCATTCGCATCCGGAACCCGCCAATGGAGGACATTTTGGAAGCTAAAGCGCCAGGTGGTACGATCCGTTGAGTTGCGTCTCGGTGATCTTGGACCGGACCCAATTGCAAGCTGAGAATTGTTTGGCCATTCGGAAGACTAAACTGCGAAAGGAAAGGTGAAAAACGATTCACCGTCAACGGTTCAGACACATTATACAAT
Source organism: Aegilops longissima (assembly GCA_021605205.1). Classification (NCBI taxonomy): domain Eukaryota; kingdom Viridiplantae; phylum Streptophyta; class Magnoliopsida; order Poales; family Poaceae; genus Aegilops; species Aegilops longissima. The sequence goes on along the minus strand of CM038678.1, from coordinate 529,809,773 downwards.
GTTAAACTGGCAATTCGGCAGCCAGTTTCCAATTCCGGTTTAACTGAGGACTAATGGAGTGACGGATTAAGCTATCAAAAGTCAAATCGCCCAAAGAGACAGAACTGGAAAATCTACTAAGTGTGGACAGAAACAGGTTTCACATGCGAATGGAGGTAATTTGGATCTACCGAAGATTCAGTAAGAAAAAATTCTGCGACCTATGCAAGCCTTATAAAGGGCAGGAAGGTTCGTGCGTTTTAAACAAGAGGATCTGAACAAAAAGAAAGATGCATAAAGAGTTAAACTGACGGCGGAGCAGTCGCCGCACAGGATGTATACTACGGTTGAATCATACGGCCATGGCAGAGCAGGTATGAGGAAACTAAGATGAACACCTATGAACTACAAGATGAACAGGAACCTTGAGATGCGGATCTAGGGCTTGAAGAGGGCCTTACCGATCTGCAGAACAGCGGAGGAGCGCCAAGAGCCTCTGGTCCAATCAGGTTGATGCAGTGCCTGAACCGACGCTGCGTCGAAGGTCGGAGGCGACGGCGGAGTTTGAGCTGGGCGTCGCGAGGAAGAAGAAGCGGAAGAAGAAGAAAAGGCCCGCGGTCTATTTATAAGGAAACGGGTAATTGACAAGCGAGAATCGAGGAGTCAAAAGCGGCGGACGGCGCAGCGGTCGCCTCGATTTCGGGATAGTATTAAATGAAGGAATCTTCTGTTTGGATTTCTTTATTAAGGATGACGTCAAGGCGCCCTGTTGCTGTGGTCGGAAGATGACGTCATGGCGGTTTAAGCAGATGGCGGTTTACGAAATATGAAGGGAGATTCAGAGTTTCCTAAGATGTTGAAGATTAACATGAACCGTTCAAGTCAATCTGGGCCTAATGTTGGGGAGATAACTCATCGAATGTAAACCGCCTCGAAAGGGCCGGCTACCCTAAATCCATAATTAGGGCCCACGAAGGCATGAGGCCCGGAGCCCAGAGGCGGATTAGGGTCCATAAATGTAAACCGCCTTAGTCATGTAACTTGTGCTGTAAGATAAGAGAGAAGAGACCGAGCCGGACACTTGTATGAGCCGGACTCGGGACTCTGTAGACCGGCCGGGCGTCAAACCGTGTATATAAGGGGACGACCCGGCGGCGGTTTAGGGACAGACAATTCGAGGCTTAGGCGAAGCTATTGCTCCCTAGTCGCCGAAATCACATCAATCCCATCACAAACTAGACGTAGGCTTTTACCTTCATCGAAGGGGCCGAACTAGTATAACTCTCGTGTCTTTATGTCCGCTTTAACCCCTCTAAGTTAACCCGTACGATGGCCCTGCGACTAAGTCCTTTCATGAGGACATCTGCCGTGGCAATTCCACGACACCTAGCGTCACCGAACCTTAAGTGTGTAGACCCTACGGGTTCGGGAGACACGTAGACATGACCGAGACGGCTCTCGGGCAATAACCAACAGCGGGATCTGGATAACCATGTTGGCTCCCACATGCTCCTCGATGATCTCATCGGATGAACCACGATGTCGAGGATTCAAACAACCCCGTATACAATTCCCTTTGTCAATCGGCATGTTACTTGCCCGAGATTTGATCGTCGGTATCCCAATACCTCGTTCAATCTCGTTACCGGCAAGTCACTTTACTCGTACCGTAATGCATGATCCGTGACGGACACTTGGTCACTTTGAGCTCATTATGATGATGCACTACCGAGTGGGCCTAGTGATACCTCTCATCATCACGGAGTGACAAATCCCGATCTCGATCTTGTCAACCCAATGACACTTTTGGAGATACCTGTAATGCACCTTTATAGTCACCCGATTCGTTGGGACGTTTGGTACAACCAAAGCACTCCTCACGGTATCCGGGAGTTACACGATCTCATGGTCTAAGGAAGAGATACTTGACATTGGAAAAGATCTAGCAAAACGAACTACGATCTTGTGCTATACTTAGGATTGGGTCTTGTCCATCACATCATTCTCCTAATGATGTGATCCGTTATCAATGACATCCAATGTCCATAGTCGAAACCATGACTATCTGTTGATCAACGAGCTAGTCAACTAGAGGCTCACTAGGGACATATTGTGGTCTATGTATTCACACGTGTATTACGATTTCCGGATAATACAATTATAGCATGAATAAAAGACAATTATCATGAACAAGGAAATATAATAATAATACTTTTAGTATTGCCTCTAGGGCATATTTCCAACACCTCCTTCGTCCCATGCTTCGGACAGGGTTGATTCAACAGATAGTTCAAGCGGTCCAGATTAGGATTAGGTGCACCACCTCGATTCGGTTGTTTACCTTTGCGCCGTTGGCCCTTGTCCTGCGCATTGGTGTTGGCTACGAAATCCATGTTGCCATTCGCTTTACGCTTGCCTCCACCATTACCTGCCGGGTGATGTTGCTGGCCCTTGGAGTTGCGGTTCTTCTTTCCCTTCCCTGTCTCGTCATCATCAGACTCGGGATCCTTGGTACTATCAGAATCAGCATATTTCACTAAAGCACCCATGAGAGTGCCCATGTCATTACAAAACCGCTTCATCGCCCCAACTTCAACTTCAAAGGCTTAAACCGCAATTATCCTCCGTGGTCAAGATCGTGAGTCAGCGTTGATCGATCGACGAGTGCAAGATTTCGAAGCGGCGCACAATGGGTTGTTGACTCCCCTTCACCTTGGACACAAGCCGCCAAGTCCACTACGGACATGGGCTGCTTACAGGTATCTTTGAAATTCTGGATAAACCGGGTCCGCAACTGGGCCCATGAACTGATAGAATTCGGTGGTAAGCTCTTCAACCAGGTACGGGCCGTGCCTTCGAGCATCATGGTGAAGTACTTTGCACACGCAGCCTCATCCACATCCAGCATCTCCATGGCCATCTCATAACTTTCTATCCATGCTTCTGGAGCCAAATCGGCGGTGTAATTTGGCACCTTGCGCGGACCCTTGAAATCCTTGGGCAAGCGTATATTGCGTAAAGCGGGTACGAGACAAGGCACCCCCAAAGAGCTAGAGGTAACCCAGGCTCAAAGATGGTCGGACGAACCGGCGTAAGCTGATAATCCGGATGTTGCGCTGCTAACTCGGCCTCCCCGCGTGCCCGGGCCCGGTCCACCACCTCCTGAGCGTTGTCGAAACCACCTACCCGGTTGTTGCCACGCTGCGCACCACGCCGTGCATTACTTGATACGGCTGGTTCATCCACGTGCTTGCTATAGCTTCGGCTTGGGCGGGGGGTAGAGTGGATCCAGTCGCGGCTGTACGAATACGCTTCCTGTTGGACCAAAGCTGTCCTAAGGAGCTCCTTGACCCGACGCGTCTCTACTGCCTGTGGTGAATCGCCTTCAATTGGAATTGCCTCCAGTCGTGCCGCAGCTGCAACAAGGTTATCCATCGGGTTGGAGTAGTGACCTGGAGGAGTTTGCACAGCCTGAGGCATGCTGGCATTATGGCGAGGTAGATCTATTATGCGGGGCTGAACCGGCGCGCCCGTCCCAGGTGCTTCCGCCCGGTTTACCACCGGCGGATTACTGGTCCCCGCTCGTGGGGTGTTGAAGAGATCTCTTCCCTCGAAAACTGAAGGCAAACGGGATCTGTATTTCCTCTTCATGGCGTCATGCGACGCGCTCGATCCAAAGATGAGCCTATAAGCTGTGCATCCAAAGCGCCCGCTCGCCACCATCCTGGCGTCTGCAGCTGCCAGATCCGCTTTAGCCTGAGTGATTTGTTCCTTCACCTTCGCAATCTCCGCGTTATGAACGTCCTGGTCCGCCGGGTTAACCTCTGCCATGAGCATAGCCAACGGATCGAATAGTTCTGATAAAACTTGAGCCGGCGGGCGCACAGGGCCTCCTGCCCCGGCTGCCGTCACCGCTGTTGAACCGGCAACCATTGTCGCAGCGGTCGAAGAGTGAAGTATTGCTTGTGTACCGCCATGAATATTCCAACCCGGTTGGGCGGATCGAGAGGGTCCGAATCATCACCGTCGGAACAGCCCCAATCCGGCCATCTTGTAGCTGATATAGAGACTCGGTTTCTCCGGCCGACGACTTCGTCATCGAGTAGACGACGGCTTCGCCACCAGATTCGATCCGTCCTCATAACTTCCTCCGTGGATGACTCCCACGAAGGCACGCTTCTGGCCGGTTTAGCTCGGGCAGGTCTCGACGCTGAGCCGTCTCGGCGAGGAGGTGCGGATGTCCGGCTCGGGCCCCGCTCACCGATCTTGCCGATGAAAACGTGTATGCCACCAAAGGGGACCCGGTACCCGTACTCAATCGAGCTGGCCTCGGGGCCCCAGCCTGCATCGTCGATGTAGAGCTTGCCGCGACGACTCTTGGTCATCCGGCCCACAGCGTAGCCTTCGAGTCCTTTGACCTTGCCCTCCAAGATCATCAAATCATTGTGCGATAGCCCCACGGTGGGCGCCAACTGTCGTGGTTTTGTCACGGTAGATGTCCTCATGAAAGGACTTAGTCGTGGAGCCATCGCTACGGGTTAACTTGAAAGGGGTTAAAGCGGACGCGAAGACACAAGAGTTATACTAGTTCGTCCCCTTCGATGAAGGTAAAAGCCTACGTCTAGTTTGTGATGGGATTGATGTGGTCTCGATGACTAGGGAGCAAATAAGCTTCGCCTAGGCCTCGAGTTGTTGTTCTATGTCCCCCTTGAACCGCCCCGGGTCGTCCCCTTATATACACGGGTGACGCCCGTCGGTTCAGAGAATCCCAATCTCCGGTTCATACTCGTATCCGGGTTGGTCTCTCTCTATTCCTAACTTACAGTACAAGTTTACATACCAGGCGGTTTACGGCTCTGAGTTCTAAACCGACTACGGGCCTTGGGCCCTTACTTTCATGCTTGGGCTTTTACACCATTGAACTACTGATGAAGTTAACCCGGCCCGGATAGGCCGGTTTACGCCCAGTAGTAATATCCCCAACAATTTCCGACGAGTCCAGGGACCCGCTCGATGAATCGGCGAACTCGCCCTTGGGTGGGCTGCACGGTTGTTCAACATTAGAGAACACTCTGCAATAATAAAAAACCATGGGTATCCGGACACTTACGATCTCGCCAGGGGCTTGGCCCTTGTAGGCCAGTCCTCCTCCTCGTCGTCGATGTTGGTGGAGAAGTCCGGAGGAAGGGTTATTCCCTTCTTGGACCCTCCGGCCTCCCGGTGGGCGGCCTTCCTTTTCTTCTCCTCCCATTTGGGGAGGAGCTTCTTCTTCTTCCTCCTCATCTTGTGAGAAGATTCCGCTTGAATCGACAAAGACTGGCGTCGGGAGCTTCTTGAGTTCCCGACCTCCTTCTTGGCCTTCTTCTCCGGCACCACGTGCGGCGCGGAGCCAGCAGCCTTCCAAATCAATCGGGCGTCCGCTGGTCTTCGGCAAAGGGCGACAGTTAATCTGTCCGGGCGTCTTCAGCCATTCCTGTCAAAGATTAGGGAGTTTTAGATCCCACGTAGAGTCAATCTATGAAAGAAGAGTCTCGTAAAGGTTAAAATAACTTACCTCGCCGGCTGGACGCTGCGAGCTGTATCCGCGATCTTTGGTAGCGGATCTTTGAACCAGCCCCTTGAACAGCACCTTCCGAGGCATCTTCGTACGTAGTGTCGAAGAGCCGGTTCAAGGTTTGGTGCTGTGCCGGATCGAACTCCCACAAGTTAAAGGCCCTTTGTTGGCATGGGAGAATCCGGCGGATGAGCATCACCTGGATTACGTCGACGAGCCTAAGATTCTTGGCCACCAGATTTCGGACGCATGTTTGAAGTCCGGATGTCTCGTCCGAATTCCCCCACGTCAGGCCCGTCTCTTTCCATGACGAGAGCCGTGTGGGGAAGCCAGATCTGAATTCGGGGGCTGCCGCCCATTTGGTGTTGCGGGGCTCGGTGATGTAGAACCACCCCGATTGCCACCCCTTTATTGTCTCCACGAAGGCGCCTTCAAGCCATGGGACTTTGGCCATCTTGCCAACCATGGCGCCTCCGCACTCCGCTTGACGGCCGCCCACTATCTTCGGCCGGACGTTGAAGATCTTCAGCCATAAGCCGAAGTGGGGCTGGATGTAGAGGAAAGCCTCGCACACGACGATAAACGCCGAGATGTTGATGATGAAATTCGGGACAAGGTCGTGGAAGTCCAGGCCGTAGTAGAACATGAGCCCCCGGACAAATGGGAGAAGAGGAAAGCCTAGTCTGCGGAGGAAGTGGGGGAGAAACACCACCCTCTCACGGGGCCCAGGAGTCGGAATGAGCTGCCCCTCGTTGGGAAGCCTGTGCGTGATGTTGCCGGACAAGTATCCGGCCTCCCGCAGTCTTGCGATGTGCCCCTCCGTGACGGAGGAGGCCATCCACCTATCTCCCGCTCCTGACATGATTGGAGAAAGGTTGAGGTGGGATGTGCGGACTTGGGCGCTGGAGCTCGAGTGCGCGGAAATGGATAAGCAAAGGAGGAAGAAGGCGTAGGTGAAAAGGTGGATCCTTATCCCCTTATATAGACGGACGAAGCTATGCGTCCCCCACCAGCCTGGTAAAACTTGCTTATTTCCCTAGCGCTGTAATCAATGGCGCGGATGGGTTACCCACGTCCGTATTGATGAGGATCCCGGAATAAGGGGGCACGATCTATGCTTTGATAAGACGTGCCAATGAAACCGCCTCGCTAAACACGCTGAGGTGGGAATAGTAAAAAAGATTCATATAAAGGCCTTGCCGTGGTGTGATGTCGCTCCGCGGGATACGTCAGCAGATCTGTGCAAAAATTATTCTCTCTACGGTGTTGTGTGGAACTTGCTTCGCAGAGCCGGACACTATCCTTGTGTTCAAAACCTTCTATGAAGTATTCGGAGGAGGAACCCGCCTCGCAATGCCGAAGACAATCAACGCGCCAGACTCATCGTCATTGAAGCCTGGTTCAGGGGCTACTGAGGGAGTCCCGGACTAGGGGGTGTCCGGATAGCCGGACTATCATCATGGACGGACTCCAAGACCATGAAGATACAAGATTGAAGACTTCGTCCCGTGTCCGGATGGGACTTTCCTTGGCGTGGAAGGCAAGCTTGGCGATACGGATATGTAGATCTCCTACCATTGTAACCGACTCTGTGTAACCCTAACCTATCCGGTCTCTATATAAACCGGAGTGTTTTAGTCCGTAGGACGAACAACAATCATACCATAGGCTAGCTTCTAGGGTTTAGCCTCCTTGATCTCGTGGTAGATCTACTCTTGTACTACCCATATCATCAATATTAATCAAGCAGGAGTAGGGTATTACCTCCATCGAGAGGGCCCGAACCTGGGTAAAAACAGCGTGTCCCTTGTCTCCTGTTACCATCCGCCTAGACGCACAGTTCGGGACCCCCTACCCGAGATCCGCCGGTATTGACACCGACAATGTGCCTTATATTTGCTTGCATCTTTGCTTGCTAAAAGTCTGTTGTTATGGATCCACTTAAAGTGTTCTACTAGGATCATCTTCGATCCTGATGCGCTCGTGTTGAAACCCCACCTAGCCTAGTTGATGGGAAATCTTTAGATGAGCATGCTCATTTTGTGCGTCACCGTTTGTCTGAAAAAGGGAGACTCTTACTGTATCATATAAATAGTCTGCTATGCTATGCTTTGAATCTTTGTGAAATGTGTGATTTTACTTGTTGCTCTAAGAGCCCTAAAAAACACCTTCCCTACCTATGTGAGTTCAATGATAATGAAATCTTATCTTCTTATGCAAAGGGTGTTTATAGTTACTATGTTATCGAACAAATTGAAGAATTTGTCATTTTTAAGGGTGCTCATGAAGTTTCTTTTTTGATTGAAAATTATGATTTTACTCTCAACAAATCTGAAAATTCCATCATACTTAAATATTGCAATGAAAACCTTGCTCATAATGTCTATGTCCAAGAATTTATTGAAAGAATGACCGATTCTTTGGAAGGAAATAATGATATGCATGAATCTATAGATAATGATTATTCCGATGATTTGATTGAAATATCCCTTGATGAACATGATGCTTGCTATTCTTGTGGCTATGATGCCAATATTTATGAAGATGAATTTGCTATATTTCCTTATGTTAAACATGAGATCGTTGCTATTGCGCCCATACTTGATAGTTCCTTCGATGAAAAGCATGATTGCAATGATTTTACTATAAATTCTATTGATATCAATTGTGCTAAAAATATGCAAAACCCTAAGCTTGGGGATGCTAGCTTTGCTATGTCCTCTACTTGTTGCAATGATCATGATTGGGGTGATTCTTCTTATGATCTTGAAAATTTATTTAATCCCCATGATGATTATGAGATTCATAATAGTGTTTTAAATAATATTGAAAGTGGGTTTGGAAGAGTGTCAACATTATATCCCACATATTTGGATAATGTTCAATCTTATGAAGTTTTTGATAAAAGTGGGTTTGGAGAGGTCATGACTTTAGTTAATATTAATCCCACTATTTCGGAAGAGTGTCAACTTCGCATGCATGTGGATCGTGTTGAGAATATGTTATATGATAGCTATATTGTTGAATTTTCTTATGATCCTACATGTAATTATTATGAGAGAGGAAAATATGGTTATAGAAATCTTCATGTTACTAAATTATCTCTCGTTATGTTGAGATTGCTATTGTTCTTTTCCGCTTCCTTGCATATGCTAGTTTTTTATTTCTATGATAATTTGTTTTTCTATAAGATGCCTATGCATAGGAAGTATGTTAGACTTAGATGTGTTTGTCACTTGTTTTATGATGCTCTCTTTGTGCTTCAATTCTTGTATTTCATGTGAGCATCATTGAAATCTCAATGCCTAGCTAAAAAGGCTTTAAAGAAAAGCGCTTGTTGGGAGACAACCCAATATTTTTCCTTGCTGTTTAGGAATAAATAATCCATATAGCCTCTGTTTAGATGTGGTTTTATCTTTTAATTAGTGTTTTTGCCAAGTTAAACCTATTAGATCTTCTTGGGAGATAGTTATTTGATCTTGCTGTAATTTCCAGAATCTTTGCGCTCAGTGCCCGAATTGTGAAAAATCACCAGAACGTGATAAAATAGTGATTCCAATTGCTTCTGATCAATAAAAAAAATATCCAGGTCTTCTAATTTTGGTAGAATTTTTTGAGTTCCAGAAGTTTGTGTTAGTTGCAGATTACTACAGACTGTTCTGTTTTTGACAGATTCTGTTTTCAGTGTGTTGTTTGCTTATTTTGATGAATCCATGGCTAGTAAAATAGTTTATAATCCATAGAGAAGTTGGAATACAGTAGGTTTAACACCAATATAAATAAAGAATGAGTTCATTAAAGTACCTTAAAGTATTCTTTTGGTTTCTTTCTCTAACGGAGCTCATGAGATTTCTATTGAGTTTTGTGTTGTGAAGTTTTCAAGTTTTGGGTGAATTCTTTTGATGGATTATGGAACAAGGAGTGGCAAGAGCCTAAGCTTGGGGATGCTCATGGCAGCCCCAAGATAATACAAGGACACAAAAAAGTCAAAGCTTGGGGATGCCCCGGAAGGCATCCCCTCTTCCGTCCACTTCCATCGGTAATTTACTTGGAGCTATATTTTTATTCACCAACATGATATCTGTTTTGCTTGGAGCGTCTTGTATTATTTGCGTATTTGCTTGTTAGTTTACCACAATCATCCTTGCTGTACACACCTTTTGAGAGAGCCATACATGATTTTGAATTTGTTAGAATACTCTATGTGCTTCACTTATATCTTTTGAGCATGATAATTTTTGCTCTAGTGCTTCACTTAGATCTTTTAGAGCACGGTGGTGGATTTGTTTTAAAGAAACTTGATCTGTCATGCTTCACTTAGATTATTTTGAGAGTCGTTAATAGCATGGTAATTTGCTTAATGTTAATATACTTAGTGTTCAAGATATGTGAAACTTTCTTTTGAGTGAATTGAATACTAAGATAAATTTAATGCTTGATAATTGTTTTGAGATATGGAGGTAATAATATCAAAGTCGTGCTAGTTGATAATTGTGAATTTGAGAAATACTTGTGTTGAAGTTTGCAAGTCCCGTAGCATGCACGTATGGTTAAGGTTGTGTAACAAATTTGAAACATGAAGTGTACCTGGCTTGTGCATCCTTATGAGTGGCGGTCGGGGACGAGCGATGGTCTTTTCCTACAAATCTATCCCCCTAGGAGCATTGCGCGTAGTACTTGATTTTTGATGGCTTCTAAATTTTTGCAATAAGTATATGAGTTCTTTTGACTAATGTTGAGTCCGTGGGTTGTACGCACTTTTACCTTCTCGCATTTGCTAGCCTCTTCGGTACCGTGCATTGCCCTTTCTCACCTTGAGAGTTGGTGCAAACTTCGCCGGTGCATCCAAACCCCGTGATATGATACGCTCTTTCACACATAAACCTCCTTATATCTTCCTCAAAACAACCACCATACCTACCTATTATGGCATTTCCAAAGCCATTCCGAGATATATTGCCATGCAACTTCCATCATCGTCATTATGACATACATTACTTTTGTCATATTGCCATTGCATGATCATTGAGTTGACATAGTATTTGTGGCAAAGCCACCATGCATTATTTTCCATACATGTCACTCTTGATTCATTGCACCATCCTGCACACACGGGAGGCATTCATATAGAGTCATATTTTGTTCTAAGTTTCGAGTTGTAATGGTTGAGTTGTAAGAGAAATAAAAGTGTGATGATCATCATTATTAGAGCATTGTCCCAAGTGAGGAAAGGATGATGGATACTATGATTCCCTCATAAGTCGGGATGAGACTCCGGACGAAAAAAAAGAGAAAGGCCAAAAAAAAGAGAAAGGCCCAAAAAAAATGAGAGAAAAAGAGAGAAGGGACAATGCTACTATCCTTTTACCACACTTGTGCTTCAAAGTAGCACCTTGTTCTTCATGTAGTGAGTCTCATATATTGTGCTTCAAAGTAGCACTAAGATCTTCATGATAGAGAGTCTCTCATTTTGTCACTTTCATATACTAGTGGGAATTTTTCATTATAGAACTTGGCTTGTATATTCCAATGATGGGCTTCCTCAAAGTGCCCTAGGTCTTCGTGAGCAAGCAAGTTGGATGCACACCCACTTAGTTTCTTTTGTTGAGCTTTTATATACTTATGGCTCTAGTGCATCCGTTGCATGGCAATCCCTACTCCTCATGTTGACATCAATTGATGGGCATCTCCATAGCCCGTTGATTATCCTCATCGATATGAGACTTTCTCCTTTTTTGTCTTCTCCACACAATCCCATCATCATATTCTATTCCACCCATAGTGCTATACCCATGGCTCGCGCTCATGTATTGCGTAAAGGTTGAAAGAGTTTGCGATTATTTGAGTATGAAACAATTGCTTGGCTTGTCATCGGGGGTATAGAAGTTGGGAACATCTTTGTGTGACGAAAATGAAGAATAGCCTAACTATATGATTTTGTAGGGATGAACTTTCTTTTGCCATGTTGTTTTGAGAAGACATGATTGCTTTGATTAGTATGCTTGAAGTATTATTATTTTTATGTCAATAAGAACTTTTGTCTTAAATCTTTCAGATCTGAATATTCATATCACATGTAAGAAGATTTATATTGAAATTATGCCAAAGTATCACTGCGCATCAAAAATTCTCTTTTTATCATTTACCTACTCGAGGACGAGCAGGAATTAAGCTTGGGGATGCCTGATACGTCTCCAACGTATCTATAATTTTTTATTGCTCCATGCTACTTTATCTACTGTTTTGGACTATATTGGGCTTTATTTTCCACTTTTATATTACTTTTGGGACTAACCTATTAACCGGAGGCCCAGCCCAGAATTGTTGTTTTTTTGCCTATTTCAGTGTTTCAAAGAAACGGAATATCAAACGGAGTCCAAACGGAATGAAACCTTCGGGGACGTGATTCTCTCACCGAACGTGATCCAGGAGACTTGGACCCTACTCCAAGAAGTGCAGAGGCGCCACGAGGTGGAGGCCCCCAGGCGCGCCCCTACCTCGTGGGCCCCCTGACGCTCCACCGACGTACTCCTTCCTCCTATATATACCTACGTATCCCGAAATGATCAGAACAGGAGCCAAAAACCTAATTCCACCGCCATACCTTCCTGTATCCACGAGATCCCAACTTGGCGCCTGTTCCGGAGCTCCGCCGGAGGGGGCATCCACCATGGAGGGCTTCTACATCAACACCATAGCCCCTCCGATGAAGTGTGAGTAGTTTACTTCAGACCTTCGGGTCCATAGCTAGTAGCTAGATGGCTTCTTCTCTCTTTTTGGATCTCAATACAATGTTCTCCCGCTCTCTTGTGGAGATCTATTCGATGTAATCTTCTTTTTACGGTTTTTTTTGTTGAGACCGATGAATTGTGGGTTTATGATCCAGCTTATCTATGAATAATATTTGAATCTTCTCTGAATTCTTTTATGTATGATTGAGTTATCTTTGCAAGTCTTTTTGAATTATCCGTTTGGTTTGGCCAACTAGATTGGTAGTTCTTGCAATGGGAGAAGTGCTTAGCTTTGGGTTCAATCTTGCGGTGTCCTTACCCAATGACAGAAAGGGTTGCAAGGCACGTATTGTATTGTTGCCATCGAGGATAACATGATGGGGTATTTATCATATTGCATGAATTTATTCCTCTACATCATGTCATCTTGCTTAAGGCGTTACTCTGTTTTTAACTTAATACTCTAGATGCATGCTGGATAGCGGTCGATGAGTGGAGTAATAGTAGTAGATGCAGAATCGTTTCGATCTACTTGTCTCGGACGTGATGCCTATATACATGATCATACCTAGATAATCTCATAACTATGCTCAATTCTGTCAATTGCTCAACAGTAATTTGTTCACCCACCGTAGAATATCTATGCTCTTGAGAGAAGCCACTAGTGAAACTTATGGCCCCCGGGTCTATTCTCATCATATCAATCTCCATCACTTTATTTACTTACTTTGTTTTTTACTTTGCTTTTACTTTTCACTTTGAATCTTTATACCAAAAATACCAAAAATATTATCTCTATCAGATCTCACTCCCCTAAGTGACCGTGAAGGGATTGACAACCCCTAATCGCGTTGGTTGCGAGTAGCTATCGTTTTGTGTAGGTACGAGGGACTTGCGCGTGGCCTCCTACTGGATTGATACCTTAGTTCTCAAAAACTGAGGGAAATACTTACGCTACTGTACTGCATCATCCTCTCCTCTTCGGGGAAAACCAACGCAAGCTCAAGACGTAGCAGGCCCATCGCGTCAAGTAGTCGCAGGTGGACTCGGTGGGGCCTTGGACGCACAGAGAGAGCTGGCAAGGCTTGGGCAGCCGCTTGTAGGTGCTGGTGAAGTTGCGGATGAAGACTTCGGTGAAGTCCAGCCAGCTGTTGACGCTATAGGGCTTGAGGTTGTTCAGCCATGTCCGGGTCGTGCCTTGAAGCATGAGTGGGACGTACTTCACGGCAACGCGCTTATTGTCGTTTTCTATGTTGACTGCGGTGGGGTAGTCAACTAGCCAATCTTCCGGCTTCACGGAGCCGTTGTACTTGGGAGTGTCTCGAGGGAGCGAGAACCATTTGGGGAAGGGCTTGTCGCGAATGCGGGGGCCAAAATATGGTGGGCCGATTGCATCTTCTTCTTCTACTGCCAGGGACCGGGCAAGTCGGTCGATCCGGTGGCGAGCGTCATTCTCTCCGACTCCTTCATGGGGGCCCACGCAGCCTCCAAGAGTCGGGTGCTCGACAGGCGGCAGGGAGACGCGCCTTTCCCTGCGCAGGGGAGGCGGACGATCGTCCCACTGTTCCACTGCTCGTGGGCGGCCATCTTGGCCGTGCTCGATGGTGATGCGTGTGCGGCTGCGGCTAGCAACCGGCTCTTGGTCTCGTCTGCCGCGGGCGCCGCCTGTTGGCGTCCGGGAGGTCGCGTCTTTCTCTCAGCGGCGGCGGGGGGAGGGGGGTGATTCTCGGCATGCGCGCCGGGTTCTACCACACGGCGGCCGACTTCCTGCTGATAACCCACAAGTATAGGGGGTCACAATAGTTTTCGAGGGTAGAGTATTCAACCCAAATTTGTAGATTCGACACAAGGGAAGCCAAAGAATATTTGAAGGTATTAGCAGCTGAGTTGTCAATTCAACCACACCTGGAGATTAATTATCTGTAGCAACTAATCAGTAGCATAGTAATATGATAGTTTGATAGTAGTGGCAATAGCAATGGTACCAGTAACAGTGATAGCAGTAATTTTGTAGAATGTGTAACAATGATGATAGTTGTAGTAACTTAGTAGAAACAATATAAGATAAATTCGTAGGCATTGGATCAGTGACTTGTTGGATGATATTCATCATGAGACAGTTATAACCTAGGGCGATACGACACTACCTCCAGTTCATCGATATAATGTAGGCATGTATTCCGTAAATAGTCATACGTGCTTTATTAAAAGAACTTGCATGACATCTTTTGTCCTACCCTCCCGTGGCAGCGGGGTCCATATTGGATCTAAGGGATATTAAGCCCTCCTTTTAATAGAGAACCGGAACAAAGCATTAACACATAGTGAATACATGAACTCCTCAAACTACGGTCATCACCGAGAGTGGGCCGGTTGTTGTCACTCCGGGGTTGTCAGATCATAACCGTAGTAGGTGACTATACCTTGCAAGATCGGATCTAAAACATGGATATAATGATGAATTCATAAACAGTTCAGATCTAAGTTCATGGCACCCGGGCCCAAAGTGACAAGCATTAAGCATAACAAAGTCATAGCAACATCAATCTAAGAACGTAGTGGATACTAGGGATCAGGCCCTAACAAAACTGACACGATTACATGATGGATCTCATCCAACTCCTCACCGACCAGCGAGCCTACGAAGGAATTACTCACTCCCGGTGGGGAGCATAATGGAATTGGCGATGGAGATGGGTTGGTGATGACGAAGAATGAAGATCCCCCTCTCTGGAGCCCCAAACGGACTCCAGATCTGCCCACCCGAGGAAGAACAGGGCTTGGCTGCGGCTCCGTCTCATGGATCATGATAATTCTTTTTCCCTGATTTTTTCCTCCGAAAATAGGAATTTATAGTGTCAAGGTGGAGGTCTGCGGGGCCACCAGGTGGGTACAACCCACCTGGGCGCGCCAGGAGAGGGGGGCGCACCCTCGTGGGTTGTGCCCACCCAGGGGACCCTCTCCGGTAGGTCTTGGCTCCAGAAATTCTCATTTATTATATAAAAATTCCTCGTGAAGTTTCATTCCATTCTAAGAACTTTTATTTCTGCACAAAAACAACACCATGGTAGTTCTGCTGAAAACAGCATCAGTCTGGTGTTAGTTTCACTCAAATCATGCAAATTAGAGTCCAAAACAAGAGGAAAAGCGTGAGAAAAAGTAGATACGTTGGAGGCGTATCACCTGCTACACGGTGGCCGCGTCGAGGAGCTGCTGAACGCGCTTCGTCAAGCAGCGACACTCGTTGCCTTCCAGGTGGTCCAGCTCGACTGCCGCCGCCTGGGCGGCGCGTAGGTTCTCCATGGGCGTGGCATAGACCGGGCGGTCGGCCCCCAACATGCTGGCGATGGCCGCGCCGCGTTGTCGGACCGTGCCCACACGGCTAGGTTCGCCAGTAGCCGGCGTGCCGCCGATGGCGCGGTCGATCTCGCCTGGTAGGCTTCAGTGAGGCGCCTCATGGCCTTCATCTTGCTGGCGCTTTCAAGGAGCGCCATGCGGCATGCTTCCAGCGTTTCGCCATTGGCGTCCGCCGCGATGGGCGCAGATAGGTTCCGCATTGCCGCCTGCAGCGGGTCTTGGCCGGCCCCGCCAGAGGCTTCGTCGTGGCTGATGACAAGCACCTCCATTGGAGACATATCAACTCCCCCAAGCTTAAACCTTTGCTTGTCCTCAAGCAATTCAGTTGATAAACTGAAAGTGAGAAAGAAAAACTTTTACGAACTCTTTTGCCCTTGTTTGCATAAATAAGCTTAAACAATACCCAGGTTTTCAGCCAACATTATAACTAACCATGTCGACAATAACTCTTAAAGATTATAATGACTCATATCAATGACATAATCAACTAGCGAGCAATAATAAGATATCTCAAATAGCAATGTGTTGTCAAAACAACCATGATATAATATGACAATAGTGGTATCTCGCTAGCCCTTTCCGAGACCACAAAACATAAATGCAGAGCACCTCCAAAGTTCAAGCAGCGACTGAACATTGTAATTCATGGTAGAAAAGATCCACTCATGATGCACCCAACATTAGCTACACACAATGCATAAATCATGACAGTTGTTCTCTACTCAGTTTCTGGTGTTTTAGAAGGTGGTGACACAACATAAAAGTAAATAGAAAGTCCCTTCGTAGAGGGAAGCAGTGATTTGCAGTGGTGCCAGAGCTCAATTTTTAAAAGAGAGATAAATGATTATTTTTAGACATGCACCATTCTTATTCACTTCATGACTATCAGTTATCAACATCTTCCATGCTAAGCATGCTAGTGGCGATTCCCAAGCGATAAAAGTGAAGGTTTACTCCCCCTCCACCATCAATCACACTCCACGGCTTGTCCGAAACAACGGGTGCCGTCCATACCAACATCAGTCCCCGGGGAGTTTTGTTTAATTATTTGCATTTTTGAGTTCGGGACTGGGAATCCCTATTACCGCCCATTTTCTCATGCGATGGCGAGTGAATAAACACTCGACGTGAGAATAACCTGCTTGGCACGGAAGATATCGACCACCTCCAATCGTTCCATGAACGATGCAGGCACACAAAAAGGATAATTTTTTAGAAGTTTTTAGAGGTGGCACATGCAAATTTACTTAGGACAACATGGTAATACCGTATATCGGTAGGTACGGTGGACTCATCTGGAATAACTTTGGGTTCAAGGTTTTTGATGTACAAGCAGAGTTCCCACTTAGTACAGGCGAAGGCTAGCAATTAAGATTGAGAAGCGGCCAGCTAGAGAGAAACAACGATCATAACCAGGCATTATGCATAAGTAACATTGGCCACTAGCATGAGTAGGATATGAACACCATGAACATAAATATCATAGAGGCTATTTTGGTTTTGATTCAACTACATGCATGAACATGTGCCAAGGCAAGCCACTCAAACATTCAGAGGAGGATACCATATCATCATACTACATCACAATCATTTTAATGCTATGTTGATATCCAAGATAAATCATTATCCACTCCTAGCTACTTATGCATGGCATGAGAGACTATTATCTCTAATTGTCATTGCAAACATGTTTAATCATAATGGGCTGAAGCATGGATACTAGGTTAAACATATTTACACGAACAGAACAAGTCGAGTTCATACCAGTTTCTCGTTGCCACGGCCAGTTCATTGAATATCATCATTATTGCCTTTCACTTGCACGAGCAAATGATATGAAAATAATAATAGTGCAATAATGTCGTGGACTAAGCTAGAATCTGTAAAACATTTTATTCAACAGGAGAAGACAAGGTAAAATGGGCTCTTTATTAGTTCAACAATCATTCATATGAGAGCCACTCAACATTTTCATCGTGGTCTTCACCTCGGTAAGACTCGAATAAAAATAAAATAAATTCAGAGAAACACACTGAAATATTTTTGGAGTTTTTGGTTTTCTCGAACAAGCAAATAAAAGGGAAAAGCAAAAACGAGAAAACTATTTACACGGGAAAGCTCCCAACAAGCAAAAGAAGAACAAGGAAATCTTTTTGGGTTTTCTTTTTAGTGCTACTACTAAGCATGCATAGAAAGTAAATTACTACAACTAATTTTTTTGTTTTTTCTAAAGTTTTTCAAACACACAAGAAGAAGGAAAGAAAAATAAATCTAAGCATGGATAATACAATGAAAAAGTGTGAACACCGACAGACAGAATGGTATGTGAACATGAATATAATGTCCGTGAGAAGCACGTACTCCCCCAAGCTTAGGCTTTTGGCCTAACTTGGTAATCGATCAGTAGCCTGGAGGGTAGTAGGGATCTTGAGGAGCGGGCATCCACTCATCCCACTGCTGAGGTACCTGTGCAGCCTCTGCAGCAGCGTGAGCGTTCCAGTAGGCGATGATGTCTGCAGGCGTAATCCTATATCCGCCCCTGGCAACAGAATCAAACAAAGCAGGTGCAGGCGAGGGGATAACATCACGAGTTGTAACGCTATAGACCAGGTTATAAGGAATGGCAATATCAGGACGATCATGTGCCAGAAAGTGATGGTGATCCATAGCTGCTCGGTCTAGGTAAACCTTGGTCAAAGGGTAATCATGAGGGCGTATCTCAACCTCGAAGTGAGCCGCCAAACGAGTAGGAAAAATCCCACCATGTATTTTACCCCGGGATTTATTAAGGTGCAGGCAACGAGCCAT
Source organism: Aegilops longissima (assembly GCA_021605205.1). Classification (NCBI taxonomy): domain Eukaryota; kingdom Viridiplantae; phylum Streptophyta; class Magnoliopsida; order Poales; family Poaceae; genus Aegilops; species Aegilops longissima. The sequence goes on along the minus strand of CM038678.1, from coordinate 529,791,344 downwards.
GATAGCTCCCAAGCTATACGTGTTGTCGCCCTCAAGTGCACGTAAAACAGCAAGGTCTGGTGAGCTAAGTGCACGCACCTTCTCCCTAGAAAGCAAGCATTTGGTAATAAAAAGTGCAAAGTAACGAACAACAGGAAAATGTAAGCCAATGGCAGTGATGGCCGACACTCTTCTCTCATCACCCACTATCAAAGTGCGACAAAAGGCCTCAAACTCGGCCGGCCTAGGCTCAGCCAAGCTCCCATCAGACGGGATCATGCATATGTTACAAAATTCAGTAAGTGGTATCTGATGGTTTTCAGTATATAAGTAAAAGCTCACTTCAGGAGGATTATTTCTAGGCGGGAAAGTAAAACTTTGAACAAAGATGTTTGTGAGGATTTGGTGTTGGTCACAGTCATCTACGATGAAGTCCGTGAGGCCGGCATTAGCAATGTATTGCATGAACTCCTCATGGATTCCAGCCTCTTGCAGGAACGGGGTGTGCAACCATTCGCACGGCCGTACCTCCGCCAACCTCCGAGGGCGGACATCACTGTTAGAAGACTCCCCAATAACACCCTTGGAGTTCTTCTTTGAGCCAAACTTCCTGAAGATATTCATGTCCGCGTACAATTTTGCCTATGAACAAAAATCTGAATTTTTAGTTCACAAAATTTTCTCAACAAAACTTCACAAAATTGATAGCAACTACTCATAGGGATACATAGAGGCCATAGCAAGCATTCAAACTACTTAGAACACTAAGAATTGAACATACAAGCACATCTACAACATCACCAAGAGTAGCTAATTATTCAAAGTATAAACCACTAAAACAAAAACTAATTGGACAAATGGTGGAGTCACATACCAAGCAACAATCCCCCAAAACACTTTCAGAAACGGAGCTTCGAGCAAAGAGATCGAAATCCACGGGTTTGAGCTTAAGAACACATGAGAGAGAGCAATGGGGATTTTTTATCTCGAGGTAAGTGATGATGTGGGCTAAAGAGATAAGTGAGGGGGTCCAAGTGGGGACCACAACCCACCAGGGCGTGCCTGGGGGTCCTGGCGCGCCTAGGTGGGTTGTGCCCACCTGGTGCACCTTCCTCCGGTATTATTTGCACCAAAAATTCATAAATATTCAGAAAAAAATCATGTTCAATTTTCAAGGCATTATGAGAACTTTTATTTTTGGGTCATTTTTTATTGCACAAGAAACTTAGAAAACAGACAAAAACATGGTATTTATTTAACTAATAAAAACAGAGAACAAAAGGTAGGGACAGAAGGTAGTGCTTACTAAATTCATCAACTTCATACCGCTCAAAAATGATTCATTAATAAGGTTGATCAGGTCTTATTAACAACCACTTTCGGTTATCATGAAACCGAAGAACTTTTGTAAATCACTAAGTTACCTCAATGGGGATATGAATGTCCCCAACAATAAGCATTTCATATTTCTTTTTCACAGTAGGTAGAGGTATTTGAAAACTTCCAATAGTGATTGTCGGAGATTTTTCAATAACATTAATACCATTCACTTGGAATTGTTTCTTCAGAAAGTGCACGGTATGCTCTTTACCATTAATATGAAAAGTGACCTTGCTTTTGTTGAAATCAATAACAACCCCTGCAGTATTCAAGAAGGGTCTACCAAGGATAATCGACATGTTGTCGTCCTCGGGCATCTCAAGTATACCAAAGTCAGTCAAAATAGTAACATTAGCAACAACAACGGGCACATCCTCACAGATACCGATAGGTATGGCAGTTGATTTGTCAGCCATTTGCAAAGATATTTCAGTAGGTATGAGTTTGTTCAAGTCAAGTCTTTCATATGAAGAGAAAGGCATAACACTAACACCAGCTCTTAAATCACACAAAGCAGTTTTCACATAATTCTTTTTGATAGAGCAAGGTATAGTTGGTATGCCCGGATCTCCAAGTTTGTTAGGTACTCCGTCTTTAAAAGTGTAATTAGCAAGCATAGTGGAGATTTCAACTTCCGGTATTTTTCTCTTATTTGTGATGATGTCTTTCATATACTTTGCATAAGGAGGCATTTTCAAGATATCACTCAAGCGAGTACGCAAAAAGACTGGCCTCAGCATCTCAGCAAAGCGTTCAAATTCTTCATCATCATTCTTTTTAGTTGACTTGGGTGGAAAAAGCATAGGTTTTTGAACCCACAATTCCCTTTCTTTATCGTGTTTTCTAGCAACAAAGTCTCTTTTATCATACCTTTTATTCTTAGGTTGTGCGTTATCAAGATCAACTGCTGGTTCTATCTCAACTTCATTATCTGGTTCCTTTTCATTGTTTGGTTGAGTGTCTTCATGATCCTCATCATCATATTTTTCATTATCATTAGGTGGATGTTCATAACCAGATTGAGTTTCAGCATCTGAGATAGAAGTTTCATTATCATTGTTAGGAGGTTTTTCTGTTTCAGGTTCACTAGAAGTGTGCAAAGTTCTATCGTTTTTCCTTTTCTTTTTCTTTTTAGAAGGACTAGGTGCACTAGTGTTGTTTCTTTGTGAATCTTGTTCTATTCTTTTTGGGTGTCCCTCAGGATAAAGTGGTTCATGAGTCATTTTACCACCTCTAGTTGCAACTCTAACAACAAAGTCATGCATGTTATGATTCATTTCATCAAGTATTTCTCTTTGTGATTTAGCAACTTGTTCTAACTGAGTTTGAACCATAGAAGCATGTTTTCCAACACCTCTAACATCATTAGACATTCTAAATAACAAGTCACTCAAGCGAGCAATCATATCAGAATTATATTTCAATTGTTTCATAACATTTGCATTAAAGTGATCTTGTTTTCTAATATAGTTTTCAAACTCAAAAAGGCATTGACTAGGATGCATATTGTGAGGATTATCATCATCATTGTACTTCATAACAGAATTTACCTCTACCACCTTAGGCAATGGTGGTGTATTAATCCCATGTATTTCTTCAATAGGAGGTAAATTTTTGACATCCTCAGCTTTAATACCTTTTTCCTTCATAGATTTCTTTGCCTCTTGCATATCCTCAGGACTGAGATATAATATACCCCTCTTCTTCGGAGTGGGTTTAGCTGGTGGTTCAGGAAGAGTCCAATCATCATAATTTTTCAATATGTTATTCAATAATTTTCAGCTTGAGCAATAGTTCGTTCCCTGCAAACACAACCAACACAACTATATCGGAAGTCCCTAGAAGCATCGGTTAGTCCATTAAAGAAGATATGAAGTATTTCATTTTTCTTAAGAGGATGATCAGGCAAAGCATTAAGTTAACTATTACCTAAAGCTTGGACAAAGTTAACTTCTTTAGTTTGAACAAAGTTAACTATTACCTATAAGGCAGCTTGTTTCTTATGAGCAGGAAAATATTTTTCAGAGAAGTAATAAATCATATCCTGGGGACTGTGCACACAACCAGGAGTAAGAGTATTGTACCAAGCTTTAGCATCACCCTTTAATGAGAAAGGAAATAATTTGAGAATAAAGTAATAGCGGGTTTTCTCATCGTGAGTAAAAAGGGTGGCTATATCATTCAACTTAGTAAGATGTGCCACAATAGTTTCATTTTCATAACCATGGAAAGGATCAGATTCAACCAAAGTAATTAACTCTGGGTCGACAGAGAATTCATAATCCTTATCAGCAATAAAGATAGGTGAGGTAGCAAACTTAGGATCACATTTCATTCTAGCATCCAAAGATTTTTCTTTATACTTGCATAGTAATTTCTCTAGATCATCTCTATCCTTACAAGCAAGAATATCTCTAATTGTCTCCTCATTCATAACATAACCTTCCGGTACCTTAGGCAATTTATATCTAGGAAGGCTAGTTCTAACAGGTGTTTCAGGAGTTTCAGTTTCAAGCTCATCATCAGATTCAACAACATCATGTTGTATTACTCTAGCAATTTGTGCATCAAGAAAATCACCAAGTGGCACATCATCATTATCAAGCAAGGTACTAGCATCATCATAAGCATCATTCATAGCAGAAGTAGCATCATCAATAACTTGCGACTTACTAGAATTGATAGCATCTGGTGGTGTTGCAAGTTTACTCATAACAGAAGGTGAATCTAAAGCAGAACTGGATGGCAGTTCCTTACCTCCCCTCGTCTTTGAGGGATAAATTTTTGTCTTCGGATCCATCAGATTCTTCATAGTGATAATATGATAATAATTCCAAGTGACTCAACAAATATAGCTATGCTCCCCGGCAACGGCGCCAGAAAAAGGTCTTGATAACCCACAAGTATAGGGGATCGCAACAATTTTCGAGGGTAGAGTATTCAACCCAAATTTATAGATTCGACACAAGGGGAGCCAAAGAATATTTGAAGGTATTAGGAGCTGAGTTATCAATTCAACCACACCTGGAGATTAATTATCTGCAGCAAGTAATCAGTAGCATAATAATATGCTAGTTTTGATAGTAGTGGCAGCAACAACGGTAACAGTAACAGTGATAGCAGTAATTTTGTAGCAAGTGTAACAGTGATGATAGCAATAGTAACTTAGCAGAAAAACAATATAAGATAAATTTGTAGGCATTGGATCAGTGACTTGTTGGATGATATTCATCATGAGACAGTTATAACCTAGGGTGATACGGCACTAGCTCGAGTTCATCGATATAATGTAGGCATGTATTCCGTAAATAGTCATACGTGCTTTATTAAAAGAACTTGCATGACATCTTTTGTCCTACCCTCCAGTGGTAGTAGGGTCCATATTGGAAACTAAGGGATATTAAGGCCTATTTTTAATAGAGAACCGGAACAAAGCATTAACACATAGTGAATACATGAACTCCTCAAACTACGGTCATCACCGAGATTGGGCCCGGTTGTTGTCACTCTGGGGTTGTCGGATCATAACCGTAGTAGGTGACTATAACTTGCAAGATTGTATCTAAAACATGGATATAATGATAAGTTTATAAACAGTTCAGATTTGAGTTCATGGCACCCGGGCCCAAAGTGACAAGCATTAAGCATAGCAAAGTCATAGCAACATCAATCTAAGAACATAGTGGATACTAGGGATCATGCCCTAACAAAACTAACTCGATTACATGATGAATCTCATCCAACTCCTCACCGACCAGCGAGCCTACGAAGGAATTACTCACTCCCGGTGTGGAGCATCATGGAATTGGCGATGGAGATGGGTTGGTTATGACGAAGAACGAAGATCCCCCTCTTCGGAGCCCCAAACGGACTACACATCTGCCCTCCCGAGGAAGAACAGGGCTTGGAGGCGGCTCCGTCTCGTGGATCGCGATAATTCTTTCTCCCTAATTTTTCTCTCTGAAAATAGGAATTTATAGTGTCAGGGCTGAGGTCTGCAGGGCCACCAGGTGGGTACAACCCACCTGGGCGCGCTAAGAGAGGGGGGCGCGCCCTGGTGGGTTGTGCCCACCCAGGGGCCCCTCTCCGGTAGGTCTTGGCTCCAGGAATTCTCATTTATTATATAAAAGTTCCTCGCGAAGTTTCGTTCCATTCCGAGAACTTTTATTTCTGCACAAAAACAACACCATGGTATTTCTGCTGAAATCAGCGTCAGTCCGGGGTTAGTTTCATTCAAATCATGCAAATTAGAGTCCAAAACAAGAGGAAAAGCGTGAGAAAAGTAGATACGTTGGAGACATATCACCTCCTACGCGGTGGCCGCGTCGAGGAGCTGCTGAACGTGCTCCGTCAAGCAGCGACGTTCGTCGCCTTCCAGGTGGTCCAGGTCATCTATCGCCGCCTGGGCAGCGCGTAGGTTCTCCATGGGCGTGGCATAGACCGGGCGGTCGGCCCCCAACATGTTGGCGATGGCCGCGCCACGTTGTCGGACCGTGCCAAGACGGCTAGGTTCGCCAGCAGCCGACGTGCAGCCGACGGCACGGTCGATCTTGCCCTAGTAGGCTTTAGTGAAGCACCTCATGGCTTCAACTTGCTGGCACTTTTGAGGAGCGAAATGCGGCATGCTTCCAGTGTTTCGCCATTGGCGTCCGTCGCGATGGGCACAGACATGTTCCGCATTGCCGCCTGCAGCGGGTCCTGGCCGGCCCCACCAGAGGCTTCGTCGTGGATGTTAACAAGCACCACCGTGATGGTGCTACCGCTACTGTCCGCGCAAGGGAGAGGGTCGTCGAAGATCGCCACGTGCTCTGGGAAGGCGTCAACGGGCGCAGCGTCAGCTTCGATGACCATGTCGACGGGCGGATCGGTGGAACCGACGGACTCCAGGATGGAGGCGGGCTCGTCAGCGGTGCTGAGCTTGCCGAGGAGGTCGACGAGGTAGCTCTCGGAGCAGGCTGCACCCACGCCGGTCACAGGTTCGTCGGTGAGGCAGATCCCGCCGATGAGATCAACGAGGTAGCTCGCTGCGCAGGCGACTTCCATGCCATGCAGCGCGTCGACGCAAACACCATCGGGCGTGCCGGGGTGGCTGCGCTCGCCAGGAAGGAAAAGGGTTCCCGTCTAGAACATGTTTCCGGATGATGGTGCACCTTGCCCCATGGTGGGCGCCAAATGTCGGGGATATCGTGCGACATATGCCAGGGGGTGGCTTATCATGGATGGGGACAAGAGTACGTCGTCAGGCTCTAGAAGCGGGAGTGAGCGAGACCGCATACGCCTGCAAATCTTACCCAGATTTGGGGCTCTCCTAGGAGATAACACCCCTAGTCCTGCTCTGTGGGGTCTCCGCATGATCACTATCTCAACAAGGTAGCTACAAGCTTGCTCCCTGCGCTGTTTGGTTAGAGGAGGAAGAAGAACAAAGCTAGCTCTACTTCACTCTCTCTATGTGGGTGTGTAGAAACTAAGGTGCTGAACCCTTTGCATGGGGTGACCTGGGGGTTTATATAGGCCTACCCCCAGGGGTACGATGGTAATCCGGCCGGATGTAGGGCCCGTCCGTCAGTGTCTTTGGTCGCCAGCTTCTCCGCCGGCTGCTGGGGCCCGCTGCCTGGTGGGTCCCCCCGACTGCCATGATCTTGGCCGACAGGTAGGGCCAGCCGCCTGTGGGCCATGCTGACTGCTTTATACTGCAGCCTCACCCCTGATGACGGGGGCTTTGTCGGGGGGAACGTGGCTATAGTGCCGCCGCCTGGCGGTCGCTCACTGTAGCCACACCCCGTCTTCTCTGGTTAATGGTGCACAGACTCCAATGAAGGGGGAGGGCCGCCTGCTAAGAGTCGGCCCACCCCCACGTCGCCTGCTCAGGGTCTACCGCCTTTTGTTAGCTCACGGACAGGTAGGCCCGCCACCTGTGGGCTGTACCAACCGCCCGTCGTGGGAGCATGGCTCCCTCTGGCGTGGATGATGTCATGGGCTGCATGGCCACAGTGCCACGCCGGGCGAAGGGTGTTCGCTTGGTACACCGCACTATATCCACGCCCAGCCCTGGATTCGGGGGTGGCAGGTTGCACTGTACCCACGCCCCGTCTCGTCGTTGTAACGAGGTGCTAACTTCGAGGGGACAAGGGGCCGCCTGCTAGGAGTCGGCCCTCCTCATGGCCGCCTTCCGGGGTCCGCCGCCTTCTAGCAGCCGTCCGCGTGGACCAGCCGGCCCAGGAAGGCGGTCGTTCGCCTTGGAGGTGTGAGGGGTGCAGCTAGCCCCTATGTCTTGAAATACCTTGGGGGGCTGATGAGGCTACCCGTTGTCATTTACTCTGACACCACTGTAGCACTTTTAGCGCGCCGAACCTAACATTGGTTTAGCAGATGCTAAAAAATGCGCGCCCAATAAAACACTGTGCAAATTGTGGAACACGAGCAATCCGGCATCCTAAATTTGCAGCTTCTGGTAGCGCTTTTTAGCGAGTGCCCAATCATTTTTTACGCATGCACTATTTTACTGCTTCTGCTAAAGCTCTCCCGTGCCAAAAAAACCAAATTTTAGCATGCGGAGCAGTTTTTGTGCGCGTGTTGGAGATGCTCTTAGGTTTCTGTAGGCACGTACGGAGCCGGTCTGCTGTTGGCCGTCGCGTAGACAGGCGCCAGCGACAGGGCGCCCCGGATGCCGCAGACAACGCCACGACAACGGTGAGTCATTGACTACAGGACGCACGCAAGCGACGTCGCACACGGCCGGCCGGTCTAGAGCTCGGTAATTGGCGAACTTTCAAATCTTGAATCTTCGTATGTACGTGCATCCATGGATTACAAAAAGCTCATGATTATGGATTTGTGGTAGCGCATTTGTCTAATTTTCTTGCTTTTCCTAATTTCTTTTACAAATTGAAACTGCAATGTTAGTCAATTATGTATAAACTTGTAGCAAATAGGAAAAATCACTATGTGCAAAAGCGTGTAGCATTTTCTAGGTTTTTTTAACACAATACAGACGCAACCCTACCCCTATGAGCACCTCCGAAAGACTGAGCCAGCATGTCATCTTGAAATTTACGAAGTCACCGTAGGCACCTCGACGATAAAAGCGAGCACCAGGACTTGAACCCTGGTGGGTTGGGGATACCACAGTCCCTCTAACCATCCAACCACAGGTTGGTTCGCAGCATTTTCTAAGATTATAACTTCTAATTGGGGTATATTTCATCTATCTATACAAGTCTGAATGTCACATTTGTAATTTATTATTTGTCAAATACAGATAATATGGACAAGATTTTGATTCTGGGGAATTGAGGTATCTTGATAAGTATCTACGCCTCTATATTGTTGATGTGCTTACGGATGATAGTTTTTCCAACATAGCACAACAATCATGAGCTTTAAAAAATGGTCTGAACATGGAGGCACATTGTGTATCCTTCATTTTATCGGTTGTTGAAACTAGTAATTGTCTTGCCTATTGCCACTGGTAGAGTTGAAAGATGCTTTTCAGCTATGAAACTGGTCAAACTTGCTTGCACACTTGCCTCAATGATGTTAGTTTGAGTGATGATCTTATTAATTATGTGGAGAAAGAATAAATGAAAAAGGTCACCAATGCTCAAGTGGTTGAGTATTTCATGGCTCGGAGGAACAGAACGTACTAAAGGCAACTTTCAATATTTAGCCATTTAAGTACTTTCTTCCGGCAATTTTAGTATACTCTACTTGTATGTTTAATTCTATTTGTATCTTGTAGGTTATTGAACCTTATAATTGGATGATGTATTTTGGGATTTAGAAATGCAATGTGGTCTTTTTCAAGTAATTTTGACCCTCGTTTTATTATTATAGTAAGCATTTTGATGGCTACATTTTGTTTTTACAAACCGCCTTCTTGTTATAGCCAATAATGTGTGCTAGAAGTTATGAAACACACCATTATTTAACACATTTGTTGCTTAATTTTTTTAAGCTTTGTTAAAGTGGTGCATCGGGTAACATTTGCTCCTGCTCCGCCCCTGCCTACGCGGCAGGCTTAGCACCTGTACATGGTGGAACATTGGGAGGGGCCTTATGTATCAACATTCAAAAAAACATGCAAAGTCAACCGTGCTTTACATTTTGGGAAGGAGGGAGTACTATCTAGTCTTCAATAAAATGTCTTTTGTTCACTGGGCACGCTTCAAATGCTTCTTTGATATTTATGTAAATTAACATGAAATCTTGTTCTGTGATATGCTTTCAATTAATGAGGTGTTCAATTCTTAATTAACCAACTATAATGTGCAAATTTAATTATGTCGAACCGATATGAATATCATGTGTACAAAAAAAGTTTAACCCTGACAACAAAATACTAAACCTACATAAATACATCCATATAAGCATATTATTGAACTTAAAATTGCAGCACAACTTTGCTAAGAATGCATCGGTTTTAAGGTTAATATTTTGCAATTAGACAATGTGCACTTCACTGTTAAAAGGTAAGGTATTAGTCAGTCATCAAATATGATGAAGCAAAGATGGCCATTTGTTCTTTCCTCGTCCCCATGAAAAGGCCTGGGTGATTAGGTTTTCTCCTTCTCCCGTCGGCGGTGTCACCGGTCCGTCCCGCCTCAGATGGCTTTTGGGCCGTGAAGGTGCGGGGGACCTCACCCCCCTCCCGCGGCGGCGGGAGGGACCCCATTCTCGTTCTTGTTAGGTTTGACGCTTGGTAGCGGTTGTATTACTTTAGCGGCTGTTGGGGAACGCAGTATTTAAAAAAAATTCCTACGACCACGCAAGATCTATCTAGGAGATGCATAGCAACGAGCGGGGAGAGTGTGTCCACGTACCCTCGTAGACCGAAAGCGGAAGCGTTAAGTAAAGCGGTTCATGTAGTCAAACCTCTTCGCGATCCAACTGATCAAGTACCGAATGCATGGCACCTCCGTGATCTGCACACGTTCAGCTCGGTGACGTCCCTCGAACTCTAGATCCAGCTGAGGCCGAGGGAGAGTTTCGTCAGCATGATGGAGTGGTGATGGTGATGATGAAGTTACCGACGCAGGGCTTCGCCTAAGCACTACGACAATATGACTGAGGTGGAAATCTGTGGAGGGGGCACCGCACACGGCTAAGAAATTAACTTGTGTGTCTATGGGGTGCCCCCTCCCCCGTATATAAAGGAGTGGAGGAGGGGGCCGGCCGGCCTCATGGGGCGCGTCCCAAGGGCGGGAATCCTACTCCTACTAGGAGTAGGTTCCCCCCTTACCTAGTCCAACTAGGAGGGGAAGGAAAGGGAAGAGGGAGAGAAGGAAAGGGGGGCCGACCCCCTCCCCAATTCGGATTGGGCTTGGGGGGGGGGCGCCCCTCCACTTGGACGCCTCCTCCTCTCTTCCACTATGGCCCATGAAGGCCCAATAACCCCGGGGTTCCGTAACCCCGCATCTCGGAAAATGCCCGAACCTATCCGAAACCTTTCCGGTGTCCAAACATAACCTTCCAATATATCAATCTTCATGGCTCTACCATTTCGAGACTCCTCGTCATGTCGTTGATCACATCCGGGACTCCGAACAACCTTCGGTACATCAAATCACATAACTCATAATACATACGTCATCGAACATTAAGCGTGCGGACCTTACGGGTTCGAGAACTATGTAGACATGACCAAGACTCATCTACGGTCAATAACCAATAGCGGAACCTGGATGCTCATATTGGTTCCTACATATTCTACGAAGATCTTTATCGGTCAAACCGCACAACAACATATGTTGTTCCCTTTGTCATCGGTATGTTACTTGCCCGAGATTCGATCGTCGGTATCATCATACCTAGTTCAATCTCGTTACTGGCAAGTCTCTTTACTCGTTCCGTAATGCATCATCCTACAACTAACTCATTAGTCACATTGCTTGCAAGGCTTATAGTGATGTGCATTACCGAGAGGGCCCAGAGATACCTCTCCGATAATCGGAGTGACAAATCCTAATCTCGATCGATGCCAACTCAACAAACACCATCGGAGACACCTGCAGAGCATCTTTATAATCACCCATTTACATTGTGACATTTGATAGCACACTAAGTGTTCCTCTGGTATTCGGGAGTTGCATAATCTCATAGTCATAGGAACATGTATAAGTCATGAAGATAGAAATAGAGACAAACTAAACGATCATAGTGCTAAGCTAACGGATGGGTCTTGTCAATCACATCATTCTCTAATGATGTGATCCCGTTGATCAAATGACAACTCATGTCTATGGCTAGGAAACTTAACCATCTTTGATTAACGGGCTAGTCAAGTAGAGGCATACTAGTGACACTCTATTTGTCTATGTATTCACACATGTACTAAGTTTCTGGTTAATACAATTCTAGCATGAATAATAAAGATTTATCATGATATAAGGAAATATAAATAACAACTTTATTATTGCCTCTAGGGCATATTTCCTTGAGTCTCCCACTTGCACTTGAGTCAATAATCTAGATTACATAGTAATGATTCTAACACCCATGGTGTCTTGGTGCTAATCATGTTTTGCTCGTGAGAGAGGCTTAGTCAACAGGCCTGCAAGATTCAGATCCGTATGTATTTTGCAAATCTCTATGTCTCCCTCCTTGACTTGATCGCGGATGGAATTGAAGCGTCTCTTGATGTATTTGGTTCTCTTGTGAAATCTGGATTCCTTTGCCAAGGCAATTGCACCAGTATTGTCACAAAAGATTTTCATTGGACCCGATGCACTAGTGATAACCCACAAGTATAGGGGATCAATTGTAGCCTCTTTCGATAAGCAAGAGTGTCGGACCCAACGAGGAGCTAAAGGTAGAACAAATATGCCCTCAAGTTGTATCAACCACCGATACAACTGTACGCACGCTTAACGTTTGCTTTACCTAAAACAAGTATGAAACTAGAAGTATTTTGTAGGTGTAAGGGGATAGGTTTGCAAGAATATAAAGAGCACGTAAATAAAAACTAGGGGCTGTTTAGGTAAAGAAGCAATAAATTTAGTATAGCGAGTGTGGAAAAGTGGTGGTAGGAGTTGTGAAATTGCCCCTAAGCAATTGACTACTTTACTAGACCGATAGCAAGTTTTATGTGGGAGAGGCCACTGCTAGCATGTCATCCCTGACTTGGAATTCTATGCACTTATGGTTGGAACTATTAGCAAGCATCAGTAACTACTAACGTTCATTAAGGTAAAACCCAACCATAGCATTAAGATATATTGGTCCCCCTTCAATCCCGTATGCATCAATTTCTATGCTAGGTTGAAGCTTGTGTCACTCTTGCCCTCCAATACATAGTCCTATCAACATACAACTAACCCTATGGTGTGATCCACGCGTGCGCTCATATGATGGGCACCAGAGGACAGCAACATAACCACAAGCAAATTAAACCGATCATAGCAATTCACCAATTACCGATAGGACAACGAAAATCTACTCAGACATCATAGGATGGCAACAGATCATTGGATAATAATATGAAGCATAAAGCGCCTTGTTCAAGTTGAGGGTATAGCAGTTTGTGGAAGAGAGGACCGCTGTAGATAGATGGGGGGAGGTGATGAAGATGTTGGTGAAGATGACGGAGGTGTTGGTGTAGATTGCGGTGACGATGATGGCCCCAACGGCGTTCCGGCGCCACCGGGAGAGAGAGGGAGAGAGCTCCCCTTATTCTTCTTCTTACTTGACCTTCTCCCTAGATGGGAGAAGGGTTTCCCCTCTGGTCCATGGCTTTCATGGAGGCGGAGGGGCGAGAGCCCCTCCGAGATTGGATCTGTCTCTTTGTCTCTCTCTATTTCCGTGTTCCCTGATTCTGGCCTTTCACCGTTTCTTATATTCCCGGAGATCCGTAACTCTGATTGGGTTGAAATTTGAACGCGATTTCTATCCAGATATTGGCTTTCTTGCGGCGAAAGAATGGCACCAACCGCCTTACGGGGTGGCCACGAGGGTCAGGGGCACGCCCCCTGCCTCGTGGCCCCCTCGGGCATCGTCGCGCGTTGATTCTTCTTCCCAAAATTCACATATATTCCAAAAAAAATCTCCGTCAGTTTTTATCCCGTTTGGACTCCGTTTGATATGGATTTTCTGTGAAACAAAAAACATGCAAAAAATGGGAACTGGCACTAGGCACTGGATCAATATGTTAGTCCCAAAAATAGTATAAAAAGTTGCCAAAAGTATGTAAAAATTGTAGAATATTGGCATGGAACATTCAAAAATTATAGATACGACGGAGACGTATCAGCATCCCCAAGCTTAATTCCTCCTCATCCTCGAGTAGGTAAATGATAAAAAATAATTTTTGATGTGGAATGCTACCTAACATAATCTTGATCATGTAATCTAATCATGGCATGAATATTAAGACACGAGTGATTCAAAGCAATAGTCTATCATTTGACATTAAGACGATAATACTTGAAGCATACCAACCAAGAAATTATGTCTTCTCAAAATAACATTGCCAAAGAAAGCTCATCCCTACAAAATCATATAGTTTGTCTATGCTTCATCTTCGTCACACAAAATGCTCCCATCATCCACAACCCCGATGACAAGCCAAGCAATTGTTTCATACTTTAGTATTTTCAAACTTTTTCAACCTTCACGCAATATATGAGCGCGAGCCATGGACATAGAACTATAGGTGGAATAGAATATGATGATGGAGGTTGTGTGGAGAAGACAAAAGAAGGGAGAAAGTCTCACATCGACGCGGCTAATCAACGGGCTATGGAGATGCCCATCAATTGTTGTCAATGCGAGGAGTGGGGATTGCCATGCAATGGATGCACTAAGAGCTATAAGTGTATGAAAGCTCAAAATAAAAACTAAGGGGGTGAGCATCCAACTTTCTTGCTCATGAAGAACTAAGGCAGTTGAGGAAGCCCATCGTCGGAATATACAAGCCAAGTTCTATAATGAAAATTCCAACTAGTATATGAAAGTGATAACTCAAGAGACTCTCTATATGAAGAACATGGTGCTACTCAAAGCACAAGTGTGGTAAAAGGATAGTAACATTGCCCTTCTCTCTTTTCTCTCATTTTTTGTTTTTTTGTTTTTTGGTGGGCTTCATTGGCCTTTTTATGGGCTTCTTTGGCCTCTCTTTTTTAAGTCCGAATCTCATCCCGACTTGTGGGGGATCATAGTCTCCATCATCCTTTCCGGAAAAAAAAATTTTTTTAAAAATTTATTTTTCCCCAAATTTTTTTTCCCCCCCTTTTTTAAAAAAAAAAAAAAAAAAATTTTTTTTTTTTTGGGGCAAAAAAAAAAAATTTTAAAAACTTTAAAAAAGGAACAAAAATTTTTTTTTTTTTTTTTAAAAAAAAATTTTTTTTTCAAAAAAAAAAAAAAAAAATTAAAATTTAAAAAAAAGGGGGGAAAAAAATTTAAAAAATTTTTTAAAAACCAAAACCCCCAAAAATTGGGCCTTTTTTTTAAAAAATTTAAAGGGCCTTAAACCCCCCCCTTTTTTAAAAGGGGGGTAAAAAAAATTTTTTGGGGCCCCCCAAAAAAAGGGGGTTTGGGGGGAAAAAAGGGGAAAAAAAAAAAAAAAAAATTTTAAAAAAGGTTTAAAACCCGGGGCCGGAAAAAGGGGGTTTTTTTAAAAAAAAAGGGAAAAAAACCAAGTTTTTTTTTTAAAAACCCAAGGAAAAGAAAAAAATTTGGGGCCCCAAAAAGGGTAAAAACCCAAAAAAAATTTTAAAAAAAAAAACCAAAAAAACAAAAAAAATTTTTTTTGGGCCCACCCTTTTTAACCCTTAAAGGGCCGGGCCCAAATTCCCCGGGGTACTTTCCCCCCGGCCCGGGGGTTTTGTTTTAAAAAAAATTTTTTTAAAAAAGGGGGGGGGGGGAAAAAAAAAGGGGGTTTTTTTTGGGGAAAAAGGGAAATTCCGTGGGGGAAAAGTTTAAAAATTTTTCCGCCTCTTTAAAATTGGCCCAATTTTTGGGCCCGCCCCCCGGGGAAAAAGGAAGGGAAAAAAACCCCGGGTTTTTTAAAAAAAAAAAATTTGGGAATTTTTTCCCCAAAATTTTCCAAAAAATTCCAAAAGTTCCCCTTTTAAAAAAAATTTTTTTAAAAAAAAAAAAAAAACCCCCCAAAAAAACCAAAAAAAAAAAAAAAAAAAATTTCCAACCCCCCAAACAATTTGGGTTAAAAAGGGGGCCCCCGGGCCAAAAGGGGGCAAGGGTTTTTCCCAAAAGGGGGGAAAAAATTGGGGGGGGACCCAAATTTTGGGGTTTTTTTCCCCCCCCCGGGGTTTTTTTAAAAAAAAATTTAAAAAAAATTTTTTTAAAAATTTTTTTTTTTCCATTTTTCCCTTTTGGGGGGCCAAAAAAGGTTTTTTAAAAAAAAGGAAAACCCCAAAAGGAAAAAATTTTAAAAAAAAAAAAAACCCCAAAAAAATTTTTTTTTTAAAACCCTTTTTAAGAAAAAAATTTTTTTTTCCCCCGGGAAAAAATTCCCAAAATTTAACCAAAATTTTTTTAAAAAATTTTAAAAAAAAAATTTTTTTTAAAAAAAAAGGGGTTTCCCTTTTAAAAAAAAAATTGTTTTTCCCTTAAAACCCCCTTTTAAAAGGGAAACCCTTAAAAAAAAAAAATTTAAAAAACCAAAAAACCCCAAAAACCCTTTAAAAAAGGGAATTTTTTTTTGGGGGGGGTTTTTCCCTTTTTAAAAAAAAAAAAAAGGGTTTTTAAAAAGGGGGGTTTTTTTTTTAAAAGGAAAGGGGGGTTTTGGGGGAAAACCCCCGGCTTTAAAAGGGGTTTGGGGGGGGTTTTTTGGTTTTTTTTTCCCCCTTTTTTTTTGGGAAAAATTTTTAAAATTTCCCAGGAAAAAAAAATTTTTTTAACCCAAAAAGGTTTTTTTTTTTTTTTTCCAAAAAAAGAAAAAAAAAATTTTTTTTTTTTAAAAAAGGAAAAAAATTTAAAATTTTTTTTTTAAAAACCCCCAAAAATTTTTTTTTTTTTTTTTTTTAAAACCCAATTTTTTTTCAAAATTTTTTTAAAAAAATTTTTTAAAAAATTTCCCAAAAAAATTTTTTTTTTTTCCGGGGGGTTTTTTTTTTTTTTTTAAAATGGTTTGTTTTTTTTTTTTTTTCCTTTTTCCCTTTTTTTGGGTTTGGGTTTTTTTAATTTAAAAAAAAAATTTTTTTTTTTAAAAATTTTAAAATAAATCAGGATTCCACTGGGATCGATAAACTTGAAGATATCATTACCAACTTGGGAACCGCTTTTTCTTCGTAAAGAATACTCCCAAGTCCACCTACTAAAATTGCCAAGCTTATGTATGTTCCTAAAAATAAGGGTGAATCCTCTAGTAAGGAAACTGCGGATCTCAAATCTATAAGTATTCATCCCAATCTTGTTGCTATCATTAAGGAACCATTTGCTACAAATGAATTTTTCTATCTTGTGCCTAAAAGTTTGATAATTACTAAAAAGAAATAAATTTCTAAGGATGATAGATGTCTCATTGAAGAATTGGCTACTAAAGATGGCAATACCTAGATCTACCCTTGCTTTTATGCCTAGCTAGGGGCGTCAAACGATAACGCTTGTTGGGAGGCAACCTAATTTTATTTTTAGTTTTTTGCTTTTTACTTTTGTTTAGGAATAAATCTTTGTTCTAGCCTTTGGTTAGATGTGTTTTTATGCTTTAATTAGTGTTTGTGCCAAGTTAAACCTATAGGATCTTCTTGGATGATAGTTATTTGATCTTGCAGAAATTTCCAGAAACTTTCTATTCACGAAAACAATTGTTAAAAATCACCAGAACATGATAAAATACTGATTCCAATTGCTGCTGATCAAAAAACAAATTTCCTGATTTTGGCTGATTTTTTGGAGTTCCAGAAGTTTGGGTTAGTTACAGATTACTACAGACTTTTCTGTTTTTGACAGATTCTGTTTTTCATGTGTTGTTTGCTTATTTTGATGAATCTATGGCTTGTAAAATAGTTTATAAACCATAGAGAAGTTGGAATACAGTAGGTTTAACACCAATATAAATAAAGAATGAGTTCATTACAGTACCTTGAAGTGGTCTTTTGTTTTCTTTCGCTAGAGGAGCTCACGAGATTTTTGTTGAGTTTTGTGTTGTGAAGTTTTCAAGTTTTGGGTGAATTTTTTTGATGGATTGTGGAACGAGGAGTGGCAAGAGTCTAAGCTTGGGGATGCCCATGGAACCCCCAAGATAATATAAGGACAACAAAAAGCCAAATCTTGGGGATGCCTTGGAAGGCATCCCCTCTTTCGTCTACTTCCATCGGTAACTTTACTTGGAGCTATATTTTTATTCACCACATGATATGTGTTTTGCTTGGAGCGTCTTGTATGATTTGAGTCTTTGCTTTTTAGTTTACCACAATCATCCTTGCTGTACAAATCTTTTGAGAGAGCCATACATGATTTGAAAATTATTAGAATGCTCTATGTGCTTCACTTATATCTTTTGAGTTATATAGTTTTGCTCTAGTACTTCACTTATATCTTTTAGAGCACGGTGGTGGATTTGTTTTATAGAAACTATTGATCTCTCATGCTTCACTTAGATTATTTTGAGAGTCTTAAATAACATGGTAATTTTCTTAAATAATCCTAATATGCTAGGTATTCAAGATTAGTAAAAACTTTCTTATGAGTGTGTTGAATACTAAAAGAAGTTTGATGCTTGATGATTGTTTGAGATATGGAGGTAATAATATCAAAGTCGTGCTAGTTGAGTAGTTTTGAATTTGAGAAATGCTTGTGTTGAAGTTTGCAAGTCCCGTAGCATGCACGTATGGTAAACGTTATGTAACAAATTTGAAACATGAGGTGTTCTTTGATTGTCCTCCTTATGAGTGGCTGTCGGGGACGAGCGATGGTCTTTTCCTACCAATCTATCCCCTTAGGAGCATGTGCGTAATGCTTGGTTTTTGATGACTTCTTGCAATAAGTATGTGAGTTCTTTATGACTAATGTTGAGTCCATGGATTATACGCACTCTCAACCTTCCATCATTGCTAGCCTCTTCGGTACCGTGCATTGCCCTTTCTCACATTGAGAGTTGGTGCGAACTTCGCCGGTGCATCCAAACCCCGTGATATGATACGCTCTTTCACACATAAACCTCCTTATATCTTCCCCAAAACAGCCACCATACCTACCTATTATGGCATTTCCATAGCCATTCCGAGATATATTGCCATGCAACTTTCCACCATTCCTTTTATCATGACACATTCATCATTGTCATATTTCTTAGCATGATCATGTAGTTGACATAGTATTTGTGGCAAAGCCACCGTTCATAATTCTTTCATACATGTCACTCTTGATTCATTGCATATCCTGGTACACCGCCGGAGGCATTCATATAGAGTCATATTTTGTTCTAGTATCGAGTTGTAATCATTGAGTTGTAAATAAATAGAAGTGTGATGATCATCATTTTCTAGAGCATTGTCCCAAGTGAGGAATAAAAAAAAAGAGAGAAAGGCCATAAAAAAAGAGAAGGCCCAAAAAAAATGAGAGAAAAAGAGAGAAGGGACAATGCTAATATCCTTTACCACACTTGTGCTTCAAAGTAGCACCATAATATTTATGATAGAGTGTCTCTTGTTTTATCACTTTCATATACTAGTGGGAATTTTTCATTATAGAACTTGTCTTGTATATTCAAACAATGGGCCTCCCCAAGTGCCCTAGGTCTTCGTGAGCAAACAAGTTGGATGCACACCCACTTAGTTTCTTTTGTTGAGCTTTCATACATTTATAGCTCTAGTGCATCTGTTGCATGGCAATCCCTACTCCTTGCATTAACATCAATCGATGGGCATCTCCATAGCTCATTGATTAGCCTCGTTGATGTGAGACTTTCTCCTTTTTTCGTCTTCTCCACATAACCCCCATTATCATATTCTATTCCACCCATAGTGCTATGTCCATGGCTCGCGCTCATATATTGCGTGAAAGTTTATAGGTTTGAGATTACTAAAGTATGAAACAATTGATTAGCTTGTCATCGGGGTTGTGCATGATGAGAGCATTCTTGTGTGACGAAAATGGAGAATGACTAAACTATATGATTTTGTAGGGATGAACTTTCTTTGGCCATGTTATTTTGAGAGGACATAATTGCTTAGTTAGTATGCTTGAAGTATTATTATTTTTATGTCAATATGAACTTTTATCTTGAATCTTTCGGATCTGAATATTCATACCACAATTAAGAAGAATTACATTGAAATTATGCCAAGTAGCATTCCACATAAAAAATTATATTTTTTATCATTTACCAACTCGAGGACGAGCATGAATTAAGCTTGGGGGTGCTTGATACGTCTCCAACGTATCTAAAATTTTTGATTGCTCCATCCTATATTATCTACTGTTTTGGACAATATTGGGCTTCATTATCCACTTTTATATTATTTTTGGGACTAACCTATTAACCGGAGGCCCAGCCAAGAATTACTGTTTTTTTTGCCTATTTCAGAGTTTCGCAGAAAAAGAATATCAAACGGAGTCCAAACGGAATGAAACCTTCGAGAGCGTGATTTTTGGAACGAACATAATCCAGGATACTTGGACCCTACGTAAGAGAAGCTTCCAGGAGGCCACGAGGTAGGGGGGGCGCGCCCACCCCCCCCCCAGGCGCGCCCTCCACCCTCGTGGGCCCCATGTTGCTCCACCGACGTACTTCTTCCTCCTCTATATACCTACGTACCCCCAAACGATCAGATACGGAGCCAAAAACCTAATTCCACCGCCGCAATCTTCTCTACCCACGAGATCCCATCTTGGGGCCTGTTCTAGAGCTCCGCCGGAGGGGGCATCCATCACGGAGGGCTTCTACATCAACTCCATAGCCTCTCCGATGAAGTGTGAGTAGTTTACCTCAGACCTTCGGGTCCATAGTTAGTAGCTAGATGGCTTCTTCTCTCTTTTTGGATCTCAATACAATGTTCTCCCCCTCTCTCGTGGAGATCTATTCGATGTAATCTTGTTTTTGCGGTATGTTTATTGAGACCGATGAATTGTGGGTTTATGATCAAGTTTATCTATGAACAATATTTGAATCTTCTCCTGAATTCTTTTATGTATGACTGGTTATCTTTGCAAGTCTCTTTGAATTATCAGTTTGGTTTGGCCTACTAGATTGATCTTTCTTGCAATGGCAGAAGTGCTTAGCTTTGGGTTCAATCTTGCGGTGTCCTTTCCCTGTGACAGTAGGGGCAGCAAGGCACATATTGTATTTTTGCCATCGAGGATAACAAGATGGGGTTTTTATCATACTGCATGAATTTATTCCTCTACATCATGTCATCTTGCTTAAGGCGTTACTCTGTTTTCATGAACTTAATACTCTAGATGCATGTTGGATAGCGGTCGATGAGTGGAGTATTAGTAGTAGATGCACGCAGGAGTCGGTCTACCTGCCTCGAACGTGATGCCTATATACATGATCATACCTAGATATTCTCATAACTATGCTCAATTCTATCAATTGCTCAACATTAATTCATTCACCCACCATAAAATACTTATGCTCTTGAGAGAAGCCACTAGTGAAACCTATGGCCCCGGGTCTATCTTTATCATATTAATCTTCCAACACTTTGGTATTTCCTTTGCTTTTTTACTTTGCTTTTATTTTACTTTGCATCTTTATCATAAAAATACCAAAAATATATCATATCTATTAGATCTCACTCTCCTAATGACCGTGAAGGGATTGACAACCCCTTATCGCGTTGGTTGCGAGGATTTTTTTTTGTAGGTACGAGGGACTCGGGCGTAGCCTCCTACTGGATTGATACCGTCGGTGTCAAAACCGGCGGATCTCGGGTAGGGGGCCCCGAACTGTGCGTCTAGGCGGATGGTAACAGGAGACAAGGGACACGATGTTTTTACCCAGGTTCGGGCCCTCTCGATGGAGGTAATACCCTACTCCTGCTTGATTAATATTGATGATATGGGTAGTACAAGAGTAGATCTACCATGAGATCAAGGAGGCTAAACCCTAGAAGCTAGCCTATGGTATGATTGTTGTTCGCCCCACGGACTAAAACCCTCCGGTTTATATAGACACCGAGATAGGTTAGGGTTACAGTAGTCGGTTACAATGGTAGGAGATCTACATATCCGATCGCCAAGCTTGCCTTCCACGCCAAGGAAAGTCCCATCCGGACATGGGACGAAGTCTTCAATCTTGTATCTTCATAGTCTTGGAGTCCGCCGTGATGATAGTTCGCTATCCGGACACCCCTAGTCCAGACTCCTCAAGAGTCCCTGAACCAGGCTTCAATGACGACGAGTCCGGCGTGCATATTGTCTTCGCATTGCAAGGCGGGTTCCTCCTCCGAATACTTCATAGAAGGTTTTGAACGCAAGGATAGTGTCCGCTCGCAAAAGAAGTTCCACATACCACCGTAGAGAGAATAACTTTTGCACAGATCTGCTGACGTATTCCGCGGCGTGACATCAGACCACGGCCAGGCCTTTATATGAATCGTTTTTTACCGTTCCACCTTAGCGTGTTTAGCGAGGCGGTTTCCTTGGCACGTCTTATCAAAGCATAGATCGTGCCCCCATATTCCGGGATTCTCATCAATACGGACGTGGGTAACCCATCCGCGCCATTGATTATGGCGCTTGGGTGATAAGCGAGTTTTACGAGGCTGGTGGGGGACGCATAGCTTCGTCCGTCCATATAAGGGGATAAGGATCCACCTTTTCACCTACGCCTTCTTCCTCCTTTGCTCATCCATTCTCGCGCACTTGAGCTCCAGTGCCCAAGTCCGCACGTCCCACCTCAACCTTCTCCAACCATGTCCGGAGCGGGAGGCAGGTGGATGGCCTCCTCCGTCACGGAGAGGCACATCACAAGACTACGGGAGGCCGGATATTTGTCCGGCGACACCACGCATAGGCTGCCCGATGTGGGGCAGCTCATTCCAACCCCCAGGCCCCATGAGAGGGTGGTGTTTCTCCCCCACTTCCTCCGCGGACTAGGTTTTCCACTTCACCCATTTGTCCGGGGGCTCATGTTCTACTACGGCCTGGACTTCCACGACTTGGCCCTGAATTTTATCCTCAACATCTCGGCGTTTATCGTCGTGTGCGAGGCCTTCCTCTGCATCCAGCCCCACTTCGGCCTATGGCTGAAGATCTTCAATGTCAGGCCGAAGGTAGTGGGCGGCCGTCAACCGGAGTGCGGAGGCGCCATGGTCGGCAAGATGGCCAAAGTCCTATGGCTCGACGGCGCCTTTGTGGAGACAATAAAGGGGTGGCAATCGGGGTGGTTCTACATCACCGAGCCACGCGACCCTGAATGGGTGGCGGCCCCCGAATTCAGATCTGGCTTCCCCACACGACTCTCGCCTTGGAAAGAGACGGGCCGACGTGGGGAATTCGGACGAGCTATCCGGACTCCAAACATGCGTCCAAACCTGGTGGACAAGAATCTCAAGCTTGTCGACGTAATCCGGTGATGCTCATCCGCGGATTCTCCCATGCGAACAACGGGCCTTTAAATTGTGGAGTTCGATCCAAAGACAAGACTCGACTCTAAAAGGCTCTTCGACACTATGTAGGAAGATGCCCGAAGGTGTTGTTCAAGGCGCCGAGGTTCTCATCCGCCATCAAGATTGCGGATATAGCTCGCAACGCCAAGCCGGGCGAGGTAAGTTATTTTACCCTTTACGGGACTCTTTTTCATAGATTGACTCTATGTGGGATCTAAAACTCCCTAATCTTTGACAGATCTGGCTGAAGACGTCCGGACAGATTAATCGTCCGCTTCTTTGCCGGAAGACCCATCGAACGCCCGATTGACGGGGTTGCTGGCTCCGGTACCCCATGTGGTGCCGGAGAAGAAGGCCAAGAAGGAGGCCACGGGAACTCGAAGGAGCTCCCGGCGCCAGGTGCTGTCAGATTCTGAAGCAGAATCTTCTCCTGAGGACAAGGAGGAGGAAAAAGAAGCCTCTCCCCCAGGGGGGAGGAGAGGAAAAGGAAGGCCGCCCCAAATGGGGAGGCCGGAGGGTCCAAGATGGGAAGAACCCTTCCTCCGGACTTCTCCACCAACGTCGACAGCGACGAGGAGGATTGCCCAACAAGGGCCAAGCCCCTGGCGAGATCATAAGTGTCCGGATACCCATGGCTTTTTTATTATTGCATAGTGTTCTCTAATGTCGAACAATCATGCAACCCGCCCAAGAGCGAGCTAGCCGCTTCGACGAGCGGGTCCCTGGGTTCGTCGGAAATGGAGAGTACTTCGCTTATGACCGCCTCCTCGCCTCATGATGCGGACGATGCCGATGTGGTGCCCCAAGGGGGGCCTGGTCAAGAGGAGGTGGCGCAGGAGGCGCCACAAGGCAACCTCCCGGACTCCAGGCGCGTGGGGGGCAAGACCCCCAGGGGCTCTAAGCCCGACCCTTGTCCGGACTCCATGCCGGAACCTTCAGCGGTTCTGGAGTCCGGCAAGCGGTCCCTTCGTAAGAAGGGTAAGACGCCGGTGTCCTCGGACCAACCGGAGGCACCGGATAGCTTACTGGAGGCGCTTAACAGCGCCTCCATCAAGGAGGAGCACCGCACTGTTATGAGTGCGGTGATCCGGACAGTTCATCCGCCAAGAGCGGGCTGACCGAAGCCTGTACCAACCTTCTAACAGGCTTTGAGGTACGTTTTAGAATATGTAAAAATATTACCGCATAGACAGTAGCCCGTGATGCTTAGTTCGGTGTTCGGAAAGAAAAGCCGGACTAAGGATCTAAAAATGATATACGCAGGAGTCTAACATAAGTATGTCAATATGGGAATGCAGGCTGCGCTGCTGACTTCACCTCAGACCGATCATGGAGGTCAATGCATTGAAGCAGAGCCTCGAGCGGTCCGAGAACGAGCTCGGCCAAGCCAAGAAGCAGCTCGAGGACAAGGAAGGTAAGTATTACCTTACTAAAGAAATACCTTATAGAAAGGTTTTGGTTGCAAAGAATAACAGGAATAACATGGGTATTGCAGGGGCCATGAACGAGGTGGCGACCCTGAAGGAAGCGGTGTCCGTGGCCGAAAACAAAGCGGCTGCGGAACGCACCGAGCGAGAGAAGGGGGAGGCGCAGCTGGCCAAGGTACGGCAAGAGCTCCAAGCTCTCGTGGAAAAACACGAGAGTTTGGAGCATGACTCGAAGACTCGAGAGCCCGAGCTCGCCTCAGCTCTTGAGAGTGCCAAAGCTACTAAGGCCGAGGCCCAAAAAGCCCTCCAAGAAATTGAAGTATTAAAGAAGATAGCGGCGGGTAAGGCATTCTTTATGCAAAGCAAGCATGTGAAAGTGAATTACCTATTACTTACCCGGATTCGGAGCTCTCCAGGAGCATTCGCAGATCTGCCCCGTAGTGTGTCTGATGCTGCCGCATTCTATCGCGCCAAGGAGGGGAGCTCAACGGAGAAGGTTTTCTGGTCTCAATATGCTGAGGCCGGACATCCGGTGCCCCTAAGCTACCAGCTGAAGCAGCTGGTCGAGCTCCACAAGGTCGCCGAACAGGCCATGAAGGGCCTTATAGTTCGCCTGTGGCCATTGGAAGCCATGCCTGGGAGCTACTTCAGCTTAGTGCGGCGGCTGGTGGACGCCTGTCCACGGATTGAAGTCATCAAGCGCTCCGTCTGCATTGAAGGTGTCCGTCGGGCCCTTGCCCGTGCTAAAGTGCACTGGGGCAAGCTGGATGCGGAGAAGCTTGTGACAGACGGGCCACCAAGGGCAAGGAGCATCGCACGCCAAATGTACTATGAGGGCCTCTCAAGGGTGCCCGCTGAATAGCGGATGAGTGCTCCAAAGATGCAATTTTGAATAGACTCGCATTTGTTATCCTGTCTGCTGAAAACTTGTTCATATGCGCTAAGCAACGCTTGTTAATTTAAAATATTACCTTCAGGCGGCCGCTTATCAAATTTGAGAGATGGCAAGTCGTTGGCTTCAGCCCCATGCCACGAGTGATGGGGTGTTCGGGATAAACTTGAGCACTCTTGTTCCCATTATTGGGTCCATCTAGGAGGCGCCAACGAACGAACAAGGCAACCGGACTTATAATGCTTGAACACTCTCACTTAGCCATAGAATTCTATAATTTTAAATTTCGTGAAGCCCCTAGTATTCGAAGACCGAGTTCGGGCGCTATCCACGCCTTTGGCGGACAACTCCGGTTCCTCGCCTAAGTGGCATAAGTCTTTAGGGACCGAAAAACCTCTCGAACAGCGATCGCTCTCGCCCTATCATGACGGTCAGTTTTAGCTTTCTCCACTGAGGTGCTCGAGCCAGCTCAACTGGGGCACAATCACAGTGGTTCTCCCGGTGCTACCTTAGCCGATATAACAGAACATAAGGTACCAAAACACGGGAGCCGGGCAAACCCAACTATTGACCCAAGACATGATTCGGAGCCGATTCATATAATGCTATAAGTTCGGGGTGCCGCACTTGTGAAAGTGTTCGGACTTATCACACCATAATTTTGGGGTACTTAAGCCCCTGGTGTATTGGCTGTACCAAAGTGTATGGGTGCAACATGTCATGAAATGAACATATATATAGATAAAGAAAGGAGTGCAATAATAGGCAGAAGCTATGTATTGTTTATTCAAAAAGGTACTGCAATGAAAGCAGAACGATACAAATAGTGCGATAAGCAAGGGATGGGACTATCTAACATGTCCCCCTCTAGGGGTAAGCTGCGGGATGGTACGTAAAACAGGTATAATGCTCGTAATATAGACCACCTGAACACTCGACGAGCTTTACTTTCCTGGCTGTTGCATCGTGAGTCCGGCGATTCTAGTGCCGGACAGGACTTCTGGAAATCGGAGTCCTGAAAGTAAAAAAGGAAAAAAAGAAAAAGAAAAAGGAAAAAGAATGACACAAGCGGGAGCCCCTGGTGCGGTTGAGCCGTATTCCGGGCGTGTCGTGGTCGTGCCCCTCCCCTTATGCCCATGGTATCTCCAGAGCCTAGTTATGTACGCGTAGTACTGGCTTCGCAACTTCGCGAGGGCTGGGGTTAGCCGGATTGCTACGCTGCGATGCTTGAATCGTGCCAGCGGTCTTGTTGTAGGTTACTCCGGCGCGCTGGCGGTGTCCGGACGCTTAGTGGCCGAACTCGAGAATTGCCGTGAGAGGCTGCTTTGCACCTCCGCCGCGAGGGCGCCGTGTGCTCCTCCGCTCGAGAGAGCGTTCGTGTTTCCATTGACCGTGATTACCCTCGAGGGCCTGGCATCTTGAGCTTGAGGTATGCGTAGTGCAGCACCGCATTGAACTTTGCAAATGCGGTTCGCCCAAGAAGTGCGTGATAGCCGCCATGAACGGGACTATGTCGAAGATTAACTCTTCGCTTCGAAGTTATCCGGGATCCAAGACCACTTCGAGTGTAACCGAGCCTGCATAATTGGCCTCTACACCCGGTATGACGCCTTTAAAGGTCGTCTTTGTAGGTTTAATCTTGAGGGTCTATGCCCATTTTGCGACCGTATCCTGATAAAGCAGGTTCAGGCTGCTACCGCCGTCCATTAGGACTCGTGAGGTGAAATCCGTCGATAATTGGGTCAAGAACCAGCGGCGAAACCGCCGTGACGGATGCTAGTGGGTGGTCCTTCGATCGAAGGTGATCGAAGGAAGACCATGGGTTGAACTTGGGCGACCGCTCCATCGCAGATACGTCCCTTAGCGCACGCTCCGCTCCCTTTTGGGTATATGGGTTGCGTATATCATGTTCACCGTCCGCACTTGTGTGGGAAAGCCCTTCGTCCTCTATTGTTCGGGGGCCGGGCTCTTCCTCGCCATCGCTATGCAGCCCCTTGTCATTGAGTTCGCACTTAACTTGCATGCTTGCTTGAACACCCAACAATCCCTGTTGGTGTGATTGGCTGAGCTTTCGGGGTGCCATGTATCCGCACAAGCGATCGAGTATTCGGTCCAAGTTGGGCGGGCCCCGGTATTTATTTTGAATGGCTTCTTCCGCGACCGGTTTAGAGCATCTGAATCCGCATTGACGGTCGATTCTTCAGCATTATCGCCGTTACGCGGCGCTTTGTTCTTGTTGCGACGTGACCTGCCATTGCTGTCCTTGGTATCCGAACTATCAGGGTGTTTGGCCAAGTTGTTGCTTCGAGCTAGCCAGCTGTCCTCTCCCGCACAAAAGAGATTCATGAGGGTTGTGAGGGCTTCCATAGGTTTCGGCTTTTCCTGTCCTAGGTGCCGGGCAAGCCACTCGTCGCGGATGTTATGTTTGAAGGCTGCAAGGGCCTCTGCATCCGGACAGTCAACGATTTGATTTTTCTTTGTTAGGAACTGTGTCCGAATTGTCCGCCGATTCTTCCGGCTGCTGAATTATGTGGCTAAGTTCATCGGCGTCTGGTGGTCGCACATATGTGCCCTGGAAGTTATCAAGAAATGCGGCTTCCAGGTCCTCCCAACAACCAATTGATTCTGCTGGCAAGCTGTTGAGCCAATGCCGAGCTGGTCCTTTAAGCTTGAGTGGGAGGTATTTGATGGCATGTAGATCATCACCGCGGGCCATGTGGATATGGAGGAGATAGTCCTCGATCCAGACCGCAGGATCTGTGGTACCATCGTATGATTCGATGTTTACGGGTTTGAAGCCCTCGGGGATTTGATGATCCATTACTTCATTTGTGAAGCATAGTGGGTGTGCGGCGCCTCTGTATTGGGCTATATCACGACGTAGCTCATATGAGTTTTGTCTACTGTGTTCGGCCCGGCCGGGTTTGCTGTATCCGGCACGATGGTAATCATCCCGCGTCGTTGGGCGCCCACGTGATCCGTTGATCGATCTTGTATGTTTTGCCTTATCCTCCAATATATCTCGCAAGTCCGGTGCGTTTTCCCGTGCCTTGGTACTTTTTGAGCGGCATCGGGGTGTGACTTGAGCGGAGGGCCGAGAGGCTTCTCTGTCGCGGCCACGGGGTGGCCGGTCTGCCATGTCGTCGCGCCGGTGACTTGGGTGCTTCCTCCTCGACGAGGCAACGGCCTGCGCTTGGGGTAGCTTTTGGAGGGCGCTCAAGTTCATACTCTTCGCTGCAATGACTTCAGTCCATCCGTCACCTAGCAGGTCTTGGTCAGCTCTAAGTCTGTTGCTGCTTTTTCTTGAGGCTGCTTGCGGTGGCTATAAGCCTGCGCTTGAAACGCCTCTGTTCGGCGGGATCCTCGTGCACGACAAATTGCCGTCGTCGAGGCTTGCCTCATCTTCGGAGGGAGGCGATAATTATCGTCCTCGACCTCTCTTTCTGCCGCACTATCGTGCGGACTTGCTTCTCCCTCCTCCTGCGCTGAGTCCTGCAGGAGGGGGTTGTCTTCGGTACTGTCCGGGGTGTTATTATCTCCCGCGCCGGAATCACCGTTTTTGCTGCGGCAGTATTTAGAGCGGCGCCGCTGACGTCGGTGCTTCGGTTGCTTTTTGGAGGGGTCATCCTCCGCTGTTCCATCGCCGTTCCCATCTTTTGGGATATCCACCATGTATACGTCGTATGACGAGGTGGCCTTCCAAAGCCCCTGTAGGCGCTGGGTCTTGGTCGCTCTCGGCATCGCCGTCCATACCGTCGATGTCTTTGGAGTCGAAGTCGAGCATGTCGGTTAAATCATCGACAGAGGCTACAAAGTGGGTGGTGGGTGGGCGTTGAATTTCTTCGTCGTCCGTATCCCAACCTTCCTGTCCGTAGTCCGGGCAGGGCTCTCCGGATAAAGAGAGAGACTTTAGTGAATTCAGGATGTCGCCAAAGGGCGAGTGTTGAAAGATGTCCGCGGCAGTGAACTCCATGACCGGCGCCCAATCGGATTCGATTGGCGGGGCGCCGAGGGTTCGGAGTCCGGAGAGGAGTCCGGCACCCTGGAGTCAAGGTCTTCGCAAAGGACAGGGATGGAATTCGGCTCAATCGCCGTAGAGATCGTAGCCCCCGAGGCGGTGTCCAACCACTCATCATCGATCGGGGAATCCAGCTCCGGATTAAGTATCGGAGCGGACGCTGGTGCGGCCTTCAAGGCACTGTTCGGCTGCAGAGCTAGATCATGCCCATCGAGACAGTGCGGCATGCTTGGCTGCGGCTCGAATCCGTCGAAGATCAAGTCTCCGCGGACATCGACCGTATAATTCAAACTTCCAAATCTGACCTGATGGCCAGGGGCGAAGCTTCGATCTGCTCCAGATGGCCAGCTTAATTGGTCCACAATGCAAAGCCGCGAATACGAAGATCTGTCCGGGAGAAAAGTCTCACCGACCGCGTCGTTGTTGATGATCGAAGGAGCCATCGGGCCTATCGGTGACGACACGAGGAACTCTCAATGAAAGCACCAATGTCGGTGTCAAAATCGGCGGATCTCGGTAGGGGGTCCCGAATCGCGCGTCTGGGCGGATGGTAACAGGAGACAAGGGACACGATGTTTTACCTGTGTTCGGGCCCTCTCGATGGAGGTAATACCCTACTCTTGCTTGATTAATATTGATGATATGGGTAGTACAAGAGTAGATCTACAACGAGATCAAGGAGGCTAAACCCTAGAAGCTAGCCTATGGTATGATTGTTGTTTGTCCTACGGACTAAAACCCTCCGGTTTATATAGACACCGGATAGGTTTGGGTTACACAGTTACAATGGTAGGAGATCTACATATCCGTATCGCCAAGCTTGCCTTCCACGCCAAGGAAAGTCCCATCCGGACACGGGACGAAGTCTTCAATCTTGTATCTTCATAGTCTTGGAGTCCAGCCATGATGATAGTTCGGCTATCCGGACACCCCCTAGTCCAGGACTCCCTCAGATACCATGGTTCTCAAAAACTGAGGGAAATACATACGCTACTTTGCTGCATCACCCTTTCCTCTTCAAGGGAAAACCAACGCAATGCTCAAGAGGTAGCACTGATCTATCTGATTTAACAGGTATCACTACCTTTTCCAAATACCTAGTTTTTACTCCTTGAGTACCTGCACTCACCCTCTTCCTTTTGGACATCTATTACGAAAGAATAATATTTGACTGGAAAAACATAGTATGACAACACATGGAATAGGTACAGAAAATGGATAGGTATGGCATATACTCATATATGATGCTTAAACTAAGCAGATGGTGTAACAAAGTATAAGTAATGCAAGAGGTCAAATGCAAAATATGTGCGACCAATACAACCTTGCCAAGTTAGAGAAAGCACCTTGATGGGTGAATAATATAGGCCATCCTCCACCATGCCAATTTTGTTAGCAAGTGGATTGTTCCGCAATATTCCTCTCGTGCGCCCATTCTCATATTCATTTTGATAATTTTCAATATCTGACATACATGAAAACATAAAACAAGTGAGATTGTCTTTGTAATGCGTAAGTGATTCTAATCCAATACGCCTCCTCAGAACCCCTTTGTGCTATCTCTGCAATTCTTTTAAGAGATGCCATGCATGCTATAATTTGGTGTGTGCATTATATAATGTGGCCTACTACTCAAAATATGAGAGCTCGTAAGTGATGACACTTTGCGATGACAGCTTCAACATATAGTAAAGAAGAACAAGTCGACCTGACCGACAGATTCAAAATATACTAAGGAGAACAACTCGACTGACCAAATAATCGCAAGAGAAGAGGATCATCTTAAAGAAGAGCGTAAGAGCAAGCAGATTGAAGATATTACAAGTCTTTCAATACAATGTCGGTTGGCCACCCATGATGAACCGTAGCGCCAGAGAAATACTATTCTTTCGGTCTCTCCATATGTGGCTCACATGCATTTCAAAACTAAAGTAGGAACATTTAGCTGACCAATTAAACATCTCTCAGTTTTACTAATATCAGCATAATATCAGATATGAATTTGTACAACTAAGCTTGTTTAGCTCGATGGGTGGAGCAGTGCTATTACGACACGAACCACATAGGTTGGTCGTGGTCATCATAAAATGGGGAAACCATAAGCATGATGAGTACAGTGTTGACCGTGGCAGTGGGATGGCAGATCTGAAGCTGCAAACCGTGCAAAGGGTATTTAGCAACCGATGTTTGCTTTGAAATAACAACTAAGATTTGGTATGGACAAGAAAGTACAGTCAACAAGTGACAAAGAAATGCAATTCTGCTGTCTCTCTATATGTCGCGACATGCATTTGGAAACTCAAGTGGGACCTTTAGCTAACCAATTAAAAAATGTGTCTGTTAACTAATATCAGTATCATATCACAATTATATTTGAACAACTAAGCTTTCGAATTTTGAGGGTTGTGTTGTTTAGCTTGAAGGGTGGAGTAATGCTAGTATGACAGAAAGCACCTACGCAGATCATAGTAGAGTAGATAAAAGGGGAAAACCCTAAGCATCATGAGAAAAATCAGGAAAGTGGAACTAGCTGGACCAGTGGGTGGCGCACATGCTTTTCGAAATGAATATAGGAACATTAGGTGACCAATTAAACGTTCTCTATTTTAGTGATACGAGCATCAAATCAGATTCCTATTTCAACACGTAAGCTTTGGGTTGAGGTCTTGAGGAGCAATGCTAGCACGACACGAAGCACCTACGATGATGGTAGTGAATATAAAGGGGGGACACCATAAGCTTTACGAGTATAGTGCCCGTGCCATGGCGGATCTGAAGGTGCAAACCGGACAAAGCTACTTCGCAACCAATGTTTGCTTTCAACTAGCCATTACGATTTGGTACGGATAAGAAAAGTACAGTGTCGTGGGATTGTCACGGCAGATGTCCTCTTGCAAGGACTTAGTCATGGAGCCATCGCAACTAGGAAGCTTAAAGGGGTTCATCGGGACAAAGGACACGAGAGATTTATACTAGTTCGGCCCCTTACGGCGAAGGTAAGGCCTACGTCTAGTTGGGTTGGTATTGCTTGATGTTTCGATGACCAGGGAGCGAGATACGCTATGCCCGATTCTCGATGAGTTGTTTCTTGCCCTAAGCCGTCGGCGGGTCATCCCCTTATATACACTGGTTGACACCCTGCGGCTTACAGAGTCCCGGCCGGCTCATAAACAGTGTCCGGCTCGCTGACTAGTTAAATCTACCTTATGATACAAGTCATGCCATTATGGCGATTTACTACGACGGGCCTTAAGTCACCCGTGGGCTTCAGACCCTTTATTGAACCACCATCTTCATGCTTGGTCTTGGGCTTCTTATGATATATCTCTCTTTGCATAACCCGTCCCCTCATGGACGGCTTATATAAATAGTTACATCCCCAACATTAGGCCCCAGATTGATTTGAAATGGTTCATGTCAATCTTAAAATACCTTAAGAAATAAGCCTTCGGTCTTCTGTCTGTGCAAAAGGGTTTAACCCGCCATGACGTCATCTTCTAGATCCGCGTTAACCCATCGTGACGTCATCTCCAATTAAATCCTTATTTTATTCTGCTATATCTTCAACGGATCTTTGCATTTACTGAAAGTGCTAGTTATCGGCTAGGGGGGGGGGTGAATAGGCGATTTTTATGAAAGTCTTCTAAACATGGAAGTTTCGAAGACAAACAATAGAATTGACCTAATTGATATGCAGCGGAAGATAGACTACAACAAGCAAACCATAGTCACGTATACAATAATGTGAAAGTACAACGACTAATAGCAGCTTAGTAGTAAGGATCAGGATGGAAGATAGTATGAAGCCAACCAACGATGGTAGTCAAGTAATGAAGTCAAACAGGTACAACAAATAGGCAATGACTTCACGAAGACAAACTCTAAGTAAAGGAAGGGAGAGGATAGAACCAGTCACTTGTTGAAGACATAGGATTTGTTGGACCAGTTCCAGCTTGTTGTGACAACTATGCGCCCAGTTAGGGAGCCTGAGATTCAACTCAAAGACCGCGTCTTCAACTTATTCCCTTGAGCTAAGGACACAGGTCCTCGCCTAATCACTCCGTAAGTCTTCAAGGTAGACTTCCAAACCTTCACAGACTTCGTTCACCGGCGATCCACAATGACTCTTGGATGCTCAGAACGCGACGCCTAACCGGCTGGAGGATTCATAGTCCTCAAGTGTTCTAAGTCTTTAGGTCACGCAGACAGAAAGACTTCAGTGATGCCTAACACTCTTTGGCTCTGGGTGTTTGGGCTTTGTCCTCGCAAGGATTTCTCTCTCTCAAAGACTTCGAGGTGAGTTGCTCTCAAACGACAAAAGCCGTGCACTAACTCTGAGTAGCCACCAATTTATGGTGTAGGCGGATGGGATATTTATAGCCACTAGGCAACCCGACCTGATATGTCCGAAATGACCCTGGGTCACTAAGGAACTGATACGTGTTCCAATGGTCAGATTTCAAACACACACGACAACTTTACTTGGGCTACAAGCAAAGCTGACTCATCCAGCTCTGGATAAGATTTGCTCTCATTGTCTTCGCCAAGACATAGGATTTGGGTTGAGCATCACTTCAGTCATTCTGACTTTGTTCACTTGGACCCCACTTAACAGTACGGTGGTTCCTATGACTCAACAACGAAGAGAAAGGAAACAACAAAACGACACAGTCTTCGCGCTCCATAGTCTTCACTCAATGCCTTCTCATGTCATAGTCTTCAATATGAATATCTTCACATACCACCATTGTCGTCAATGTCTTCATACATTTTAGAGGTCATCTCCGGTAGGTAAACCGAATCAATGAGGGACACTACGTGTGTTATCCCGCAATTCTCACAAACACATTAGTCCCTCAACCAAATTTGTCGTCAATACTCCAAAACAAACTAGGGGTGGCACTAGATGCACTTACAATCTCCCCCTTTTTGGTGATTGATGACAAACTGGTTGAAGTTTTCAACGGGGATAAAGTATGTGAAATTGTAAAGGATAGGGTATTGTCTTCATGAGTGGCAAGGGCTCCCCCTGAAGATGTGCATATAAGTAATTTGCTTTTGGAATGCAAATGCACATGGCAGGTTGTACTTGCGAGATCCTCTTCAACTTATGAAGATAATTCATCATGCATGAAATGATATAACTAAGAGAATGACATGCATAATGAAAAATGGACGCTCTGATAATGATCTAAGTGCGGAAGTTATCATCGCATTACGCGGAATTTATCATCGCATCACGTAAAAGCAAATAAGTAGCAGACGACCATCAAGTTTAAGTGTTACAACTCAAAGAACCAAATGTATCAAAAGCGAGAGTTGTAAACACTAGGAAAAATATAAAGCAACCGCCCATATAACCCGCTTGAAGACTATCAAACTCATATGCTTCTCCCCCTTTTGTCAGTAAGAACCAAAAAGGTTTGAAGACATAGATCATCTACTCGCTTTCATGAGGAGAAGGTGAAGCAGCAGGGTTGTCATTGTTGTTTGGCGGTGCGATTTAACTTGGTGCGATGTCGATCGTCGCGAAGTAGGGGCGGTGAAGTAGCATCGGCTTCATCATCGATCACTCTGGCATTCACAGTGGCCACGGAGGAAGAATAGTCAGAGTCTTCAAGGGAGGGAGTTCGATGTAGGACCGCATTCCATGGAGGAGTGGAGTCAAACTTGAATCTTTCAGTGAAGCCATCGTCTTGAAGATCTGCTTCAGCACTGAGCAGCGTCAAACTCTTCCATGATTGACGACATGTCTCGTGAGTGACAAAAGCTTTCTTGGTGGCAAGATTTCGAATGCGATTGACATCCACCAAGAGGCTTTACATCTGTCGCTTGAGCCAAAAGTGATGCTTGTCTTGTTTCTGATGCAGTGCCACAAGAAGTTCTCGGTTATTTAGGACACGAGAGCGCTTCTTAGGCCTTTGGGCTATTGTGCTCTCAGTAGCTTCAGTTTGCGCACGATGAGGCATACGAGTGTTCCCAGCCATTGGATAGACACGAGTTACTGCTTGGATGCCTTCCATGGGTTGAGAGAAGCTATGGTGATCTGCATTTTGAAGACAAAGAGGCGTTTTGCGGGCTCGGGGTATATGGCTTCAATCGACATATCAACCTCGGGTAGAAAGATCGATGATTGCGGCGGACGGTGATAGTTGATAGCAGAGTGTTGCTTGATGAGGCGATGACCCATGGAGCATAGAATTTCAGGCCAAAAGTTCGTAACCGACGCAGCCGATTGCCGGATGAAGAATTCTTGTGCATTGAAGTGATGCCATTGAGGATGTAAAGGACCAATGTCTTCATGGCTCCTTCAAGTTTTGCAGATGATGAATGCCCTTTGATAGGCCATAGAGTTCGCCTGATGATGTGATATATTGTGCGAGGCAGATACTCAAGGTCATCAACAAAGAACTCCTTTGGGTATTCAGCGTCAGGTGGCAAAGGCTTCATCATGCTCAACATCTCGCTCATGTTGGGCTTTGGCTTATGGAAGATGCTCTCCAATGCATTGCGGTGGAGTTGACAATTAGGTTCGAACAGCTCTCCGGGAGTGGGTAGGGCTATAAGCTCAATGACGTCAAGAGCTTTGGCTTCATGATGAACATTTCCTGTCATCCACTCGAGAACCCATGTCTTTGTATCCCTGTAGTAGCCGCGAATGTGGAGGGTAGCATAGAATTGAAGCAAAAGTTCCTCATTCCAATGTTCTTTGTCCATCACAAAGCTGAGCGGACACTGCATCACAAAGCAGCCAAGTGCTTCTTCTAAGCATGGCAGTCCTGCAATGGCTTCAATGTCGAGGCGATATGAGGGAAAATGCGCCCTTGATCATACTGTAATCTAGGAGTAATAGCTTCATTGTTGATAGCTCCGAAATAATCGATGATATTCTTGGCCTTGAGTAGGGTTCTTTGCTCTAACAAAGAAAGTGTTGTGGGCTTTGAAGCCATTTGCATTGAAGGACCTCAGAGGTGGCAGACTGGGAACCTTGGCAGTCTTGGCTTTGGTTTCGGACCAGAGGCCTATGCTCAACATGATAATCAAACCGAGGACCGTGAGGCATGAGGCGGAGGGACCAGAACGGGCCATCTGACAGTGACTAACTGACCATAGTTGTAAGCTTGCTCAATTGTATAGGGCCTTGGTGGCGGAACAGGAGTAGTGGCAACAACAGAGGCTTCAGGCTGCACAACAGGTTCTTCAGGAGCAGTTGCATCATTGGCTTCTGGCACATTGGTTGGTGCAGGCTCCACATTTGCCTCAGCCATGACTATGTCATTGGCTTCATTTGTGTTGGTGGTGGCAGCCTCAAGATTTTCAACCTCCACTTGATGAGCTGGAGGGTCGGGCACTGTCACGTTCACATCAGGAACAGCTTCTTCAGTAATGGGGGGAGTAGGGACTCGTTCTTCTTGGTTGTGATCGGCTGATGCAGCTGGATTGTCTTCAGCAGCTTTGGCTTCAGACACGGAGACATTCACAGTTGGAGTGGCTTCTGGAAACACTTGACGTGCAACAGATTGGTGGTGCACTTCTCCTTTTGGAACGCTCGAAAGAGGAACTTGAGGCCTTGGTCCTTTGCGAAGCCTGCGGAATGCTGGCGACGCCTTTGGAGATGGTGTTGGCTGGGCCTCAAAGTCATCTTCTTGTTCTTGTACAGGTGGCGGTACTTGTTGTTGGGGAGTACTCGGGGAGTCTTGTTGTTGTGGGTGATCAGCCCATGATGCATCCTGAGCAATTGGCGTCAGAGGACGACCAATGCTGATGAGTTCGCTGTTCGTGAGAACAGGCGATGATACCAAGTTGTGTTCGATCTGAGGAAGAACTTCATCATTTTCAACATTGTCATTGTGACCAATGTCTTCAGCAGCGATGGGATCAACTGCTGGAATGTCTTCAGCTTCATGAGCCTCTGTGGAAGCAGGCTCATGAACTATCATCCGTCGTTCTTGGAGTTCAGATGCAGGTCGAACCATTGAGATAGGTTCAACAACTAAGGGCTCTGTGGAAGCAGCCCGATTCTTCTTGGTTTTGCGCTTCTTCTTGGAGGGAGCAGCATCAGAGGCTTCAAGATTTTTCCTTTTTCTGGCTTCAGCCTCGGCGGCCCTCGTCTTCTTCTGTTCTGAAGTGGTTGACCGGACCTTTGGCTTCGAGCCAGTCATGCTGCTTGGGAAGACTATGCGAGGTTCTTCTTGCCTTGAAGGTGCAGATTTGTCAGTTGATTGCTTCTTCTTCTTTGCAGCCATTCTGGGTCAATGCCAGATTTACCAAGAGCCTTGCGCTTCTCAAATTTCATTGTAGGCTAGAACACATTTGTCGGCCAGACTCTTCATGCGCCATGAGAGCCTTTAGCTTCGTCGCTTCTTGTGAAAGGCTTCTTTGAGCTCGTGCAGCATGGTCTTGAAGTTTTGACATCTTCCACGCTGAGCTTTGCCACATGCTTCTTGAACTGAGCTTTCATAGTCGATCTTGTGCTTCAGCTCAACGAGACGCCGAGCAAGAGCTAGCTCGAAGCAATGGCGCCATTGAAGGAGACGCCGAGGCCAATGGGAAGTTGCGATCTTCAAAGCTGAGATTTGGGTTGTCAAACCACTCATCAATGAAGTGATGGATGATTGCCACATCAAAGAGAGGCAAATCATTGAAGATCTCTGCTTCTTCCTTGCTCTTGATCGCTTGCTCAAGAGCATCATCTGCAAGATCTTCATCATTTGGATAGATCAATGTGCTCTTCTCGCAGAATGGCAGCAGGAGTCAATGTCCGATCGTAATGTTTGACGATTTTCTTTTTCTTCTCCGCCTTCTTGGAGATACGTGATTGATCTTCGATCGCATATCGCCTTCGGGAGGTGCAATGGCGGCTTCGCACGTGAAGCTTTTGGAGGAGCAATGATCTTGAAGCCTTAGCCTTCTTTGGCTTCTGCGGCTTTGGAGTAGGAGCAGGGCTTCATCACCGCGGTGTCATCATCGAATGATCCACTTTGGCACCTTGGACCAAGATGTGAGTGATTAGGCCATCAAGGTTGTAGAAAGGACCGATGACATTGGGTTACGCATCACGGAGCCGTCAAGACGGGAGCGAGGGACCAGGGTTGAAGTCTAATCCCAATGACTTATTGTTTTCCTTGGCCGATGCCTTTGCGTGCTGGAAGTTTCGCTTGAAGAGATTATCGTCACGTCATCAGAGCAATGACGATGGGTCGGCATTTTCAGGCTGAGGTCCACGGACCATACAAAGATAGAAACCCCGTGCAATAGCTTCACTCGTTTTGGGTGGAAGGCCTCGAAGAGAATATCACCCCAAGGACTTTGATAGTATTCTTCTCAGCGTATTCCTGGGTCACGAACTTGTATTTGAACCATTGTTCAGCCCAATATCGTCGAATCCATTGGATTCGTGTCTTGCGTTGATTATAATTATCTTCAGGATCTGTCTTGTAAAGCTCTGCGAGGTCATCAGGCAAATCTTTTGATGTTCCCCACGACGCTGTCCGCCACCCTTCCTTATCGATTTCTCGCAGCCATGAACTTCAAACTGAATGGCTTCAACACGCTCAAAGGCTTCAAAAGCTTTAAACTTGCTGGACAAACAGGCTGGCGTCGGGAGAGTTAATGTGATGTTTGTAAGAATTCTCGCAAACGAATGCGCACTATGAGAACCAAGGATTCTCCACGGACATGTACCGTGACAGATTAGAGATGCGAGGAAGGGAAGAGGTCATATGCATTCTCACAAGATTTTGAAGATAAATCAGTTTGAAGACATTGACCTCATGATGCGAAGACATTCACTTATATGTTGAGAGTTGGTTCCAGATTTGTACGAATCCGTGAATAGGTACAAGTGAGGAATCTAACTAGATATGAAGCTTAAGTGAATATACTAGGCAGTATGAGATGCAGACATAATAGATCTAACATTGTATAGGCAGAAACCAACTTTGGTAAACAGGATGAATCTTTGGGGATAAAAAAGATGGTAAAAATAGAGTTATATTTACCACACGAAGAACTGCTAGTTGGGATGAGTAGGAGACCGAGCAGTTCAATCCACCGTGCCCTAACTTGGCAACGGAGGATAGCTACGGCGGCGGTGGAGAGGACGATGTTCGCGGCCGGCGTGAGGACGGCGTCGAAGGAGTCGCGGCAGCTAAGCGCTTCGTCGCCGGCGTCGTCGCGAGCTAGCAGTGGCGCTAGGGTTTCGACGAGGTGGAGAGGTGGAAGAAGGTTTTATTTACTGCAGGGGACATGTATTTATAAGGAGGTGTGCAGCACAACACAATTACTCAGGTGCCCCTGGCGGTCACATCTGAGAGGTACGTGGCAAGCATGCAACATACTCAGAGATGTCCCATGTTCCCACGCCCTCCAGGTTTGTCGGATGGTCGTTCCGGCTTCTCCGGATTTCAAACAATAAAGATGAATCATTTAAAACAGTCTTAATTTTTATCTCTGTGTCTTCTGCTGACAAGGACGCAGAGAAGACATTCGACAGTTTCAATAGAATGCATATGATTTGGACAGATAGAGTTTGAGATAGAAAGCATAGAGAGATTAGGGTCCGATCACATTCACTTAGTTCAAAAGATTCAACTAGGAAGACATAGCTATAAGTGAATGCTGTAGAGGATAGAACACTAGTATATATATATCAGAAAGCAATCAAATTAGCATAGTGAAGAAAATTATGAAGATAAGTTGAACTTTGAAGACAAACCAAATGTGAAGACATAGCTAAAATAACGCCATGAGTGAAACACTTCAAACAGAGAAATTTGGTGGTGGCATTACCCACCGTATAGGAAGTATTAGACCCAGACACGGCGCACAATTATCGTGGCGCTCACAAGTCAAATTCCATGTTAATGTATTCACACTCAGAATGTAAGTCTTCATTGATTGAAGATATACTTTACTTCGTGTGTTGCACATCTAAGTCATCAACATGCATAAGTGTTAGGATGTGTGCCTGATCACAGGACATTTGAGGATTCCAAGATATTTAGCTCACACCGTAACTTGCAAAACCTTTTCTCATCCAAGGGCTTTGTGAAGATATCTGCCAGTTGCTCTTGAGTGTTGACGTGAATGATGTCAATATCCTTTTTCATGACATGATCTCTGAGAAAGTGATGACGAATTTCAATGTGCTTTGTCTTCGAGTGCTGGACTGGATTGTTGGCAATCTTGATGGCGCTTTCGTTGTCGCAGAAGAGAGGTACTTGTTTCAGATTGATGCCATAGTCCTTGAGAGTTTGCTTCATCCATAGAAGCTGAGCGTAGCAAGATCCAAAGCAGCAATGTATTTAGATTCAGCAGTTGAGAGTGATACAGTTCGCTTCTTTGAAGACCAACGCACAAGTGATCGTGCGAAAAGTGACATGTGCCTGATGTAGACTTGCGATCCACCTTGTCACCAGATAATCAACATCCGAAAATCCAACCAAATCAAATTCGAGCCCTTTGGATACCATAATCCGGCGTTGGGGTGTGAGCCAAATATCAAGAATTCGCTTCACCGCTAAGTGATGCGATTCCTTTGGTGCCGCTTGGAATCGAGCACACATACAAACACTAAGCATAATATCTGGCCTATATGCACATAGGTAAAGTAAGGAACCAATCATGGAGCGGTATACCTTTTGATCAAATTCTTTATCATTGTCGTTGGGACCCAGATGGTGTTTGGCTGGCATTGGCGTCGTGTAACCTTTGCAATCTTGCATTCCAAACTTCTTCATACAATCTTTGAGGTATTTTTCTTGAGATATGAAGATGCCATTCCTTTGCTGATGAATTTGAAGACCAAGGAAGAACTTCAGCTCACCCATCATGGATGTAACACCCCGGAAGTAACTTTCCATATTTGTAACTCCAACTCTTGCCATTTTCGGCTTTGATATATGATATTCCCTCCGTGGTCGGGTTTTCTTCTTTTTGCATTTTGTCCATGTCATGCATTTTATATTATGTCATCATGTGCATCGCATTTGCGTACGTGTTCGTCTCATGATTCCGAGCATTTTTCCGTTGTCCGTTTTGCAATCCGCACTCCTATCTCCCGGCGGTCCTTTTACGTTTCTCCGTGTGCGGGTATTAAACCGTCTCGAAATGGACCGAGGTTTGTCTAGTGGCCTTGGTATAACACCCGGAGACCACCGGTCAAGTTTCGGGTCATTTGGAGCTCGTTTGGTACTCCAACGGTTAACCGCACCTTCGCAAAGGCCTCTTTTAAGTTGCAGCCCAACACCCCTCCAAAACAGCCCAATAACCCATCTAAGTCACCTCCTTGCTCTCCGTCGTTCGATCACGATCGTGTGGGCGAAAACTACACCTCATTTGGACTCTCCTAGCTCCCTCTACCTATAAATATAGGTCCCTTCCCCGAAATCCGGACGAAACCCTAGTCTCCCCGCTCCCTTCGCGCCGCCGGACGAAATCCGGACGGCCGGACACGTCCGCCCGCCGCCCCGGACCTCTCGCGCGCCACCACGTGCGCATGGCCAGCGCCCACTTCCGCCGACCCCAGGGCCCGCGAGGCCCGTCTGAGGCCTCCGGCGGGCCCCTGCGCCCGGGCCACGCCCGCCGCCTCTCCGCCCGCCGCCTCCGCGCCCCCCGCCTCCTCCGGCCAGCCACGCCGCGCCCGCGCCCGCGCCCGCCCAGCCGCCACCCGCCACCTTCCACGCCGCCCGGCCGCGACCTCCCTCCGCTGTCGCCGTAGCCCCTCGGCGGCGCCGGCCCCCGGCAGTCGCCGCCCGCCTCGGCTCCCTCGCCGGCCTCCTCCCCGGCGAGCCAGCGCCACCGGCAGCCCGACCGATCCGATCGGATCCGGCCTCGATCCACGAGCCGTTGACCTCTTTCCCCTCCCTTATTTTTCTCTAAGTCCTAAATCTTTGTAATTTCGTGCAATTTTCAACATGCTATATCTTCGCATCCGTAGATCCATTTTTCGCGTATAATATGTCAAAATGTTCGCCTCGAAGAGTAGATCATTTCTTTCCATTGCATCATTTTCATTTGAGCTCATCTTGATGCCCGAAATGCTGTTGGAAGAGTGCTATGTGCTGATAGTTTCTGATTTTTATCAGAAGTTGCACTTTTGTTATTTTTGCTATGATTAATATGTGCATCCTATGGATTTGAGTCCTACATGTGTTTTGTAAAATGCCATGTCATCTTTCCAGTGGTATATGCCATGTATTTTGTGATCTATGTGGTGACTAGCACAAGCATGCAAAGTAGGTGTCCTAATGTTGCTGATTTCAGCCCTGTTTTAGCTGATTTTGATGCCATGTTTGCTTGATGATACCGAGAGATCTATGCATATTTTGAGATACTTCAGTAAGGGTGTTTTGTAAAGCATGACTTGCTCTATCCATCCATGCCTTTGTTTGCAATTATGGGATGCCATAGCTTGAGTCAATCGAGCTCTACTTTTGCTACCAAATGATTCCTGGCAGATTGTATACGTGTTATTCAATTTTGCCTAGCTTGTTGTGGTTGATCCGTATAGGCTATGTTATTGTTCTTGCCATGAATGTCTTCTATGTCATGTCTTCTTGATGTATGTATGCTTAGTTTATCATTTGAGGCTCTGTAGTGAGTGCATTGAGCTTGTAAACATGCCATCTCGTTATCAGTTTTTGACATGCCAAGTTGCTGAATCTGTTAACGAGACTTTCAATATTGACATGGGTGTTACTATATTTTCTAGTCCTTTTTGGCTTAAGGTCAGTAAGGGACTTTTGTTCTAGGCTTTGAGTAGATTCATGCCATGCCATGTTTTGCTATTTTAAGTTCCTGTAGCATGTAGTTTTGATGCTCTGAACATTGCAACCTGTTACTGTTTTTGCCATGTCCAGCCTGATATTTTGTGCTCTTTTGCCATGCTTGTTTGAGCATGTTAAGATGTGAACTAGCCGTAGCTCAGTGCTCATCTTTTGTCGAGCATCATGTGTAGATCACTGCCATGTGCTTTGTTGTTACGTTTGGGTGCAGTAGCTTAATTAATTGTTGCTTGCTAAGTGGCATCATGCTGTTAATGGCAGAATTGCGCCATTCTTGTTTTGCTTGCCATTTGCAAACCGTGCATCCGTTTCCGGTGATCTTTATATCGATTTCAACGAAATCATCTCATCTTTCAGTGGCATACTTGGTTTGCCAAGTTGATGCCTGGTTCATCATTTACCTTCCGGAGCGCATATAAGCATTGCATATCGCATCCCGCATATCATGTCATGTTTTGCATCATGTTGATTGTGCATTGCACCGTGATTTATTGTGGTTCCTTTGTTTGTGTTGTTGCTTTGGGTAGAGTCGGGAGGCGAGTACGTGAACGAGGAGCCTGTTGAGAACGTTTTCGAGGATCAAGCTTTCGACAACTCGAGAACATTGCGAGCAAGATGACCATACCCTCGAAATCACTTCTATCTTTGCTATGCTAGTTGCTCGCTCTTTTGCTATGCCTATGCTGCGATGCCTACCACTTGCTATATCATGCCACCCATATTGCCATGTCAGCCTCTAACCATCCTTTCCTAGCAAACCGTTGATTGGCTATGTTACCGCTTTGCTCAGCCCTCTTATAGCGTTGCTAGTTGCGAGTGAAGCTGAAGTTTGTTCCTTGTTGGAACATGGAGATGTTGTTCCTTGTTGGAACATGTTTACTTGTTGGGGATATCACAATATCTATCTGCTATAATTAATGCATCTATATACTTGGTAAAGGGTGGAAGGCTCGGCCTTATGCCTGTGTTTTGTTCCACTCTTGCCACCTAGTTTCCGTCATATCGGTGTTATGTTCCTTGATTTTGCGTCCCTAACGCGTCGGGTGATTTATGGGACCCCTTGACAGTTCGCTTTGAATAAGACTTTTCCAGAAGGCCCAACTTTGGTTTTACCATTTGTCACCTAAGCCTTTTTCCCTTGGGTTCTGCAGACTCAAGGGTCATCTTTATTTTAACCCCGGGCCAGTGCTCCTTGAGTGTTGGTCCAAGCTGTCACCACGGTGTACCAGGGCAACTCGGGTTGGCCTCTGAAGCTTGACGATCCGGTGTGCCCCGAGACCGAGATATGTGCAGCTCCTATCAGGATTTGTCGGCACATCCGGCGGCTTTGCTGGACTTGTTTTATTGCTGTCGAGATGTCTTGTAGTCCGG
The DNA here is from genome assembly GCA_021605205.1 of Aegilops longissima. Classification (NCBI taxonomy): domain Eukaryota; kingdom Viridiplantae; phylum Streptophyta; class Magnoliopsida; order Poales; family Poaceae; genus Aegilops; species Aegilops longissima. Next base: position 529,746,978 of record CM038678.1, on the reverse strand, counting down.
GATTCGAGATTGATCGGGTCTTCCCGTAGAAGGAATATCCTTCGTTGACCGTGAGAGCTTATAATGGGCTAAGTTGGGACACCCTGCAGGTAATATCTTTCGAAAGCCGTGCCCGCGGTTATGAGGCAGATGGGAATTTGTTAATGTCCGGTTGTAGAAAACCCAAAGTTGACCTCAAATAAAATACACATCATCCGCGTGTGTAACCGTGATGGTCTCTTCTCGGCGGAGTCCGGGAAGTGAACACGGTGTTGGAGTTATGTCTGACGTAAGTAGTTCAGGATCACTTATTGATCGCTATTAGTTTCACGACCGTGCCTTGCTTCTCTCCTCGCTCTCTTTTGCGAAGTAGCCACCATATATGCTAGTCGCTTGCTGCAGCTCCACTTTACTACTCTGTCCTTCCTATTAGCTTAAATAGTCTTGATCTCGCGGGTGTGAGATTGCTGAGTCCCGTGACTCACGAGATACTTCAAAACAGTTGCAGTTCCGATGAGGCGGTGCAGGTGATTCAACCGAGCTCAAGTGGGAGTTCGACGAGGAACGTGGTCGTTACTATGTGTCTTTTCCAGATGATCGATAGTGGTGCCCAGTTGGGACGATTCGGGATCTGTGTTAGCATTTGGGGTATCTTCTTTATTTTGGTTCCGTAGTCGGACCTTGAGTGTACTCTGAATGATGAATGTTTATTTATGTCTTGTGTGAAGTGGCATTGTAAGCCAACTATGTATCTTTCCTTAATTATTACATGGGTTGTGTGAAGATTACCTCACTTGCGACATTGCTTTCAATGCGGTTATGCCTCTAAGTCGTGCCTCGACACGTGGGAGATATAGCCGCATCGGCGCGCAAGTTGGTAATCGAGCCTTCCCGACTTAGGAGCCCCCTACTTGATTGTTTGTCATGGCGTTGTTGAGTCTAGAATGGAAAATGTTTTGAGTCTTAGGATTATATATATCGGAGAGTAGGATTCTTTTTACTTCCCAGTCCTTAAATCGCTCTGGTGAGGTATCCCGACGAGAGTTTTGACTCCTCTCTCCTCAAATTTCACTAAAATTTTTTTAGGATCACGTGGGTATCTTGGAATCGTTCCGATGGTTTTGTGACGAGAACATTGTTCTTGGTGCCTCGACATTTAGGGGTTGTGGCGGTGTCCCGGGAGTTGAGCTCCGAGGTGTTGTCATCACAATTTTATCGTTTGATTCTGGAATACGAGTTTTGCCGACATCGAAATCTCTTTTGTGCAGTTGTTGGTGAGATAACCCTGATAGCCCAATCTTGTGGCGAAAAGGGAGTATTGCCATGACTTGTATAACGGATGTTTTTCAAGGTCGAGGTACACGATTTCGAGGATTTCTTGGTTATGTGTTGACGGATGGATACAATGGATCTAGGTATTGTTAGTTTGGGTGATATATTTTGTGTCCCTGTATCCCCAACACCAGATTGCATAACCGTAAAGTTTCGGAGTTTATAGGTGGGAATTCTAGTAGCTTACGGGATATTCTTTCCGACGGATGTATGATTTGAGATTGGGGTTCAAAGTTTAGTGGTCCGCCCATTCACGGTCGATTCTGATGGTCGCGAGACGTCTTAAAGAATCCTTGGCTATGCTGATTCGGGGACGTCTTGTTAGTCATTCGTGACGTCCGCTATACGTCGTGTCCGTGTGGGCCCCACCACGAACACTTTGAGCGAAATCTCTATCATGTGTTTGTTCCGGCTCATTTTAGAAGCCAATCTTTTGTTTCAGTTGTGATATTCGAATTGTTTCTAAGACAGTTGTTGTTTCCATATCTTTATCTAAGTGGCTTCTCACCTTAATGGACGTGTGATGATTAACTTTGGAATTCATTCGTTCATTTTGTTCGAATGTTTATTGTGAAGACTATATGTTGCAATTTCTATCCGTTGATTCTACTTATCTATTTGTCTATCAAAGGACTAACGGATGTCACCCTCTTCAGGATGGCTCCGCCAACGCGTCTGAATCCGGATCGCAATGATGGGGATCGATCAACCTCCACCTCCACCTCCACCTCCGCCTCCAGAGGCCTGGCAAGCTATCATGGCAGCCACCAATGCCAATGCTCAGATGATTTTGCAGCTCTTGCAAGAACGTACTCAGGGGCAAGGCAATCAAGGCAATCAAGGCAATCAAGGCAATCAAGGCAATCAAGGTCAAGGCAACAATCAGCCACACTTTGCTACTCTCAGTCAGTTCCTCGCTAATCAGCCGAACTCTTTCAGTTTCTGTGTTGAGGCAACAGACGCTGATGATTGGTTAGTGGACATCTGCAAGCACTTTGACTGTAGCAATGTCAGACCTGAGGACTTTGTCAAGTTTGCATCGTTTCAACTCAAGGATCAAGCTGCTGAGTGGTACCAGCAATACAAAGATTCCAGAGGAGGTCGTGTCATTACCTGGGATGAGTTCCGCCGTGATTTCCGAGCTCATCACATTCCGAAAAGTGTTGTTGAGAGCAAGCGTGAGGAGTTCCGCAATCTCAAGCAGGGCAACATGTCTGTCTATCAATACAATATCCAGTTCCAGAAGCTCGCTCGTTTTGCTAAGCAAGACGTACCTGATGAAAGGAGTATGATCTATCAGTTCAGAGGTGGTCTGAGAGAAGATCTGCAATTACCTCTTGTGCTGTTTGAGCGGATAAGTATGATGATTTCTATAACATGGCTCTCAAGCAAGAAGCTGCTCAGCTCAAATGCGAGGCTTCTAAGAAGAGAATCAGGATGCAGATTCAGTCCTCCTCGTCCTCTCAAGTGGCAGCCAAGCAGCGAAGTTTTACTGCCCCTCCTCCGTTCCGTCGGCCTTACCAAGAAGAACTCAGGTGGCCGTGGATCTTCCCACCCACCCAACCCAAGCTATCGTAACAAGTCTAATTCTCAAGCTCCAAGGTCAAGTGCTCCTTACCACCGTCCGCTCTCGAGGTCACTTGCAACAAGTGTCGGCAGAAGGGTCACTATCTAACAAGTGCTTCAACCAGAGGCGTCTTCCGCCTCCTCCTCTGTGAAATCTTCCAGCAATGCGGTGGTCAAGCATAATCCAAAGTATGCCAAGGTCAATATGATGAATGCAGCTCAAGCGGAGGATTCTTGGATGTGCTAATGGGTAATCTTCTTGTTAATGATATTCCTTCAAAAGTTCTCTTTGACACCGGTGCATCGCTTAGTTTCATCTCTAAACCATTTGCATCTAAGCATGATTTGTCTTTCCAAGTTTTGCCAAGACCATTAGCAGTTGTCTCTCCGGTAAATGCATGAATGCAAGCTACATGGTTCCGATGTCTCTATCAAGATGGGCGATTATAGATTTCTGTCTAAACCAGTTGTCCTTGGTGACTCGGATATTGATCTTATTCTCGGAATGGATGGCTTTATCGGCTAAAGCTCAGCTTGATTGTGCTGCCAGGAAATTCAATTGACTCACTCTTCTAATGATGTGATCATCTATGCCTCCGTGATGAAACCATTCGGTTGTTTTCTCTCAATGAGAAGGGCGAATTGAATGCCATCTCTCGATTCGATCGTTTGTGAGTACCAAGATGTCTTTCCGAAGAGCTTCCGGTATGCCTCCTCATCGCCGCTTGAGTTCGTTATTGATCTTGAGCACGCATCAACCCGTTTGCAAGCGTCCATACAAGCTTGGACTGATGAGCTGAAGGAATTGAAGAAGCAGCTCGATGAACAAGAGCGTCTGGTTTGATCGGACCGAGTTCATCTCCTTGGGGTTGTGGTGTTCTTTTGTCCGAAGAAGGATGGCACGGACCGACTTTGCGTCGATTACCGTCCATTGAATAAGAAGACAATCAAGAACAAGTATCCACTTCCCAACATCAATGAGCTTTTCGAGCAACTCAAAGGTGCTACGGTGTTCTCCAAGCTTGACCTTCGTATGGGGTATCATCAGATTCGCATTCGTGAACAAGATATTCCCAAGACAGCATTCAGAACAAGCTTTGGTTCTTATGAATATACTGTCATGTCTTTCGGCCTCGTCAATGCTCCTCCAACTTTCTCTCGGATGATGAACTTCATATTCAACCCCTACACCAATGAATTCGTCTTGGTCTATCTTGATGATATTTTGGTCTTCTCCAAGAATAAGAAGGATCATGCCAAACATTTGCGATTGGTGCTAGACAAGCTCAGAGAGTATCAATTCTATGCTAAGTTCTCCAAATGTGAATTTTGGCTTGATGAAGTGCTTTATCTTGGTCATATCATCTCTGCCAAGGGCATCGCTGTTGATCCCGAGAAGGTGTCCGCAATTGTGAATTGGGAACCTCCTCAGAATGTCAAGCAGCTCCATGACTTCCTTGGTCTTGCAAGCTATTGTCAAGATTCGTTGAGAACTTCTCCAAGATTGCAAAGCCTCTTTCCAACCTTCTCGAAGCGGTGAAGTATGTCTGGTCTCCCGAGTGTGACGTTGCTTTCAATACCCTCAAAGAGAAACTCGTCACAGCTCCTGTCTTGACTCCTCCTGATGAATCCAAGCCATATGAAGTTTTCTGTGATGCTTCTCTTCAAGGTCTCGGTGCTGTGTTAATGCAAGAGAAGAGAGTTGTGGCTTATACCTCTCGGCAGTTGAAGCCCAACGAGAAGAACTACCCCACTCACGATCTTGAGTTGGCGGCAGATTGTCCATGCATTGATTACATGGAGACATCTCTTGTTGGGAAGGAAAGTGGACATTTTCACCGATCACAAGAGTCTCAAGTACATCTTCACTCAGCCCAACCTCAACCTCAGGCGACTCGATGGGTCGAAATGATTCAAGAGTACAACCCAAGTATTGAGTATACTCCGGCAAAGCCAATGTCATTGCAGACGCTTTGAGCAGGAAAGCTTATCGCAACAGCCTAATCCTCAAGCCCTTTCACCGGATCTCTGTGAATCTTTCCATAAGCTGAATCTTCAAGTTGTTCCTCAAGGCTTTCTTGCCAACCTCATAGTCTCTCCTACTTTGGAAGATCAGATTCGTGAGGCTCAACTTCGGATGCCATGGTGAAGAAAGTGAAGCGTGGTATTGACAAGGGCATTTCAAGTACAAGTGCTTCGCGTTGATGACAAAGACACTCTGTTCTTTGAGGACGGATTGTGGTTCCTAAGGGTGATCTGCGAAAAGTCATTATGAACGAGGCTCACAATTCGCTTCTATCCATTCATCCCGGAAGTACGAAGATGTACCATGACCTCAAGCAATCATATTGGTGGACTCGAATGAAGCGAGAAATTGCTCAATTCGTGAATGAGTGTGATGTCTGCAGAAGAGTGAAAGCGAACACCAAAGACCAGCTGGTCTCCTCCAACCTCTTGCTATTCCTGAATGGAAGTTTGATCATATTGAAATGGACTTCGTGGACTGGCTTTCCAAAGTCCAAGCGTGGAAATGATGCTATCTTCGTTGTCATTGACAAGCTTACTAAAGTGGCTCATTTTCTTCCTATCAAAGAATCCATCACTGCAGCTCGGTTAGCGAGCTATACACCTCCGTGATTGTCTCCTTGCACGGCATTCCACAAGTGATCTCTTGAGACCGTGGCAGCATCTTTACCTCCAAGTTTTGGGATTCTTTCGAAGGCCATGGGCACCAACATTCGCTTTCAAAGACAGCTTTCCATCCTCAAACAAGTGGCCAAGTTGAGCGAGTTAATCAAATCCTTGAAGATATGCTCGGGGCTTGTGTCATTTCTTTCGGTATGAAGTGGGAAGATTGTCTTCCATATGCCGAAGTTCTCTTACAACAACAGCTTCCAAGCGAGTTCGGGCAAGGCCCCATTCGAAATTCTCTATGGCGTAAAGTGCCGTACTCCTCTCAATTGGTCTCGAGACAGTGAACGCCAACTTCTTGGCAATGACTTGATCACGTATGTAAGAAATGTGCCAAGTCATTCGTGAGAATCTCAAAGCCGCATAATCGCGCCGGAAGAGCTATTATGATGATAAGCACCGTGATGTGACTTTTGAAATCGGAGACCATGCCTACCTCCGTGTCTCTCAATGAAAGGTACTCGTAAACCCGGTATCAAAGGGAAGCTTGCACCTAGATACGTGGGTCCTTTCAAGATCATTGGGAAAAGAGGCGATCTCGCCTATCAACTTGAGCTTCCATCCAACTTTGCAAACGTGCACGATGTGTTTCACGTGTCACAGCTTCGCAAGTGCTTCAAGACTCCTGAACGCACTATCAACTTCGAAGAGATTGACCTTCAAGAAGATCTCTCTTACCATGAGCACCCCGTTGCTATTCTTGAAGAAACCGAGCGCAAGACTCGCAACAAGTCAATCAAATTCCTGAAAGTGAAGTGGTCACACCATTCCGACCGAGAAGCTACCGGGGCCGAGGATCACCTCCGTTCTGAGTATCCGGAGTTCTTTCAGTCCTAGATCTCGGGGCGAGATCCTCTTGTAGTGGTGGAGTGTTGTAACACCCGAAGTAACTTTCCATATTTGTAACTCCAACTCTTGCCATTTTCGGCTTTGATATATGATATTCCCTCCGTGGTTGGGTTTTCTTCTTTTGCATTTTGTCCATGTCATGCATTTTATATTATGTCATCATGTGCATCGCATTTGCATACGTGTTCGCCTCATGATTCCGAGCATTTTTCCGTTGTCCGTTTTGCAATCCGCACTCCTATCTCCCCGGCGGTCCTTTTACGTTTCTCCGTGTGCGGGTATTAAACCGTCTCGAAATGGACCGAGGTTTGTCTAGTGGCCTTGGTATAACACCGGAGACCACCGGTCAAGTTTCGGTCATTTGGAGCTCGTTTGGTACTCCAACGTTAACCGCACCTTCGCAAAGGCCTCTTTTAAGTTGCAGCCCAACACCCTCCAAAACAGCCCAATAACCCATCTAAGTCACCTCCTTGCTCTCCGTCGTTCGATCACGATCGTGTGGTAAAACTACACCTCATTTGGACTCTCCTAGCTCCCTCTACCTATAAATATAGGTCCCTTCCCAAATCCGGACGAAACCCTAGTCTCCCTTTCTCCCTTCAAGGCCGGACGAATCCAGACGGCCGGACACGCCCGCCCGCCGCCCGGACCTCTCGCCCGCCACGTGGTATGGCTCACCCACTTCCCACTCGCCGCCGACCCGTGGCTCATGAGGCCCGTCTGGGCCCTCCTGCCCGGCCACAGACCATGCCCGCGCCCGCCGCCTCTCCGCCGCCGCCTCCGCGCCCGCCGCCTCAGCGCCCACATTGGGCCACGCCGCCGCCCGCGCCGGCGAGCTTCGCCCGCGCCGCCCCCGCCACCTTCCACGCCGCGCCACGGCGACCTCCCTCCGCTGCCGTCGCCCGGCCTCGCCTCGCCCGCCCCGCCGACAGTCGCCGCCCGCCTCGGCTCCCCTCGCCACCTCCTCCCCGCGAGCCAGCGCCCGTGCCGGCAGCCCGACCGATCCGATCGGATCCGGCCTCGATCCACGAGCCGTTGACCTCTTTCCCCTCCCTTATTTTTCTCTAAGTCCTAAATCTTTGTAATTTCGTGCAATTTTCAACATGCTATATCTTCGCATCCGTAGATCCATTTTTCGCGTATAATATGTCAAAATGTTCGCCTCGAAGAGTAGATCATTTCTTTCCATTGCATCATTTTCATTTGAGCTCATCTTGATGCCCGAAATGCTGTTGGAAGAGTGCTATGTGCTGATAGTTTCTGATTTTTATCAGAAGTTGCACTTTTGTTATTTTTGCTATGATTAATATGTGCATCCTATGGATTTGAGTCCTACATGTGTTTTGTAAAATGCCATGTCATCTTTCCAGTGGTATATGCCATGTATTTTTGTGATCTATGTGGTGACTAGCACAAGCATGCAAAGTAGGTGTCCTAATGTTGCTGATTTCAGCCCTGTTTTAGCTGATTTTGATGCCATGTTTGCTTGATGATACCGAGAGATCTATGCATATTTTGAGATACTTCAGTAAGGGTGTTTTGTAAAGCATGACTTGCTCTATCCATCCATGCCTTTGTTTGCAATTATGGGATGCCATAGCTTGAGTCAATCGAGCTCTACTTTTGCTACCAAATGATTCCTGGCAGATTGTATCGTGTTATTCAATTTTGCCTAGCTTGTTGTGGTTGATCCATATAGGCTATGTTATTGTTCTTGCCATGAATGTCTTCTATGTCATGTCTTCTTGATGTATGTATGCTTAGTTTATCATTTGAGGCTCTGTAGTGAGTGCATTGAGCTTGTAAACATGCCATCTCGTTATCAGTTTTTGACATGCCAAGTTGCTGAATCTGTTAACGAGACTTTCAATATTGACATGGGTGTTACTATATTTTCTAGTCCTTTTTGGCTTAAGGTCAGTAAGGGACTTTTGTTCTAGGCTTTGAGTAGATTCATGCCATGCCATGTTTTGCTATTTTAAGTTCCTGTAGCATGTAGTTTTGATGCTCTGAACATTGCAACCTGTTACTGTTTTTGCCATGTCCAGCCTGATATTTTGTGCTCTTTTGCCATGCTTGTTTGAGCATGTTATGATGTGAACTAGCCGTAGCTCAGTGCTCATCTTTTGTCGAGCATCATGTGTAGATCACTGCCATGTGCTTTGTTGTTACGTTTGGGTGCAGTAGCTTAATTAATTGTTGCTTGCTAAGTGGCATCATGCTGTTAATGGCAGATTTGCGCCATTCTTGTTTTGCTTGCCATTTGCAAACCGTGCATCCGTTTCCGGTGATCTTTATATCGATTTCAACGAAATCATCTCATCTTTCAGTGGCATACTTGGTTTGCCAAGTTGATGCCTGGTTCATCATTTACCTTCGGGCGCATATAAGCATTGCATATCGCATCCCGCATATCATGTCATGTTTTGCATCATGTTGATTGTGCATTGCACCGTGATTTATTGTGGTTCCTTTGTTTGTGTTGTTGCTTTGGGTAGAGTCGGGAGGCGAGTACGTGAACGAGGAGCCTGTTGAGAACGTTTTGAGGATCAAGCTTTCGACAACTCGAGAACATTGCGAGCAAGATGACCATACCCTCGAAATCACTTCTATCTCTGCTATGCTAGTTGCTCGCTCTTTTGCTATGCCTATGCTGCGATGCCTACCACTTGCTATATCATGCCACCCATATTGCCATGTCAGCCTCTAACCACCCTTTCCTAGCAAACCGTTGATTGGCTATGTTACCGCTTTGCTCAGCCCTCTTATAGCGTTGCTAGTTGCAGGTGAAGCTGAAGTTTGTTCCCTGTTGGAACATGGAGATGTTGTTCCTTGTTGGAACATGTTTACTTGTTGGGGATATCACAATATCTATCTGCTATAATTAATGCATCTATATAATTGGTAAAGGGTGGAAGGCTCGGCCTTATGCAGTGTTTTGTTCCACTCTTGCCACCCTAGTTTCCGTCATATCGGTGTTATGTTCCTTGTTTTGCGTCCCTAACGCGGTCGGGTGATTTATGGGACCCCCTTGACAGTTCGCTTTGAATAAGACTTTTCCAGCAAGGCCCAACTTTGGTTTTACCATTTGTCACCTAAGCCTTTTTCCCTTGGGTTCTGCAGACTCAAGGGTCATCTTTATTTTAACCCCGGGCGGTGCTCCTTCGAGTGTTGGTCCAAACTGTCACCGCCGGTGTACACCAGGGCAACTCTGGGTTGGCCTACCGGAAGCTTGGACGATCCGGTGTGCCCTGAGACCGAGATATGTGCAGCTCCTATCAGGATTTGTCGGCACATCCGGGCGGCTTTGCTGGACTTGTTTTATTGCTGTCGAGATGTCTTGTAGTCCGGGATTCCGAGATTGATCGGGTCTTCCCGGTAGAAGGAATATCCTTCGTTGACCGTGAGAGCTTATAATGGGCTAAGTTGGGACACCCCTGCAGGGTAATATCTTTCGAAAGCCGTGCCCGCGGTTATGAGGCGAGATGGGAATTTGTTAATGTCGGTTGTAGAAAACCCAAAGTTGACCTCAAATAAAATACACATCATCCGCGTGTGTAACCGTGATGGTCTCTTCTCGGAGTCCGGAAGTGAACACGATGTTGGAGTTATGTCGGCGTAAGTAGTTCAGGATCACTTATTGATCGCTATTAGTTTCACGACCGTGCCTTGCTTCTCTCCTCGCTCTCTTTTGCGAAGTAGCCACCATATATGCTAGTCGCTTGCTGCAGCTCCACTTTACTACTCTGTCCTTCCTATTAGCTTAAATAGTCTTGATCTCGCGGGTGTGAGATTGCTGAGTCCCGTGACTCACGGATACTTCAAAACAGTTGCGAGTTCCGATGAGGCGGTGCAGGTGATTCAACCGAGCTCAAGTGGGAGTTCGACGAGGACGTGGTCGTTACTATGTGTCTTTTCCAGATGATCGATAGTGGTGCCCAGTTGGGACGATTCGGGATCTGTGTTAGCATTTGGGGTATCTTCTTTATTTTGGTTCCGTAGTCGGACCTTGAGTGTACTCTGTATGATGAATGTTTATTTATGTACTGTGTGAAGTGGCGACTGTAAGCCAACTATGTATCTTTCCCTTAATTATTACATGGGTTGTGTGAAGATTACCTCACTTGCGACATTGCTTTCAATGCGGTTATGCCTCTAAGTCGTGCCTCGACACGTGGGAGATATAGCCGCATCGGGGGCGTTACAATGGACATCTGATATTGCTCTTGCTCATGTATCCAAACTCATCACTGTACTTCTGGTTGGTGCAGCCGAAGATAATGTCATCCACATATATTTGGCACACAAACAGTTCACCATCATATGTCTTCGTGAAGAGTGTTGGATCGAGGGATCCAGGTTTGAAGCCTTTGCTCTTCAGGAAGTCTTTGATCGTATCATACCAAGCGCGAGGAGCTTGTTTGAGGCCATGCAGTGCTTTTTTTAGCTTGTACACCATATCAGGATGTTTTGGATCTTCAAAGCCAGGTGGTTGAGCGACGTATACTTCTTCTTCAATCTTGCCATTGAGAAATGCACTCTTCACATCCATTTGATATAGCAAGATGTTGTGGTGGTTAGCGTAGGCTAGCAGTATGCGAATAGCTTCAAGCCTAGCCACAGGAGCAAATTTTTCATCGAAGTCAATTCCTTCAACTTGAGTATATCCTTGAGCCACAAGTCGTGCTTTGTTTCTGACGACTTGACCATGCTCATCTTGCTTGTTTCGATATATCCATTTTGTGCCAATAATGTTATGCTTGCGAGGGTCAGGACGCTTGACAAGTTCCCAAACATTGTTCACCTTGAACTGTTGAAGTTCTTCTTGCATAGCTTGTATCCATTCAGGTTCCATAAAGGCTTCAGCCACTTTCTTGGGTTCTGATATTGACACAAAAGAAAAGTGTCCACAGAAATTTGCTAACTGTGTTGCTCTTGAGCGAGTAAGTGGACCAGGTGCATTGATGCTATCAATTATCTTCTCAATTTGTATTTCATTTGCAACTCGGGGATGAATTGGACGAAGACTTTGCTCTTGCTGATCATTGTCATCATTGGGAGGATAATCTTCAGACTGAGCATTGTCTTCAGGTAGGTTAGGTGCAGAAATGATAAGTTCCTCTTCAGGCTGTGCTTCAGAAGGCATGATTTCTCCAGTTCCCATCAGCTTGATAGATTCACTGGTCGGAGCTTCGTCTAGTGTACTTGGCAGGAGCTCTCTTTGTGAACCATTGGTTTCATCAAATCGCACGTCCACAGTTTTGACGATTTTGTAGAGATAGAGGTTGAAGACTCTGTAAGAGTGCGAGTCCTTTCCGTAACCGAGCATGAAGCCATCATGAGCTTTAGGTGCAAATTTTGACTTGTGATGGGGATCCTTGATCCAGCACCTAGCTCCAAATACTCTGAAGTAGCTGACATTTGGCTTCTTTCCAGTAAGGAGCTCATAGGATGTTTTGTTAAGAAGCTTATGGATGTAAACACGGTTGATGACGTGACATGCTGTATCAATAGCTTCAGGCCAGAACTTTCTTGGTGTCTTGTACTCGTCGAGCATTGTTCGAGCCATCTCAATGAGGGTTCTGATCTTGCGCTCTACGATGCCATTTTGCTGAGGTGTGTATGGAGCAGAGAACTCATGAGTGATTCCCATTGTATCCAGATAAAGATCATGTCCGGTGTTCTTGAACTCAGTGCCATTGTCACTTCTGATATGCTTGATCTTGACGCCATAATTGGTCATGGCTCGATTGGCGAAGCGTCTGAAGACATCTTGTACTTTAGTCTTGTAGAGAATTATGTGCACCCATGTATATCTTGAGTAGTCATCAACAATGACGAAGCCATAGATACAACCCATTGTTGTGATGGTACAGTAGTGAGTAGGGCCAAATAAGTCCATGTGTAACAGCTAGAAGGTTTGAGATGTCATCATGATTGTCTTCGACGGGTGCTTTGCCCTAGTCATCTTTCCAGCTTCGCAGGCACCACACAAATGATCCTTCTTGAACTTGACACCCTCGATGCCTATGACATGCTTCTTCTTGGCGAGTGTGTGTAAGTTCCTCATGCCAAGTGCCCGACCTCCGATGCGAGCCAAGCGTTCAAGCTTTTGCCACAAGACATACGGCAAGTCAGGACCTGCTGAGAAATCTACCATGTATATATCATCTTTCCGATACCCTTCAAAGACTAGAGACTTGTCAGATTCCATTAGTACAAGGCAATGATATTTTCCGAATAGCACAATCATGTTCAAGTCACAAAGCATTGAGACAGACATTAAGTTGAAACCAAGGGATTGAAAAAGCATCACTTTATCCATGTGTTGATCCTTTGAGATTGCAACTCTACCTAGACCCAATACCTTGCTTTTACCAGTGTCGGCAAATGTGATGTGACTCTTGTCTGATGGACGTAAGGTTGAGTCCATGAGAAGACTTGATCACCGATCATATGATTAGTGCATCCGCTGTCCATAATCCATTACGAAGCATGAGGTGTCATACCCTCTGATGCAGTTAGGGGATAGGCTTCACCAAGAGTATTGTGAAGCATAAACATTTGACAGGCAAGAGGATTATTTAAGCTCAGATCAAGATTAGGACTGATAGGATGAATGGCAAACAATTCAGGAACAAAATACATAGTGAGACCATTTGGGCATTTGATCTTGCGCCCTACAAGATGTTTTAGGTCCCCAGCAATATCATCAGACGCCTTTGATTTTCGGCTGGAGACCCTTCCCTGCAAAAGAAAGTTAATTCTTCTTAACCACCCACATCTTCAGGGGTGGCTTAGAAGCAATGAGTCTAAGTGCAGCATCTGAGAACTTCGGCTTTGGAGCCCTAGCAAATAGCCTTTGCAGGATATGAATGATACTCATATGAATAAGCAGAAAAGTTCTTAGTTCTATGAACATAGCGGTTTGAAGACACACGCTCATATTCATAAATTTGAGTACGGTTTCCCTGCAAAACATTGGCGTTAGGGTGACTCAGGTGAGTCCTCTGTCTGTTTGAAGTCTTTGGACCATATGACGCCTTAGGTCTGGGGTTTGTCTTCATCCCAGGTGGTGTCATGATCACATTCACTGGAAGATTCTCAAGACAACTTTTGGGAACCCAGATCTTCTTCATAGGTGGTCCATTCCTGCAGTTAGTACCAATATACCTGGCAAACACTTCACCATTCTAATTTTTGAACAGTTTATAGTTTGCATCAAAGGATTCATCAATGATAATAGGATTAGCACAGGTAAAGCCAGATAAGGTGGATGGATCCTTGAAGGTCCCTTTGCACAAACCATGTGGTTTTGGGATCTTGCTCGGGCTTCGGTAGGAACCATCAACATTCATTTTCCTCTCGAACCCAACACCCTCTTTCCTAGGGTTTCGGTTCAGAATATTATTTTTGAGGACATCGCAAAGTGTCTGATGTCCTTTCAGACTTTTATACATCCCTATTTCAAGCAATGTCTTCAACCTAGCATTTTCATCAGCAATAGTAGTGGTATCCTCCGCAGAGGGGTTAGTTACCACATCAGTAGTTGAAGACAATGAAACAGTAGCAGCAGTTGAACATTCAGCAACAGAGGTAGCGATATCATGCTCAAGGCATTTTAGACATGGTGGTTCAAATCCATCCTGAGCGGAACTGATCTGTTGAGCGCAAAGTGACTCATTCTCTTTTGAAGATCTTCATGAGCCGCTCTCAATTTCTCAAGCTCTTGCTTCCTTTGAAGATAATCATAGGAGAGCTTTTCATGAGTGGTTGAGAGCGATTCATGACGACTTTCAAGTTCTTGGTACTTAGCATGAAGATTTTTTATGTCTTCAACTAAGGAATGTGAACGTGTCATTTCCGCGTCCAACAGGTCATCGCTTTTGTCTAACAGTTTTTGAGTATGTTCCATAGCTTTTTGTTGTTCAGTTGCAATTTTAGCAAGTGTTTTGTAGCTGGGCTTGGATTCACAATCAGAGTCATCTTCACTTGATGTCTGAAAGTAAGCATCACGTGATTTTACCTTGGCACCACGTACCATGAAGCAGTAGGTGGGAGCAGGGTCGTCCTTGTCATCAGCTTCAGCGTTGGTGTGGAAGTCATTGTCTTCATTGTTGAAGATGGACTTGGCAACATAGGCTGTGGCTAGAGCCAGACTTGCAACACCAAGGTCGGACTCCTCTCCAAACTCCACCTCCGCCTCCTCAGAAGCAGACTCCTCCTCTGAATCCATTTCCTTGCCAACAAAAGCACGAGCCTTGCCAGATGAGCTCTTCTTATGTGATGAAGACTTTGACGAGATCTTGGAAGAAGACTTTGAAGATTTCTTCTTCTTCTTGTCATCAGAATCATATTCCGTGCTCTTCTTCTTCTTCTTCTCATTGTCCCACTGTGGACACTCAGATATATAGTGTCCAGGTTTCTTGCACTTGTGACATGTTCTCTTCTTGTGGTCATGAGTGGAAGCTTCATCATTTCTTGCGCTAGATCGTGAAGACTTTCTGAAGCCCTTCTTCTTAGTGAACTTCTGGAACTTCTTCACAAGCAAAGCAAGTTCCTTTCCAATGTCTTCAGGATCATCGGGCTGTAGTCGATTCTTCTTGGATGAGGAAACAAATTTTGCCTTCAAAGCGCGAGTTCGTCCATAGTTGGGACCATAGATATCTCTTTTCTCAGAAAGCTGGAACTCATGTGTGTTGAGTCTCTCAAGTATATCAGACGGATCGAGTGTCTTGAAGTCAGGGCGTTCTTGTATCATTAGGGAAAGGGTGTCAAAGGAGCTGTCAAGTGATCTCAGTAGTGTCTTGACGATTTCATGCTTGGTAATCTCAGTGGCGCCAAGAGCACGAAACTCATTTGTGATGTCGGTTAGACGATCAAACGTGAGCTGGACATTTTCATTGTCGTTTCTTTTGAAGCGGTTGAAGAGGTTGCGAAGAACACTGATCCTTTGATCTCTCTGAGTTGAGACGCCTTCGTTGACCTTGGATAGCCAGTCCTGACTAACCCGGCGTTTCGAGAGCACTCACACGGCCATACTGTCCTTTGGTCGATGACCACGATAATGTTCTTGGAAGTTGAGTCGATTGAATGAACTTCTTGACATCGGCGGGGTGACACCTTCACGAGTTTTGGGAGCGCCGTTCTTGACGACATACCGTAGGTCGACATCAATGGCTTCAAGATGCATGCGCATCTTATTCTTCGATAGGGATATTCAGTTCCATCGAACACGGGCAAGTAGCGGAGACTTTGATTATCCTGCGATCGACATAGCTAAAACTCCGGTGGTTAAACGAATCACACGAACAAGGAGTACCTTGCTCTGATACCAATTGAAAGTGCTAGTTATCGGCTGGAGGGGGTGGGGGGGGGGGTGAATAGGCGATTTTATGAAAGTCTTCTAAACGTGGAAGTTTCGAAGACAAACAATAGAATTGACTTAATTGATATGCAGCGGAAGATAGACTACAACAAGCAAACCATAGTCACGTATACAATAATGTGAAAGTACAACAACTAATAGCAGCTTAGTAGTAAGGATCAGGATGGAAGATAGTATGAAGCCAACCAATGATGGTAGTCAAGTAATGAAGTCAAACAGGTACGACAAATAGGCAATGACTTCACGAAGATAAACTCTAAGTAAAGGAAGGGAGAGGATAGAACTAGTCACTTGTTGAAGACATAGGATTTGTTGGACCAGTTCGATTCTTTGTGACAAGCTGTGACGTCTGTTAGGGAGGCTGAGATTCAACTCAGAAGACCGCGTCTTCACCTTATTCCCCTTGAGCTAAGGACACACAGTCCTCGCCCAATCACTCTGGTAAGTCTTCAAGGTAGACTTCCAAACCTTCACAGACTTCGTTCACCGGCGATCCACAATGACTCTTGGATGCTCAGAACGTGGCGCCTAACCGGCTGGAGGATTCACAGTCCTCAAGTGTAATAAGTCTTAAGGTCACTCGACGAAAAGACTTGATGATGCCTAACACTCTTTGGCTCACGGGTGTTTGGGCTTTGTCCTCGCAAGATTTCTCTCTCTCAAAGACTTGAGGTGGGTTGCTCTCAAACGACAAAAGCCGTGCACTAACTCTGAGCAGCCACCAATTTATGGTGTACAGGGTGGGCTATTTATAGCCACTAGGCAACTCGACCTGATATGTCCGAAATGACCTGGGTCACTAAGAAACCGACACGTGTTCCACGGTCGATTTCAAACACACACGGCAACTTTACTTGGGCTACAAGCAAAGCTGACTCATCCACTCTGGATAAGATTTGCTCTCATTGTCTTCGCTCGAAGACATAGGATTTGGGTTGAGCATCACTTGATCATTACGACTTTGTTCACTTGGACCCCACTTAACGATGACGGTGGTTCCTATGACTCAACAACGAAGAGAAAGGAAACAACGAAGCGACCACGATCTTCGCTCCATAGTCTTCACTCAATGTCTTCTCGTGTCATAGTCTTCAATATGAATATCTTCACATACCACCATTGTCGTCAATGTCTTCATACATTTTTAGGGGTCATCTCCGGTAGGTAAACCGAATCAATGAGGGACACTACGTGTGTTATCCTGCAATTCTCACAAACACATTAGTCCCTCAACCAAATTTGTCGTCAATACTCCAAAACCAACTAGGGGTGGCACTAGATGCACTTACATTTACTGATCGTCCCAAAACCCGAGGCATCAGGGTCGCTGGATAATGATATTCAATCTCCTCGTTTCTCGCACCGTCCCAGTCGGCCCTTCCTCATAAATAGGCTCGACCTAGGTCCTTTTCATTTTCTCCCTCAGTCGTCTTCATCTTCTCCCTGCCTCCCTATTACTCGAGCTCCGCCGCCGCCGCCACCGTCGAGCTCCTTGTCTTCTCCAACTCAGGCCGCTGCATCAACCTGACTTAATCAGAGAAATGCGACGGAACCCTGCAGCAGCTCTGCATTCGTAAGCCCTTTTCCTTTCCTGCGTTTAGATCTGCATTGCGGCCTCCCGAGTTCGTCGGTGTTCATCGCCGCCCGTTGCAAACCCTTGATATTTTTCCTTTCCCGTGCTCCTTTTTGATCTTTAGACAGCTAGAATTACTGCGGTGGCTGTTCCGCATCCATCTTGAATAGAAACAGATCTCATTTCCCTTGTTTAAAGGCCTCCTTCGAGTGTATGAACTTCTCTGTACTAGTTTTAGGTCTAGAAATTTTTCCTTTTCACAGCAATTGTTTGATCCAAAATAATAGCTGAAACTTGTGGAACTTGTTTGTTCCACACTTAGCCAAAAATCTTCACCTGTTGACTCTGCTCAACTACGATAGTCCATATAGCCAGTTTTAAGAAAATGACACTGTTTGGTCAACATTGCTTGCTTCCGGTGATTTAAGAAAATTTAACTGCCTTTGATACTTGTAACGGCTTAAATACCACTGAATAATTACCCATATATCATTAGGCCCCTTCTTAAGCTGCCGTTTCGAATAAACTCACGATGTTCTCCTCCGGGTTATAAATTGAACCGGAATTTTTTCTTTTGTCATAGGTTTCAATTTGCCTAATGGCACCCAAGGCTCCCAAACCTCTGGTGACCTGTAACTGGGTCAAGTCCGTCGTTACAGAAAGCACTTTGTCTAATTTTGTGCCGGCCATCTGCCCAAGAAAGAGGTCATGTCTTATCGTGCTCCTAACCCGTCAGAGGAGAAGCCTCAACCCAAGGAAGGGGAGGTGATCGTGTTTACTGATCACATGAACCGGGGCTTCACTCCACCCGGTTCAAAATTCTTCAGGGATGTTTTGCATTTCTTTGATCTCAGACCTCAAGACATCGGTCCCAATTCCGTGTCAAATATTTGCAACTTCCAAGTCTTCTACAAGGTGTACCTTGGAGAAGAACCCAACTTACTTTTATTCTGAGAATTGTTTTACTTAAACCGGCAGAACGAACGCGCCAACGGGCCCAGTCTAGAACTTGGTGGCATCTTGATTCAGCGGTAGAGAGACTGCCTTTTCCTTATGCTGAACTACCGAGTCATCCAAAGGATTGGAATGAGATATGGTTTTACTGCCAGGACACTTCTCCGGCAGAGGAAAATCCTCTGCTTGACTTCAGCGCTTTGCGCCTTGAATCAACCACCATTGCGGGATAAACTGACTGCTGTTGAACGTCTACCACTTGCTCCCACCATTAGTAAAATCAAAGCTCTTTTGGGAAATGGCTTAGATGGCATTGACCTGGTCCGAGTATGGATCGCTTGGCGAGTGATTCCATTAAGCCGCCGCCCCGGCTTAATGTGCACCTACTCAGGCGAGAAGAATGACCCACTGCGTCATAGTCCCAACGACTTACCAGATGATGTGGTGGAGGCTACGACCCAGACGTTGTTGAAAGAGGGCACGGTGACTAGTAATGCCTTTGGATTACTTCCTTTCTTCAAGAAGAACCCGGCCCCTGCAGTAAGTCATCAACCTCAATAACTACTCCTTACTGTGTTATACCTTGCTTTTATTTATAACCCTTTACCATTTTCCTCGGGCCAATGACAACCACGAAGGTCAAGTATGACCATGAGGCTACCAAACAAGCAGGCGTCCAAGAGAACCGAAAGAAAAGCCGTCAAAACAGGAACTTCAAGGAAAAGGAAGCCAAGCGCTTCAGATTTACTCAAATTGGACGACACTTACGGCGATGAAGAAGAGTTAATCCTTAATTCTCCGACTCCTTTATCATTATTTTATTGAGATTCTACCCTTCGGGAGGATACGGGGAATAGCCATAGCGGTTGTGAAGAGGTAACTATAATGTCCTCCGACTCGAGCCTTTGCCAAAGCAAAAATCCGAAGGTGACCGGAAAGTAAGATTTTCACATCCTTTAGCTTATCAAGATCCTCAATTTCTTTTGAAGCAACAGACTCATGAAAGCGGAGGAATAACCGGACCTCAAGGATGCGAACTCTCCTCGGCTTACGATGTAACGAAGCGTAAAATGAGGTTATCTCCGATTTATATTCTGCTTTCCCCTTAGCGGGCTTAATCGTCCACCTCTCAATTCACGACTCAAATTATCGGGAGACCTCACCTTCCTCCGTGAGTCTATGCAATCCAACATGCGGCTTTCAAAACCGCCCCTGGGTAATATAAACTTATTTACCTTATACTTTACCTTACTCATGTTTTTGTACTCACCCTTCTGCCTTGTCCACAGCGTGCAAGTGAAGCCCAGTAAGAGGGCAAAAAAGAATAAGCCGTCCCAAGATCCGGTCATAACTGAACCGGAACTCGGAACAGCTGCCCCTGACACTTCCACTCATCAACCGCCGCCTGAACCGGTTTATGATATTCCAGCACCAACCTCTGATCCGCCCGCTGAAGAAACTCTTGGCGGTTCTGATAAACCGGAAACTCCTAACCCGGCCAAGACAACTGATCCGGAAGTTGAGATTCTCAAGACTCAGTTTGTCGAGCCGAGTCAGCCCACTGTCCTTGCCAAGTGCTCTGCCAAGGAGGAGCTTTTGGAGCGCCGAAAGGCCAAGTTAGACATTGCAGAGTATACTCATTTGGGTATTGGGGATATCGTCTCTGGCTATATCAGTCAAGTGCATAGCAGCCACGACTTGGAAATTGACATGGTGAAGCGAATCTGACAAAAATCTGAGTATGACCTATGTTACTTTTCCTTAACCATACTTACTGTACCAGCCCCCAAGTCTATTGCTTATAAGTAAATATGTTGTAGACTTAGAAAATTGCCTAACACAGCTTGTCCGACTTGTAAAGAAAGTTATTTAACCCGATTGTAGCATGATACTTTGAACTTGTGATACACATTAGCCCCCAAGTGTCAAGCATCTTTGCTTGCAAAGTGCTTGGGACTTAAATTTCCCTGAACCGGTGTAGCAATTTAAAGTTATTCAGTATACATTAGCCCCCAAGTGTCAAGTACCTTTGCTTGCAAAGTGCTTGGGACTTAATGTTTATCTTATAATGATTCTGACTATAACCCGGCATCAATACAGGCCGCCATAAGTCAATTTGAATCGAGAGGTTCTTGGCTTTGAAGAATTGCACAGCAGCCCAAGAACTTGAAATCGAAAAGGCCAACTCCAAGTTTGAATTCAGTATTTCTGAACAAGAGAAGTTGAAGAAAAACTTTGAGACGGATAAGAAAAACTGGGCTGATGAAAAGGCTTCACTGGTGACCCGAGCCGAAACGGCAGAGGCATTGCTTGCAGAAGCCACAACTGAGTTGTCCGGCTTAAAGCGCCAGATATCTCAAATGGTCTCAGCAATCTTTGGTAAGTTACTCCTACAAACTTTAAATATTGCAAACCTTCTTTCAATGATTACTTCAATTGTTACCTCCGGTTCACCTTATGTTTAATAATGCAGGCCCCAGGATCACAAACCTCAAGCAGAACATGTTGATCAAGCTAAAGGCGGTTTATACTCTGGTGGAACAGCTCTACACTGGGTCACAATGTGCTTTGGCCGTTGTAGCTTTATCAAATGACGTTCCTCACCTCCTGCAAGACGTGCTGAAGGGCTTGCTGTGTTACCTCAGCGGATCCAAGAACTAAAAGGCGGGCGTCTGCAAGAGCCGGGGTCATAGCCGCGTTGAGCCGGGCTAAAGCATGGATTCCAGAACTAGACCCGGCCGACCTCGCTCTTGGATATCCGAGTCTGAAAGAGGATGGGTCCTTATTTGATGAACATGATTTCACCGCCTGTGTCAAAGATATACGCCCCATGGCTACTCTTATTGGGAACGATACTGATCTTACCAAATATCAGCCGGGTTATGACAGCGAGAATCGGAGAATCCCAACGCCTCTTTATGACGACGTCAGCCTGATCCCTTCAATCCGTAAGCATACCTTTGCCCCTGAAGTCGACCCAACCGGTTTAATAGATGACGAAGCTGAGTTTGAAGCTTTGAGTGGCATTGACTGGGCATCGTCCACCTTCCAGGACATTGCAGCCGACGCAGAGGCGGAGAAGGATAACCCGGATTCTTCAAGCCAACCAAAGGAGTGAACCGCCAGGCGTCATATGTTTATGTCTTTGTGAAAACAATGCTTCATTATTCAGACTCGGGGAGTCGTGTAATAGGGTAGAAAAAACCTCTCGACTTTTGCCATGCCTTCGCGCATGTTTATGGCGCTCAATACTTTCTTAAGCCGCCATCGCTATATCCTTCCAGCTTATATTGATCTTCTATTTCCTTTAAACAAAAAATTGCTTGCCTTGTCCTGTGATCCTTTTGGTATTCTCGCCGGCTTATATGACCCCACCCATGCGGGTAAATTTAACTCCAGAAAGTTGGAATATATAATATTCACCTGGCACTTAACAACCTGGGGTGATCAATATTAAGCCGGAAGAACAAAAACCATCTCACAATGCTTTCAACAAGATCTCAAGATAGTCAAGTAATTATGCTTATGAAGTATAATAGATAATAAACAATATTCAAAGGCTTACGATTGAATACGATCGAGAAACCGTTCCAAAGGGTTAAGCTAAGATTGAATCGATCATATAGCCCCGGTGGCTTTGGCGATGCCGATCAAGTGGGTATCGACAGCTATGTTCTCTTTAGTTCGAATCGACCTATGTTTGAACAGAAGCCCCAAGTGACCATAAGAGTTGTTTAATGGCTGCTGATTCAAATCGATCCACGTCGGACCCAAAGGGGTTAAGCTATGATTCAAATATGATCAAGAAGCCCCAAATGGGTTTGGCGTTATGCCGATCAAGCGGGCATCGGCAGATTATGTTCTCTTTGGTTCGAATCGACCTATGTTTGAGCAGAAGCCCCAAGTGATCATGGCTAGATTCAGATATGATCACAAGCCGAACCAAAGGAAAGCGGATTCGAGATATGATCCGCTCCCTGTTGGTTGTTTCCACCACCTGATAAAGAAGACATATAAACCTTTGAGGGTGAAAAGGACAGAGGTCCTACTTTATTGCTTTATATAATATATACATCTGCAAAATATATACATCTTGAGAGCCGGTGGCTCAAGTATAGTAAGGCCGAAGATGAGCGATATTCCACGGCCGGCGGGTCTCCTCCTCCGACTTACGTGAGTCTTTATGCTATCGAACATCGATGAGGTAGTATGACCCGTTGTTCAGATTCTTGCTGACCACAAAGGGTCCTTCCCAAGGAGGGGATAGCTTGTGCATATCGGTGATCTTGGATGAGCGAGCACTAAATCGCCTTCTGAAGGTTACGCTTCTAACCGGCGGTGTGATAGCGGCGAGCCTTGCTGATAAATCGCCGAGCGGCTATTGCCAAGTCTCTCTCTCATCCAATAAATCAAGTGCATCCTGACGAGCTTTTTCATTATCAGCCTCAACATAAGCCGCCACGCGGGGTGAGTCATGCCGGATGTCACTTGGCAGGACCGCCTCTGCTCCGTACACCATGAAGAAAGGTGTGTAACCCGTAGAACTGTTAGGCGTAGTATTGATACTCCAAAGCATAGAGGGTAACTCCTCCACCCAACAATCCGGCATCCGCTATAAGGGGACCAAGAGTCGGGGTTTAATACCCTTCAAGATCTCCTGATTAGCTCTTTCTGCTTGACCATCGGATTGAGGATGAGCAACAGCCGAAACATCAAGCCGGATATGTTCTCGTTGACAGAACTCTTCCATGGCACCATTGGAGAGATTAGTGCCATTATCAGTTATAATGCTGTGTGGAAAACCAAAACGAAAAATCACCTTTTTCATGAACTGAACCGCAGTGGCTGCACCACACTTACTGACCGGCTCTGCCTCAACCCACTTTGTGAATTTATCTACTGCCACCAGGAGGTGTGTCTTTTTATCATTAGACCTCTTGAAAGCTCCAACCATGTCAAGCCCCCGGGTTGCGAACGGCCAAGTAATTGGAATCATCCTCAATTCTTGAGCTGGCACATGAGCTCGGGTGTCTACTATGAGTTTCATGTTGGGTGCGAACAAACATTAAAGGAGCCATTATCTGTATTTTTTAACTAAAGCTATTATCTGCCTGCTATCATTGGTTTTGGGTCTATCCACAGTTTGCTACCATCACTCTGGATTTGTGCATGCACTCCTTACATAATCTCACTATGTTTTATTCCTATGCATGTCAGTTATTGTACACAATGGAACTGAACATGTAGAGCAAAAGAGATGAGCCTTGCGTGGCAATAAAATTTCATGCAAACGTCGCTCCATGGTGGGTGCAAAGGCAGCCCCCCTCCACCCATTTTGGATCATAATCAAGAGGAAGATAACTGTTCTGAGGGGGACTCAGAAGCAGAAGACCACTCCTATTTACCCCATGAGGTCTTCGCTCTAACTTGGCATGCCGATGTTGGTAATATCATGCATATGGTGCCTTGCATTGCTTACTGTATATATCAAAGATGTCATCTGCTTAGTTTAGACATGCTTTATGTCAATGCCATCTGTTTAGTTTCTTTATCGTATATGTGAATCATGCAATGCCATCTTGTTTAGCCAGGCATCATATATGTGAATTTTGCAATGCCACCCTGGTTAGCCAGTCCTCTTATATGTGAATTATATCATGACATCATTTTTTATTACGTGTTAAATTTGTCAACAATTTTAGTACATTCAATTACTCTTCCTGTGCATCAGCCATTCGACATGATCATGGAAAAATCTGGAGTGGAAACAAGGTCTTCAGAGCAGACAATGCTATCTGACGAAGCGCATGTCTTGCTGGTTATAGATAGCTCCTCAGAGGAGGATTCAGAGACAGATGAACAGTCCTATTCCCCCCCCCCCCCCGCCCCCGAGGTGCATGCTCTAACTTGGCAGGGTTATGTTGCTCATATCGTGTGTATGGTATCTTGCATTGCTATGTCATTTGCTTAGTTTAGACATGCTTTGTGTGAATGCCACTTGTTTAGTGTCTAATTACCATATATGTGAATTATGCAATGCCATCTTGTTGCAAGACATTATATATGTGAATTATGCAATGCTATCTTGTTGCAAGGCATTATATCTATGAAATATCCAATGCCATGCTGTTTAGCCAAGCGTCATATATGTTAATTATATCGTGCCATCCTTTTTTTGTATTTCTCATTGCTTTTGTCGACAATGTTTGTATATTCAACTGCTCTTCCTGTGCATACGCCATTTGAATTGGTGATGGAGAAATCTGGAGTGAAAACAAGGTCTTCAGAGCAGACAATGCTATCTGCTTTGAAGCAGATATCTTGCTGATTCTGACGATAGCTCTTGAGAGGAGGATTGAGAGGCGATGACCAGTCCTATTATCCCCACGAGGTGTATGCTCAAACTTGGCAAGGTTATATTACTCATATCATGCATATGTTGTATTGCAATGCTTAGTTTTTACATCATATACACGATACTGAATGCCATCTCCTTAGTTGACACATCATATATGTGATTGCCCTCTGCTCACTTCCTTAGTATATAAATCATATATTTGAATTATATCATGCCATGATGTTTACATAAACATCATGTCTCTGAATTATGGCATGCCAACCCATTTTCTAAAGACATAATATAGTTATATCATCTCATCCTGTTTACATAGTCATCATATTTTGAATTATGTCATTCTATCCGTGAATTATATCATGCCATCATGTTTCCATCAACGGCATGTTTGTGATTTATGGCATGCCAACCACTTTAATAGACACATCGTATAGTTATATCATGTCATCCTGTTTACATAGTCATCTCATTTTGAAGTATGTCATTCTATCCTGTTTAGTTAGCCATCATACATGTGAAATTGTGTCATGCTATCCTGTTTAATTAGCCATCATATATTTTTAATTATGTCCTGCTATTCTGTTTGGTTAGACAATATAAATGTGAATTATTTCATGCCATGTTTTCTTCCCTACTATCCATTGCACCTGTCTATCTTAAATGTCTGTACATTCAATTACTTTTCTTGTTTATCAACCATTTCAATTGGAGGGGGTGATGGCAGTATCTGTGGGAGTAACAACACGGTCTTCAGAAAAAGATCGTGCTACCTGTCGATGGAGATAGAACCACGGTTGTACTTGCCCAAGAACCAGCCCCACCACACGTAACCCAGACTCACGCAGATTGTACCCCTACCCAGTTGGACTGAGAACTAGCTACACCCCTTCTAACCCCAACCCCAGCAGATAGTAACCCAGTTCCCGTTGACACAACACCGTCTCCACCACGGAGCACCCAAACACGAGCAGTTAGTAAGGCAACTGCAGTGCCCAAAGCACGAGGACCACCACTCTGAACGCCAAGTCAATGCTTAAAGCAGAAGAAGAATTGTTCTCAGGTCAGGTTCCGTAGCTATGGTTCATACTACTTTGCTCTTGCATCACTGTATTTACTCATACCAACTAATTTCAAATTTGAAGGATGCAGTTGAAACTCCAATGGCGCAACAGATATGTTTTAAACCTGTTTCTTTAACGTGTTTGCTGTTGTAACTTGCTCTATGTTGATTTCAGTTTCAATTGAATAAACAGTTATGTTATCATGCCATGCACATTACATGTGTTGTTATTGCTGTGTAGTTTCTCACACTTATATTTTGTATATGCTGCTTTTCCTTAAATAGTTATGATTCGAACTGTATCTATCTTGATTTGGCAACATAAACTAGAATGATATAGACCATACAGTGACCATACTACATAGATATATGTTTGTTTCATGCTGTTATCCTGTCCAAATTACTACTGAACTAGTTTACCAAAATGAGTTTCATATACTACACTGTAAAGCTGTGATGTGTTTGTTTGTTTCTCTTTTAGAACGCGGATAAAATATTGGAGAAGAGTACCCCGTTTTGCAATGGTAAAGGAAGTAATGCAGATAAGGTTCCAAATAGTGAGACATCCCTGTTGGTCACCAAGAAAGCTGATAAAAACTATATTGAAGACACTGAGACAACCCCAAAGTCCTGTCTTGATGTAGTGTTAGAATTCTTGGCTATCTTGGTGGCACCGACTCTTTGAACTAGCTACCTGAATTAGTTAAACTTCTTGAGTCTCAACTTCAAGTTGAAAGATATCGATCAGATGTTATGCAACAGGAAGCCGAAGGACTGAGGAAGTCCCTGCAGAATTCAGATGCATACTTTCTTGTGCAATAGCAAGTGCTGGAGGATTTAAGCGCCAAATAAGAGAAAGTTAATAAGCTTGCTAAGCATCTTGCCAGCATTATGGGTACCCAGGATATTGTTTCTTGAGCTCTTCTAAAGTGGTTTCAGTTCTGTACTTGTTTTGCTCCGGCGTTTATATGCTGCTTTGTTCCCTATATTTGCACTGGTGGCGAACTTTGATGCCCAGTGGATTTAATATGTGTAATAGCTGTGATAGCCTAGCGTAAGTTGCTTGCTTATTTATTTCCTTATTGTCTTGTTTATTTGTTTTCTTGTAGTCAGTGCAGTTTCTTTTCCGCGGTTTGCTAGTGGCCGCAATAACCTATTTTTTAAAACTAGGCCACAATAACCATGGGCTACATATTTACTGTAGTTAACATGGGCCTCCTATGGGCCGTAGAAACAATGCGCCTTCTAAGGGCCGTATAAACAATGGGCCTTCTGCAGCGTAGAAACAATGGGCCTTATACGGGCCGTAAACACAATGTGCCTTCGACGGGCCGTATCATCAATGGGCCTTCTATGAGCCGTATGATCGGTTGGCCAAACATGGGCCAATAATAGACCACATTATGGCCGTAAATGGGCTAGAGTTGAAATCGTCCGTTCATGGGCCGACCATAACGGGCCGTCGCTAATCGGCCCTATTTGATGACGCTATGAAAACGCCTAGCGATTAACGGGCCACAAGCGGGCCGATCAGTAACCACGGGCTGAATTTGGCCCTAAGCGTAAAAATGACGATAACGGGCCATAAGTAAGCGAATGCTGGAAATGAGCCCAAGAATAAATGGGCCCCGAGAAGGCGAAAGATAACATGGGCTGGAAGCATTAGCGGAATAATGGACCGTTAATGGGTATAAAGTGATACACCGTTCATTACGGGCCGCCACTCACGATGCCGTTAATGGGTATAAAGTGATACACTGTTCATTATGGGCCAGTTTTACCATGGGTCATTAATGGGCCGAGAGTTACTAAGGGCCCCATATGGGCCGAAAGACATCATGGGCCATACATGGGCCAGAAGTTAAAACATGTTGGAATTATATTGGACGGCCCGGATGACGCTACTGGGCCTAATTTGGATAGGCCGTAAACGGGCCCTAGGTTAGCGGGATGTAAATGGGCTATATGCGAACAGGCCGTTAACAGGCTTGCCGTGGGCCGGCCCGCCACCTTTTGACCAAGTCAAACGGGCCGGCCTTTTCACAAGAATGGGCCTCTGTTGGGCCGTGCCACGTGTCGACGTATCATAGGTGCTTTGGGTCCAGTGAGTGCATGACATCTGTCCCAATGGTGAGTCGACACGTGTTTCCTCCAGCCAATGATGATTTTACACATGGAAAATCCCCATTGGTCGGGGCTATTAACGGGTGATCGGATCCAAAACCGGACCCGATAGCTTAACGGTGTTCCGTTACGGCGGATGCCACATGTCGGTCACCCTTGACGAAAGCACATCTGTGACGCGCGATTTATCATCATGGAAGTGGACACTTCCCTGATGATAACTTTGGTAATGTCATGGAACACTTCTACGACAGCACAGGTATGACTATCTTGATTCTGTCATAAAATTTTCATGGATGTACATGCATGACAGAAAATGTGACCTACTGTGACAAACACGTATCATCACGGAAGTGTATTTTCTTGTAGTGACAGGACGGCGAACACGTCGTCTTCCGATCGCACTTTCTTCACGGCTTCGGCCTGCCGGCGAGCAGCTCCTTCTGCTCCTTCCTCACCTTTTACAAAGTCCAGCCGCACTACCTCACGCCGAATACGGTGGTGCTGCTGGCTGCCTTCGTCACTCTCTGTGAAGGCTACCTCGGCACACTCCCCACCCTTGAGCTCTGGGGGAGATCTTCTACCTTAAGCTCGGCACCGCCATCAAGAACGAGGAGGCTTAGTACGGGGCCTGCATCGCAGTGCGGCGTTCAAGGACCGGGGTCCGCTTCTCGGCCCTTGCCTTGCTGCAGTCGGCCAAGCTGTGGCAAAAATCTTCTACGTCAAGACTATCCATCCGACGATGGACTACGTCAACCTGCTGGCTTATGCAGCCGGCCCGCCGGTCGAGCCCGGCACCAACTGGCAGTTTCGGCCAATGAACCTGTCGGCCTCCTCCTCAGCCACTCTCGACCGGCTTCAGGTGATGACGGAGTTGGAGGGCCTCAAGGCCTCGGATCTTCTGACCGCCTTCGTGGCGTGCCGGGTGCTGCCCCTCCAAGCCCGGCCTCACATCATTAGTCCGATGAGCGGGCACCGGGACCCTTGCCGGATGTGCACCAAGGAGCAACCGGATGTGGAGGTAGTCCGGCTGGTGAATTACTTCTCCAACTGCAAGCTCTCAGAGAAGGAGTGGCGGTTCGGCAAGCCGCCGTACATTGCGCACACCTGCCGCCTGCGGTGAGTCTTTTAACTCTTCCTCCCTTCGTTTGTCCGGGTTCTGTTTTGCCACCTGACAAGTCAGTCGTGACGCAGATCTTCTCGACCCAGTCGGTAGCTGACACTCTAGCCTCGGGCCAGGAGTACCTGCCGGACCGGGCAGTGAGCGATGTGGATGACCCTGACTTGGGGGCGGCCGCCATGGAAGAGGACGACGCCACAGGCGGCGGTGGCGATGGAGCAGGCAACTCCTCAGGAGGCGGCCTTGGGGATTGGCCGGATGATGATGAGGAGGACCACGAGCCGCGCCACAACCGCGGCTGTCGGTGTCAAAACCGGCGGATCTCGAGTAGGGGGTCCCGAACTGTGCGTCTAAGGCGGATGGTAACAGGAGGCGGGGGACACGATGTTTACCCAGGTTTGGGCCCTCTCGATGGAGGTAATACCCTACTTCCTGCTTGATTGATCTTGATGATATGAATATTACAAGAGTTGATCTACCACGAGATCGTAGAGGCTAAACCCTAGAAGCTAGCTTATGGTATGATTGTTCTTGTCCTACGGACTAAACCCTCCGGTTTATATAGACACCGGAGGGGGCTAGGGTTACATAGAGACGGTTACAAGGGAGGAGATCTACATATCCGTCTTGCCAAGCTTGCCTTCCACGCCAAGGAGAGTCCCACCCAGACACGGGACGAAGTCTTCAATCTTGCATCTTCATAGTACAATAGTCCGGGCAAAGGACATAGTCCGGCTGTCCGAGGACCCCCTAATCCAGGACTCCCTCAGTAGCCCCTAAACCAGGCTTCAATGACGATGAGTCCGGCGCGCAGATTGTCTTCGGCATTGCAAGGCGGGTTCCTCCTCCGAATACTCCGTAGAAGATTTTGAACACAAGGATAGTGTCCGGTTATGCAAAACAAATTCCACATACCATCGAAGAGAGAATAATATTTCCACAAATCTAATCTGCTGACAGCCTTTCATAGCGTGACGTAATGCCATGGTCTGGTCATGACGAACCTTTTTTCCGAGCCTGCCACTGCACGTGTTGTGAGGCGGTTTTATTGGCACATCCTGTCGAAGCAGAGATCGTGTCCCTCTTTTCACGGGATTCTCATCAATACGGGTATGGGTAACCCAATCATGCCTGCTGGTATGACTCCTCAATTTGAGGCAAGTTACAAACGGCCACGCGGAGGACACTTGATACTGACCCTCTTTATAAAGGGGCCAAGGCCTGTCCTTTTCTTCTCGCGCTCAATCGAATCCTTCCTCCACCTCGAGTTCCAGCACCCAAGGCTCAGGCTAGGTGCTTCGGACCTTCAGTCATGTCCGGATCCAACCTTCAAGGTCGGTGGATGCCTTCCTCTGTCATAGAGGAGGACATCAAGAAGCTAAGGGAAGCCAAGTATCTAACCGCCGAAATCTCGCACAGGCTGCCTGCTCGAGGGCAGGTCATTCCCACTCCCGAACCCGGCGAGATTGTCGTATTCATCTCCCACTTCCTCCCAGGGCTAGGCTTTATCCTAGATCCCTTTGTTTGAGGGCTCATGTTCTATTACGGGCTTGATTTCCATGATCTGGCCCCGGATTCCATCCTTCACATCTAGTCGTTCATCGTCGTGTGTGAGGCCTTCCTCCACGTCACCCCACACTTCGGCTTATGGCTCAAGACCTTTAATGTGAAGCCAAAGATGATTGATGGGTGACACACAGAATACGGAGGTGCCGTAATAAGCAATGGCACGGATGTTCCATGGCCAAAGGGTTCCTTCCCGGAGGTGTCCAGCTTTTGGAAATGGGAGTGGTTTTACATCACAGCTCCCCAGGGTACTGAGTGGGTAGCCGCCCTGCCTTCCGCTCGGACCCCCCACCACAACTGGCGTCATGATTCAACAAGGGGCTGGACTGGGGTCCAGTAAATGATATGATGATATTGCAGAGTCGCATCTGAGATCTCCTCGAGAGAGATGTCAGCCTTGTCAAGGTAATGCAAGTCATGCTAGTTCGTCGAGTCCTGCCTTGCAAACGTCGACCTCCCCGTATGTGGGAGTTCAACCTGGAAGGACCGCGAACTATTCAGCACTTCTTCGGCATGACGCTCAAAGGGATGTACAAATTGTTCTTCTGATCACAAATAAAGTGTCCGAACACCAACGAGGATGCGGGTCTGAGCTACAATCGTCCAGACACCCAAGTAAGTAATTCTGTGGCCGAACACGTTGTCTTTTAATTTATCGCAACATCATTCTGAAAAATCACTCTTTGATTAGGACTGGGTAAAAAGGCGAAGATGATCAGGTGTTCGGCCCCCCTTCCCGAAGGCTTGACAAATCGGGTACTGGCCGGAATGCTTGAGCTCGCGTATTATCAAGCGCCCTCAGGGGAAGATAAAGGGGGGAATAAAGAAGCCGAAAGCGGCCTCACTCATTATTCATCCAGACCGGGGGAATTAGTGCCTCCGCGAAGGAGGATTATCGGGGGGAAGAATCTAAAATTCCCTCTCCCCAGGGAAGGAAAAGGACCGCCTTTGAAGAATTGGAAACAATGGTTTCCAAGCGAGGGAAGAAATCTTCGTCAGGGGTCCTACCCCGGAGGGGATCCTTACCGCACATTACCCGCAAGGGGACCAGTCCTCCACCGTGCTGTAAGTAAACAAAAGTAATTTATAGTAAATATACCCTGCTTCATTTCTGAGAACAATAACCGAGACGTATGTCTTGTAGTTCGGATCATAGCCCCTCTCGACAGAGTTCGTCTTCGGGGGATCTTCTGCCGGAGATGATGGAGAGGGAAATGCCTCCCCGTGCCTCCCCGCCTCGTGAAGTGCACGACCATGAGGTGTCGTCACGGAGGATTTCTCCTGATCCGCCAAGGCCAGAGGGTAACCATTCGGCCACCCGAAGCCCGGGGTATTCGGCTCCTAAGGAGAGCAACAGAAAGAGTCCGGGACTATCCGGTGCGAGACCAGACGCACTGATGAATCTTCTGGAGCAAGCGGCTATCTCAGAAGCGCATCGTATGCTAATAGGTATGGTGGTTGAGAGGAATTCGTCCGCCGAAAGCGGGTTACATGAAGCTTTTATGAGCCTGCTAAGAGGCTTTGAGGTACGCAAAGTAATATATATTTTTGACGGTACCGCACACGCTAGGTGTGCCCTATGCGGATAGTAGCCCCGAGACTCTAGTTGCTTTGTCAAAAAGCGGCAAGCAGAGGATCATAGTCCTGTAATGATCATGCCACTTTCATGTGCGGTAGTTTGGGTCGGTGGCTAGCCGGACCGGTGAGTTTGCCGAATCAGGCGACAACTTGATGCGGCAGATGCGACATCGTGCTTGTAAACAAGCAGCTTGACGAGGCACAGGGTATGTATTCTCCAGCGGTCAACATATATTAAGAGGAGCATTATGCTAGTATCTATAATATGTTGTAACAAGCCAGGAGGAGTGATGCGGCCGCCCTAAAGGCGGTCGAAGAGCTAAGAGCCGAACAGGCTGCGCATTGCCAGAGCAAAGAAAAAATAGCCAAGATGGCTGTTGAGTTGAAAGATGCCGCCGACCGGTATGAGCTTCTGGATAAGGAAAGCCGAACGAAGATGGCGGGCCTGGAGAAAGCCATGGTAGCAGCCAAGGAAGCCCGCTCTAAAATCAGAGCGGCGAAGGAGGACCTGCATCAAGCCGGAGATATCGTGGCTGGGAAGCCCTTTTTGTTGCGGACGAAGTTCGGAGATCCTAAGTATGCCCTACGGATCAATTATGGAGTTACGTGGATCGCGTGCTGGATTTGGCAGCAAGTGCTGCTGATGCGACCAAGTTTTTCGAAGATCAAAAAGATCACGAAGTGGAAAGGTTCTGGTCGCAGTTCAATGCTTCGGCGCGCCCGCTGCTGTTAAATGAGCAAATGGCCAAGTGGGCCGAGCTTCATAGGTTGTCTGGGCTTGCCATGAGGTCTGTTGTGGATCATCTTTGGCCGGAAGGACCAAGGCCGAATAGTTATTTTGGCTTAGTGCAACGATTCCTTGGTGATGTGTCGCATATCGACGTTGTGAAGAGGTCGGCGTGCATAGAGGGTGCGCGGATGGCTCTTGCCCGTGTCAAGACATACTGGGCAGAGATGGAGGCCATCGCTATAGCAACCCAGAGTTCGGCCGTAGGCCGGGTATCGGCCGAGAACTATTTTGAAGAAGTCTTAGAAGGCGCTCGTTTAATAGAGGCTCGGTGCTCGAAGAGTATCATGTTCTAGTGACATGTATCCCAATTGTAAGAAAAATGTTATTTGAGTTATAAAGGATGTATTTATACTTTTACCTGAAAGTATTATTATGCCTCCTGTATGATCGTTTATGTATATATATATATATATATATATATATATATATATATATATATATATATATATATATATAGTGTTACTATTCATCACCGAGGGTGCAGAATAAATTATTCTTCACCCGAGGTAATCTCGATTATTTCATAATTAAATTACGTTTGAAATTCAAATAGTTACATTCTTATTGATTCACTACGTAAAATTTGGCATAAAAAATAAAAATATAGGGCATAAGACAAGAAAACTTGCAGTTTATGTGTATTTTACACTATGTTTTTACGTTTGTAATTTTACATAACATAAAATATTTTTTACGACGATTATATATTTTCTTACGGTATCTCTTTTTACGTCAGAAATAAGACAAAACTTACGAAACGTAGAATTACTATGCATTGATGGTAAAATAAAGGGGGGTGAAGAATAACTATTCCTCACCCAGGGTGACGAATAGTCAATCCCTATATATATATATATATATATATATATATATATATATATATATATATATATATATATATATATATATATCCTGAAAGTTTGCAGTCGTCGGCTTCAGCCCCCACGCATATAATGCGGGGGTGTTCACAAAAGCGCGTCTTCACACTTGATCCGACGTCTTGGTCCATTAGGGAGGTGGTAGCGCGGCGAACGAGGCAATCAGACTATATTGCTTTAACACTTTCACTTAACCATAGGAGTTTGACAGTGGGGCTACTATATAGCCCCTAGTATTTCCGCGGCTATCAGAATACGGTGCGCGTACGTACATGACCGAGAAAACCGGCCCTTCGTTAATGCAGAGGAATCCCGAAGATTCCGATGAGTCGTCGAGTGGTTGACCAGTCTCACGCTTTATCATGACAGTCAGTTTTCGGCTTTCTCTACTGAGGTGCTCGTCCGGATGAACCAGGGCACAATCGCAGTAGTTCTCACGGTGCCACCTTAGCCGATAGAGCGGAACGTAAGGTAGCAAAACACGGGAGCCGGGCAAACCCAACATTTGACCAAAGACATGATTCGGAGCTGATGCATATAAGGCCAAACTCGCGACGCCGAACACTCCCTAAGGTATTCGGTCTTTACAACATATAGCAGGCTGAGTAACGCCCTTGATAATGAACCCTGAGTGTCCAGGTACGTGCATTCATTCTGACGTGGCGAAATGCCAATAACGTCAGCATCCCTCGCGGTTATGCTGAGTATCCGGAGGATGTGAAGCAATAAGAGACAGTAAAAAAAGGTTTACACAGGGTCTTAATCTAAAAAGAAACCTTTGAGCGGGGCCCTGCTGCACGTCTGCGCCTGTGTCTCCGTTGTGTCGTATCCTGGACGGGTGTAGCACGATTATCATCTGTAAAAGAGAAAAACTTAGGTGAAAGTTGTCGTGCGAAAAATTGGTTATTCTGGATAAATCATTAAAATTCAAGATAAGTAAGGTCGAGCCGAGCTGTAGTCCTTGTTACATGTGGGAAGCCCCTGGTACCGCCTATGGGGATATATCCATCAATCACAGGTTTATCTAAGCTGTTACAACTAGTGATGCGCCGGACTCGTCTAGCCGTGTCCGCGGTCTTGACGACAGTTCATTTATTCTGGTTGGAGAGGTCGTTTAGTGTTCGGCTGCTAAAGCCGCCACACGTTCTTCCGAGTATAAGGAATGCTCGACATTTCCGCTAACTGTGATGATGCCACGTGGACCGGGCATCTTAAGCTTAAGAGAAGCGTAGTTTGGTACTGCATTAAAACGAGTGAAAGCTATTCTTCCGAGTAGTGCTTGATAGCCGCTTCAGAATGGAGCGATGTCGAAGGTTAACTTTTCACTTCGGAATTTGACGGGAGAACCGAATACAACCTCTAGCACTACAGAACCCGTACAGCGGGCCTCTGGGCCTGATATTACTCCTTTAAAGGTAGTATTGCTTTGGCTGATTCTTGTCGGGTCTATCCCCATTTTGCGGACTGTGTCCTCATATATCAGATTAAGACTACTACCGCCGTCCATGAGGACTTGGGTGAGATGGTATCCGTTGATAATTGGGTCTAGCACCAAGGCCACCAATCCTCCGTGTCGGATACTTGTCAGGTGATCCCTGCGATCAAAAGTGATCGGGCAGGCCGACCAAGGGTTGAACTTAGGGGTCACGGGCTCTACGACGCGCATGTCTCGGAGTGCATGTTTGCTTCTTCTTTGTGTTACGTGAATCATGTTCACTGTTTTGACCTCTGGTGGGAACTTTTTCTGCCCCCAGTGTTTTGCTGACGAGGCTCATCCTCGTGTTCACTTGGTGTCTCCCTCCCCTTGTGTTCGGCTTTTAGCTTACCGGCCTGCTTGAAGACCCAGCATTCTATGTGGGTGTGATTTGCAGGTTTATCGGAGGTGCCGTGAATCTGACATAATTTGTCTAGAATCTTGTTGAGGCTGGACGATCCATCCCTATTGCCTTTAAAGGG
Organism: Aegilops longissima; assembly: GCA_021605205.1. Taxonomy (NCBI): domain Eukaryota; kingdom Viridiplantae; phylum Streptophyta; class Magnoliopsida; order Poales; family Poaceae; genus Aegilops; species Aegilops longissima. The sequence continues at coordinate 529,711,219 of CM038678.1, read as the reverse complement.
CTTTTTTCGTTGACCGGGTCGAGAGCCCCTAAATCCGGAGTTTACCGCCGTGTTGTCTGGGCTATCTTCGCTTTTTCGACGCTTGATTTTACTGCGTCGTGGTTTTCCATTACCATCCCTGTTCAGATGTGCCTGGGTCGCTGGTGCTACTACGGGCCAGCTAGCTGTCTTTGCCCGCGCAAAAGCGGGTCATAAGGCTTGTTAGGGCTGCCATTGTCCTTGGTTTTTCTTGGCCGAGGTGTCTGGCGAGCCATTCGTCTCGGACGCTGTGTTTGAAAGCTGCTGAGGCTTCGGCGTCCAGACGGTCGATGATTTGGTTCTTCTTAGTGAGAAATCTGTTCCAAAGCTTTCGGGCTGACTCTCCGGGCTGTTGAATTATATGACTTAAATCGTCTGCATCCGGAGGTCGGACATAGGTCCCTCGAAAGTTGGCCCTAAAAGCATCCTCAAGCTCCTCCCAACTTCCAATTGAATTTTTAGGGAGGCTCTTCAGCCAATGCCGAGCTAGTCCTTTCAGCTTGAGGGGCAAGTACTTGATTGCGTGGAGATTATCTCCGCGAGCCATATGGATATGGAGAATGAAATCCTCAATCCAGACCCCAGGGTCTGTCGTTCTGTCGTACGCCTCTATGTTCACAGGTTTGAATCCCTCTAGAAATTCGTGATCCAGCACCTCATCGGTGAAACATAGGGGGTGCGCGGCACCCCTGTATTTGGATGTGTTATGGCGTTCTGACGGTTGTAGTGTTCGGTTTGATTATGCGCTGGTACGTGCTTCCTAGATCCGTAGATGGATCTGGTCACGCCGGCCTTTTGGTGCAAGCCCTCGCGTGGGTCATGTGCTGACTTATGTGCGGCCTCGTTAGCCGCCCTATCGCGGCCACGAGGTGGTCGATCCGACCAGTCTGCCGTTTTGCTTGTCGGCTGTGTAGGCTCTAAGGTCTCATCATCGAATTCAGGCAACAGCTTGCGCTTTGGATAGCTCTTTGTGGGGTGACTACCGCCATACTTTTCTTCAGTGTCGAGCACTTTGTTCCATCTACTGTTGAGTGTATTATGTGCGGCCTTAGGCCTTTGCTTCTGCTTCTTCAGACTACTCACGGTGGCAATAAGCCTTCTGCGGAGGTTCTCTTATTCCAAGTGCCTTTATGGGATGATGTGTGCGTCATCGTCATCTGGACTGTTTTCCTCTCCGGAGAGAGGTTGATGAGCTTTATCCTCGGTGTCGCATTGATCGGACAGTGGGTCCGTACTATGTTCGCCGTCCGCTACTTCATCTTGCTCTGTCGCTGGGTCCGTGTGGTCGTTGTTTCCTCTGGAGTCGACCGGGGTATTATTTTTTCTTGCGCTGTTATCGTTGTTTTTGCCGAGGCGGGATTTGGAGCGGCGCCTACGCCGTCGCTTTGGTTGTTTTTCGAGGGAGCTATCCTTCACTGCATCCTTCTGTTCCTCGTCATTGTTCTCTTTAGGTGTATCCACCATATATATATCATGTGATGAAGTGGCTGTCCAGCGCCCTATGGGCGGTGGTTCCTGTTCCTCTCGTGCATCGTCGTCCATACCGTCGATGTCTTCGGAGTCGAAGTCAAGCATGTCGGTTAAATCGTCGACAGTGGCTATTAAGTGGGTGCTGGGTGGGGAACGAATTTCTTCATCGTCCGCTTCCCGTTCGGGCCAGGCATAGTTCGGCCAAGGGCCTCCTGACAAAGAGAGGGACCTTAATGAATTTAGCACATCGCCCAGTGGTGAGTGCTGAAAGATGTCCGCGGAGGAAAACTCCATGATCGGTACCCAATCAGATTCGATGGGCACAGACGCAGGCGGTTCGGAGCCCGTGGCCGGGGACGAATCCAAATGTCCGGCCACACGGGTCTCATGAGAGCTGAAGTTAGTATTCTGCTCTATCGCCACTGAGTGTGCGGCCTCCGTGGCGGGGTCCATCCACCCGTCTTTGCATGGCGCATTTTTTCCGGATTGAGGGCAGGAGTAGTTGCAGATGTGATCTCCCGAACACTGTCCGATGGCGGAGCTAAGTCAAGCTCGCCGTGATTGTGCGGCACACCTGACATGTGCTCGCATCCGTCGAAGATCAAGTCTCCGCGGATGTCGGCAGTATAGTTCAAGTTTCCAAACCTGACCTGATGGCCAGGGGCGTAGCTCTCGATCTGCTCTAGATGGCCAAGCGAGTTGGCCCGCAGTACGAAGCCGCCGAATACGAAGATTTGTCCGGGGAGGAAAACCTCACCTTGGATCGCATCATTGCCGATGATTGAAGGAGCCATCTAGCCTTATGGTGACGGCACAGTGGAACTCTCAATGAAAGCACCAATGTCGGTGTCAAAACCGGCGGATCTCGGGTAGGGGGTCCCGAACTGTGCGTCTAAGGCGGATGGTAACAGGAGGCGGGGGACACAATGTTTACCCAGGTTTGGGCCCTCTCGATGGAGGTATGTCACGCCCAAGATGCGACCCTATCCTAAAGGAACTCGATGGTCCCACCAAGGATAGAAGCGCATCTTGAAGACGCTTTTGCAAGGTGGATATCATTACATCAACATTATATAATACATAGGGATACATACATAAGGCACGAATGCCACAAGAATACATCATCATCATACAAGAACAACATCCGACTACGGATGAAACATAAACAGAAACTCAAACACTATCCACCCTGCTAGCCCAGGCCGAGCACGAACCTATCCCCGATCGAAGAAGCGTAAGAAGAACTCAACGCAAGCAAGCATCGCTCTCGCGTCATGATCATCGCAGAACCTGTACACGCAACTGGTGTTGTAGTAATCTGTGAGCCACGAGGACTCAACAATCCCATTACCATGGGTATCAAGACTAGCAAAGCTTAAGTAGGAAAGGAAGGAATAAAGTGGTGAGGTTGCAGCAGCGCTAAGCATATATGGTGGCTAACATACGCAAATGAGGCGAGAAGAGAAACAAAGGAACGGTCGTCAACTAGTAATGATCAAGAAGTGATCCTGAACTCCTACTTACGCCGACATAACCCAAAAACCGTGTTCTCCTCTCGATCAACCCGAAAAAGAGACACTCACGGTTACGCACACGGTTGGTGTATTTTAGGAGAGTTTGCTTCAAGTCTACTACAACCGGATATTAACAAATTCCCATCTGCCACATAACCAGCACGGATCTCGAAAGTTTATACCTGCAGGGGTGTCCTAACTTAGCCCATGATAAGCTCTCGCGATCAACGAAGGATATTCCTTCTCCCGGAAGACCCGATCGAGTCTCGTAATCCGGCTACAAGACATTTCGACAAGAATAAAACAAGACCAACAAAGCCGCCCGATGCGCCGACAATCCCGATAGGAGCTGCACATATCTCGTTCTCGTGGCAACACCGGATGAGACTAGCTACGAGTAAAACCAATCCTCGGGTTGCCTCAAGGTGGCCCAGTGAGTTCAGTTCAAGCCAGACTTAGAGAAGCACCGCCCGGGGGGCTAAAATAAAGATGACCCTTGGGTTGGCCGACCCAAGGGAAGGGTATAGGTGGTGGTGAGGCAAATCAGAAACCAAGGTTGGGCCTTCTGGAAAAGTCTTATTCAAAGCGAACTGTCAAGGGGGTCCCATAAATCACCCGACCGCGTTAGGGACGCAAAATCCGGGAACATAATACCGATATGACGGAAACTAGGGCGGCAAGAGTGGAACAAAACACCAGGCATAAGGCCGAGCCTTCCACCCTTTACCAAGTATATAGATTCATTAATTAAATAAGATATATTGTGATATCCCGACAAGTAAACATGTTCCAACAAGGAACAACGTCTCCATGTTCCAACAAGGAACAAACTTCATCTTCACCTGCAACTAACAACGCTATAAGAGGGGCTGAGCGAAAGCGGTAACATAGCCAAACAAAGGTTTGCTAGGAAGGGTGCAAAAGGTTAGAGGCTGACATGGCAATTTGGGATGGCTTGATAAACAGGTAATAGGTAGCGCAGCATAGCGATAGAACAAAGCAACTAGCATAGCAATGATAGTAATGAGATCCAGGGTAGCGGTCATCTTTCCTGAAATCCCGCTAGGAAGAAGAACGAGTCCATGAAGAAGATGAACGGAAGTAGTCGAACGAATCCTCACAATCGCAACATTACCGGAACCGAGAAGCAACACCGGAAAGAAACAAACAACATGGTAAATGCACAAGCATAAACATGGCACGATGCACAATCAAGTATGATGCATGTCCGGTTTAATGAGGCATGGCATGGCAAAGTGCAACAAACAATACTACAAATTAAGTGGAGCTCAATATGCAACGAGTTGCATATTGACAAAACACCACATTGACATATTTAGTTTGATCTCGTTTAGGTATACAACAATATTAAATGTTTTTAAACATGGCGAGGGGTGAAGCATAATTAAACTAACTACTTAGGCAAGTTTAAATGAGGCCGGAAATAAGAAACAACAATTCCGGAAAAACCTCAAGAGCAATATTTTAGATTCGGTACTGTTCTGCCCTATACACAATTTCAGAGTTGTTAAATAGGAAAATAAAGTGCACCACGTTAAACTAGGCATTTTTCCACCCCATTTACATATAAAGTTTGTTTAAAACCGAGCTACGGTTATTTAGTTATGAATTAAATCATTTAAACATGGCATTATTAGCAAATTTAAATAAACAGCAAGTTAAACATTTTAACATGGGATGAAAATGACATATTATTAATCTACACAATTTTCTGAGCATTTTACATGTATAAATTATTTAATTCTGATGCACCATTTGTGAGTTATAAAATGCATGAAGACTAGGGACTTTTCTGCAAATCTGTAATGCACTGGATAAATAGACAAATTCGCAGCGCAGGAAAAAAACCTACGCGGGCCGAATCTGCCTAGCCCAATAGTGTACAGGAGGGGGAACTGGAAGGGGCTGCTCACCCATGGGCCATGGCCCGGTCGGAGGTGAGGCCATTGGGGGGGTTGAGGAGGCGCGCTGGGCCTTGCGATCCGCCCGGAGGCCTAGCGTGGGGCACTCGTCCCACGCCAAGCGCCGGACAAGTCAATGAGGGGCGGCGCTGGTCGCCTGCTCATAGCAGAAAGCGAGCAAAGGCGCGGCGGGGGAGCGGGCGACGCAGGCGCCGTGAACAGGAGGGCGCCACAAGGGGACGGGCCTCACCGGGGCCCGGCCGTGAACACGCAAAGGCGGCGGAGGCCGGCCGGATCTGACGCGAAACGGCAGCGGTGGAGCTTAGGGGCGGCCATGGCGACGGCGTCCTGGTTCAGAGAGAGAGAGAGAGATGTGAGAGGAGGGGAAGAACGGGAAGGAGGAGGAAAGGCAGGGAGGAGGCCGATCCTGGGGTTGCCGGCGGCGAGGAGGGACTTGGCGAGACGCGGGTGACACGGCAGCGCGAGGTGAAGACGACAGGGGCGAGGCCGGGGCTTGGGGCACTGGAGAAGGGCGCCGGCGGCGGAGAACTCCAGGGCGGCGGCTTGGCGTTCGATTTGGAGCAGGGAAGCAGAGGCGGGGCGAGGGACTTCGCCGGCGAGGAGGGGGCTGGACGTAGGCTCGCTGGAGTCAAGGAGGAAGGGATCCAGCGGCGGCTCCTCCAGAATCAGGCAGCGCGAGAAGCACGACGACGATGTCTTGGGACGAACTGCCCGATCGAGGCAGGGGACGGACGCGCGAGAAGGAGCGTCGGGCTCCAGATCGATGCGAGGAAGGGGCGGCCTTGGGGGCTGGCCTGGGTGTTGAGGTCGCCGGCGGGCTGGGTCGCCGGAGCGATGCGGGGACGCGAGGCCGAGGCAGGGGGCAGGCGAGGGAGCGGCTTGGTGGTGGAGCTGCTGGTCTTGGCAGGTTCGGGCGGCGCATGGAGCAGCTCCGACGGTGGCGCTCGGGATGAGCAGGGATCGACCCCTGGCTCTCTTGCGGGTGTCCCTGGTATGAGGGGATGGATCGATGGTATCGGTAGGTTGGGGTTGGCCCGATTTGGAAAACGAGGAGGAAAGTGGCGGCTTCGGTTGGTGATTTGGATCGGAAGGGGATCCCAAGGAGGAGGAGACAGGTGGAGGTTTTTGCGGCGGGGAGGAAATGATTGAAGGGACTGCCTAGTCTAGGGTTTGACTGATTTATATACATCCGTGGATTAGGCTAGGGTATTTAGTCCCTCCGATCGAAATCAAACGACCGAGAATAAAATAGGTTAGGGAGTCCAATAAACAAAACGGAGATGTTTTGTAGACGTTTGGGGATGATCCGGACACAACGGTAATGACTGCCCGGGTCGGGTTCGGGGGAGTTTCAGACACGCGCGCGACGGGTTTGGCAAAACGCCATGGAGACAAAAGGTTTTGATGAGCTCAGAAAAGAGAGAGAAGAGAGCGGTCCGGTTGATCTGAGAGGGGTCAACAGGGACAAGCGGTCTGACAACAGGCCACGAAGCCAAGGGGAGAAACGACAACTACTAACGGCTACGAGTTTTAAGAAAATATGCAAATGCAATGCACATGATGCGATGAGATGAAATGCATGGCAAGAACAAAATGCAAATGATGCAATGATGAATGCAACGAACAAAACAAAATGCAAAACAACAAAAAAAAAACCCAACCACGGAGGAAATAAAATAACACATCTCCGGAAAAGGCAAGAGTTGGAGTTCCGAATATGGAAAGTTGTATCCGGGGTGTTACAAGGTAATACCCTACTTCCTGCTTGATTGATCTTGATGATATGAGTATTACAAGAGTTGATCTACCACGAGATCGTAGAGGCTAAACCCTAGAAGCTAGCTTATGGTATGATTGTTCTTGTCCTACGGACTAAACCCTCCGGTTTATATAGACACCGGAGGAGGCTAGGGTTACACAGAGTCGGTTACAAGGGAGGAGATCTACATATCCGTATTGCCAAGCTTGCCTTCCACGCCAAGGAGAGTCCCACCCGGACACGAGACGAAGTCTTCAATCTTCTATCTTCATAGTCCAACAGTCCGGGCAAAGGACATAGTCCGGCTGTCCGAGGACCCCCTAATCCAGGACTCCCTCAGCGGTCCCGACAGGGCGGGCACCAGCTCCTCGGCCGCGCCGACTGCTCAAGGCGGCGCGCCGAACCGCCGAGCTGACGCCGGGTTGTATGGCGGCCGACCCAAAAGCCCAAGAACACGGCCGCCACGACCAGGCGGCAGGAGGCCGTCGCAAAGGTGGCCCAATTCTAAAAGGCCCCGAAGCCAGACCCGATAGTGCCCGGGTGAGTACTTCGATCTTTTCGCTGTTGCTTTGCATTTTGCTTTTCTTCTTTCTTGTAGTCTTCTTACCGGCTTCTTGCTGCCATGTCTTCACACGGCCCCGCTCTCTCTCTCTCACGGGCTCCGTCTGCCTCGGTGATTGGGACGGCGGACGACTCTGCAGAGCCCCGCCGCATGGACCCGCTCGCCGACCTTCAGGAGGCGACAGAGAGAAACGCGCGGGAGGCGCGAGACGAGCAGGAGGCCATGGCCCGGGAGAAGGCGGCGGTGGCCAAGGCGGCACAGGTGGAGGCCGATGCAGCGGCCAAGACTAGGGCCGATGCAGCGGCCAAGGAGTAGGCGGACGCAACCGCCCGGGCGCAGGCGGAAGAGGCGGCCCCATGGCCGTGCCCCGGAGTCCTTCGTCCTGCAGCCTGCAGAGCCGCAGGTGCCGGCTGGCCAGGCGCCGACGGGAGGGGCCGGCGGTGACCAGCCGGTCTAGGAAAGGGGAGAAGGCGACCCTGCCATCTTGGAGGCGGAGGTGCCCCCGCACACGCCGACTGCCGACGCCCAGGGCAGTCGGCCTGAAGCGCCGCCGGTGTCGCCATCTGGCGGTGAGTTGGTGGTGGGTCTGATTCCGACTGTAGCGACCCGACCTCAGACGGTCAAGTCTCTGTGTATTTGTGCCATCCCTGGATCAGTATGCTGGCACACACAGTACATCAATGTATATATCAAAGTGCAATCACATGTATAAATAACGTAAAACTGATATATACCTCATATGTCTCAGCGGAAACAACAACGGTGTGGAGTCCCATCAACGCCATCGGCAGGTTGAGTGTAGATCGTAACCCTGATCGTAACTCTTACTGTCGAGGAAATATCTGCAACATGATACGTTGCAGCCGTGTAGGTCAAGACATTGAATGTACCGCAAGATCACAATAAGAGAAAACAGATGATAAACTATACTATATGCAGTATGGTTTTGTGGCTCAGATTCGAGTTTTGTTTATGTAAAAGCTGGTTTTATTTTCCCTACATCAAAGGAATAAATAAAGTCTGTACTATGGAGTTTTTCTATCATGACATGGTTCCGCCAACCGATGTCTCATAGCCCAAAATCATCATAAGTTGCCCACAATTAAGTTATCAATCCGTGTTGAGAGTTCCAGATAGATCCAAGTCCAGAGGCTCAAATTGTCCGTAATCGGGACACGGCTAATCGATTAGGTTTTAACCCTCTGCAGAGGTTTGTACACTTTACCCGCAAGATTCGATCCATCTTTTTACCTTCTTGCACTTCAGGGTGTTTGAGAACAAGACGACCGAAGCATGGTCTTCCGAAGAGTTCCCCTGACCACCGTCCGTGCTCATCCAATCCTACCGTAGTTCTACATCTGCTAGCACCGCCCCAGCCAGAGTCACAACTAAGGTCAACCAAGCCAGAGCCCATAGTGACTTGCGGTTGCATGTAAGCTTCCGGCATGAAGTATTCTTCCGTCTCTTTGAGTCTAGGTGAAGCTTTCCGCAAGATGTCATGGCGCTTCTCCATGCATCCCGCCAACCACTGGTTTCTCCAGGTGCCCGTCAACCGCCCTTCACCCAAAGAGTGTGTATTGAATTCTTGTCTCGAGTCTTGAAGTCTTGAGGCCTTGAAGATGCAGTCCTTGCAGATTCCATCATGGAGTTGTCGTCATTGACGTAGATCCTCCATTCTCACACCACTCCCGAGCACTCATACCAACCCCGTCTACTATAGCGTAGCATTAAAATAAATAACGTCCCGGGCTTGGTAACAGGGTGATGGGTTCCTACCTCATGCATACTACTCAACTACAAGGATTCAATATCACTACTAGAGGGACTGTTGCGAAGATGCCACTGAATGCAATAAAACATAGGTATGAAAGCATGGTCAAAGTGAACTTGCCTGGTAAGTTGATGAAGATAACAACACTCTCGAATAATGACTTGGTAGAACTATTCGTCACTCCATTGAAAATCTATATTAAACAGACAATCATATAAGCAATCATCCTAGCAATCAATTCTATCAATCATAACAATACTCAATCAAAATAAAAGCAACAAAGAAAACCAAGTCGAAAACCAAAGGAAAAACTTCGAAAGAAAAATTCAAGGAAAAACTAGTGGTGACCAACTCACACAAATCTTAACATAACATCACTAAATTACTCTAATATTTTTTCTACAGCAAAGAAAATATAAATCTAATGAAATAACAGAAAATAAATTACTAATTTAATAACTAACAAAAAGAACTAATATAAAACTACTATAAGCATCTAGTTAATACTAGAACAAATATAGCAACTAGCAAAACACTAAGACAACTATAACAACAAATCATTTATTAAAAGATTAATAAACTATACTAAATAAATATAACAACTAATGTGTTCACAAATAACAGAAACAAAACAATATAACTTGAAGTGGAAAAAGAATTACTTTTAAAACTAATAAAACTATTTTTATCCACTATCACTATGAACTAAACAAGCAATTACAAAAACAGTAGCTAAACACTAATAAATAACTACAAAAATTTATCTACTGTAGCTAAACATAAACATATAACAACAAGTGAAAATCTACAAAAGGAATGAACTAAAATAATTAAAACAATAATTACATAACTAAAACAACTATATAAGCAAAACAGTACTGTTTTTACTAAAATCTAACTTAAAATACTCCAAAATTACCAAACTAAATCCTACAGCTAAACAATATCACAAGTGACCAGGAGCAAAAGAATTAATTAAAACCTATTTTAAACTCAAGTTATGGCCAAAATACTAATTTGAACAAAATTTATCAAATTCAAATTTAAACTACTCAAATTTGAAATCCAGAGACACTAACAGAAACTTCAGCAAATTTGTGACACATAGCAATTGGAATCACTCAAAATACTAAAAACTCTAAAAGATATGAATTTTCTAAGATTGCTATTTTTGAAAAAAATGAATTACGGGATTTCGTGGATCTCACCGGAGTAGTCGTCGGAGTTGGGGAGAAGATCGGATCCGATGTTGCGGTTGCTCCTAGAGGAAAGGAGATCACGGACGGTTGAGAGGAGATCATATAAACCTCAGGAGAGGTCGAGGCATGGGCGGCACTTGGCGGCGGGGGTGGTGCTGCACCGCTGCTTCTTGGAGAGGAGAGGAGAGGAGAGGTGTTGGTTTGATGTGTTGGAGGGGGGGGGGGGTGCTTGGGTATTTATAGTGGGGAGGGGAGGGTTTTTGCTTGGAGTAGGGGACAAGAATTAGAGTAGGATTAGGAAACAAAAGGGAAAAGATCTGGAAACAAATCGGAATAAACGGAAGTAGGACAAAAGTCCTACTAGTGTTAGGAAAAGAAAGAAGCGGCGGCTCCCTGGTGCGCCTGGTGCACGCACGGTGGCCTTGGCCGGCTGGCCACTGGTTGGCCTTGGGCCTTGGCCCTTGGTCCGGCGGGGCGCAGCGAATTTTTTTTTTTGACAGAGACAACAAAACAAAAATAAATAAAATTTTTTATATAGGCATATAATATATCAAAATTTTCAGAAAAAGATTTTCGACAACATGAACACTATTTTAGCTTCAAATAAAATACACACAAATTTTAATAATTCACACAGTGCTACCGGTCCAATAAAATCCAATAAAAATCATTTTTAAAATACCAAAATGACTTCAAAATAATTTCTCTCCAATTTTCTGATGTAGGAAATCATGTTACCCTATTTTCCATATATTTTGTTTTTGGAGAAAAATAATTTGAATTAACTCAAGTAACTCCAAATTGGAAATAAATTCAAAAGAACTTTGAATTTAATCCTTTTAAAACTCCCAACTCATATTTCATTTAATTTGAAGAAGTCATTTCATCTTCTCTCGTGAAAATCATTGAGTTGCATAAAGTTTCAGAATTGGAAATATTTTCCAAATGAAATTCAAATATGTTCAACACCCCTTGTCATTTAAATAAATGGAAGAAGTCATGTCATCTTCTCTCCAGGGTTTTGTGATGAAAAGAATTTGAATTCCCGGAGATCATAAAAGCAAAAATGAAAGTTTGGGAAAGTCCTTTTATTCCCTCTCATTTAACTTTCAAAAAGTTTCAAATTCACTCACTTTCAGTCAATCAATCAAACAATCAATCAAAACTATCTATTTATTATAACATTCCAAAATTTAGAATTTTGGGATGTTACAAACCTACCACCCTTAAAAGGAATCTCGTCCTCGAGATTCGGAGAGGCTAGCAAGAAATAGGTTAGGGTTTGGGGTCTTCTCAAAAATCCATCGATCATCTCTAGGGTCTCGGATGCTACCACCCTTAGAAGCATTACGGTTCCATCAAAACTCATATACTCCATCCTTATTCGATGTTGTCGGTCTTCTCAGATATTAAGGATAATTCCTTCTCTGGGCTCTTCCGGTAGTGGCATAACCTTTCCTCAATTCTTTTGTCCTTTCATCTTGGTAAGGTTATTACGAGACTGGTCTTCATAGTCGACGGGTCCGCGCCAATTCTAAACAAATATCGGTATCTCATGGTGGTCAACGATTTATGGTTTCCCTGCAGAAATGGGTCTGGTTGAACCTCACCGTATAACCTACGGTTGGCAACAACTGCCGTGTACAAGGGAAAAATACCTATACCTTTCTAAGGTTTAAACAAGGTTTTGATCGTCGCCTCTACTATAGGTAAGTCACTCAGATTTTACCATCCCATATAGCAAAGCGAATAATAAGAGTAAGTCGGTATGGTGATCAATCCATCCCGCACCCAAATCATTACCTTGTACATGGTTTAGCTTAATCTCGCATTCTAACACTCGGTCATCCTCACAAGCATTGCAGAATTTCTCTTGTCGATTTAACCAAGTTCGAAAATCCATTGATTCTGCAGACAAACAAACATCTATCGCTCCTTAACAACTCTCGTGTTTTATGTAAACTCCTATAGAATCGCTCGGTTGATCAAATCGTAGTCTATTCCCAAAATTTCTGTCTCCAGTGGGTACTTGATCCTTATTAATTCTTGGGCCTGTGGGTTATGGCCCACTTCAACACTAGTGCAGCTTTAACTCATCCTTGGGGTAACTCTCTTGTTCCATATTACACATCCTTTAAATCCAGTAGTACTTTGTTTCTTCATACCATCATATCAAAAGCAAAACTCCAACTTTTTTTTCCTTCGAACTATAGTGCGTGGAATATATATTTTCTTATCCATTAGTATAGTCTTCTTCACAGGGTACTACCACCCTAAAAATGAAATTCACAAATCCATCCATAGACCATATTTCTCATATCCTCGAAAATGGTCAAAATCCGTGTTCATTGAGTAACAACTCATACAATTAAACATATGAAAACATGTCACCTTAACTTTATTGATTTCATGAATTCATTACAATATCCGAGACTTTATTACATAAATTCAACTCCATATCCTTATGGAAACAATTGCTTCCTACTACACTTATTACCAATATCAAAATTCCAACTACTCAACTCCAGCTTTCATCTTGTCGGAACATTTAGTAGCATAATGTCCTGCTTCCTTGCAGCGAAAACAAATGACTTTCGATAAGTCTTTGTTTTCTCTTCCTGGTTTTCTTTGTTCTGATCAAACCTTCTATTCCCTGTGGATCAAACTCTATTGCTTCCGTCGGGAAGTATCCCGGATACTCTTTTCTTTCCTTGGTGCAATACTGTGAAAAATGTCCTTCTTCTCCACATGAATAGCAGGCATTGGAGTAAAATCTGTTGAGGCCTTCTCCATCAGGGTCTTCAACACATTCCTTCATCACAGGTTCTTTCATAACTTCTCGGAGAGCTTCTTTCATTCCTTCTTCCTGCTCCTGAATAGTTTGTTGCACTATGGGGTAAATGTGACACTGAGTCGGGTAGTGGGTGGTTCCTTCACACAAGAAACAAGTCACCTGACTAGTTGGGCATTCTTCGGCTGGGTGATTCTCCTCACAATGTGGGCATCCATCCTTGTGTTCCTCCTGGGTGTGTCCTATTTCTCCGCAAATCTTGCAGGCACAAGGTTTATTCTTCGGGTTATCGTAGTGCTTCCGGATGAGACGTGATCTCAACAGGGTCTTCTTGAATTCCTCCCAAGTTCTTGTTCCATTAAATCCTTGTATGGCATGATGCATTTTCCACCAGGTTGCAGCACTCTCGGTAAAATACTGAAGAGCATATTGAACCTCATACTTCCTTGCAATCATTTTCTTCTCGAAGTGATCATCCATGTTTTGAATCCATAGCTCGACTCCAACCGAGTCATCGGTCCGAGAATACCAGTCCTTCTTCATTCATCATCTATGGCTCCAAGGGTTTTAGGGTGAGATAAGAGAGAGCTGGATAGAGAGATACACACAATACAAACAATAATTTAAAAAACGGGTTTTACTTTGTGGCTGTCGGAAAACATCAAACAAATGACAGCTCACAAATCGCCGATCTAACGTAAGTGTGTAACAGGGTTTGGTCTTCTAAAGGTCAAATAATTCTTTAGAACTTCAAATTCTTCAAATCTTCGAGTCTTCAATTGTTGCAGCTGCAATTCTTCCAACGCATGGTGAAATCCTCTTTACTCAAGTGGTCATCAGTTCTCCGATATCTAATCCTTCTTGAGCGCCTTCATTGATCCTCCGGTGATCAAAGGATAAGGGTATATTCTAACTATTTGAGGTGAGAGGGTCTATTTGATAAAATCAGAAAAGATGAGAAGTAAGAGTCTTTTGAAAATAAAGTTTTGATATATCCTGCCCAAGGGCTTTCCGATTTCTAGGTCACGCCCTACACCAACATGTGCTCGATACCATATCAGAGCTACCCGACCTCAGACGGTCAAGTCTTCGTATTTGTGCCATCCTCGGATCAAGATGTCGGCACACACAAGACATCAATGTATATATCAAAGTGCAATCACATGTATAAATAACGAAACTGATATATACCTCATATGACTCAGCCGAAACAACAACGGGTGTGGAGTCCCATCAACGCCATCGGCAGTTGAGTGTAGATCGTAACCTCTGTATCGTAACTCTTACTCGTCGAGGAAATATCTGCAACATGATACGTTGCAGCCGTGTAGGTCAAGACATTGAATGTACCGCAAGATCACAATAAGAGAAAACAGATGATAAACTATACTATATGCAGTATGGTTTTGTGGCTCAGATCTGAGTTTTGTTTGCATAAAAGCTGGTTTTATTTTCCTACATCAAAGGAATAAATAAAGTCTGTACTATGGAGTTTTCTATCATGACATGGTTCCGCCAACCGATGTCTCATAGCCCAAAATCATCATAAGTTGCCCACAATTAAGTTATCAATCCGTGTTGAGAGTTCCAGATAGATCCAAGTCCAGAGGCTCAAATTGTCCGTAATCGGGACACGGCTAATCGATTAGGTTTTAACCTCTGCAGAGGTTTGTACACTTTACCCGCAAGATTCGATCCATCTTTTACGCTCTCGCACTTCGGGTGTTTGAGAACAAGACGATCAAACATGGTCTTCCTCAAGAGTTCCCCGACCACCGTCCGGTGCTCATCCAATCCTACCGTAGTTCTACATCTGCTAGCACCGCCCCAGCCAGAGTCACAACTAAGGTCAACCAAGCCAGAGCCCATAGTGACTTGCGGTTGCACAGTAAGCTTCCGGCATGAAGTATTCTTCCGTCTCTTTGAGTCTGGGTGAAGCTTTCCGCAAGATGTCATGGCGCTTCTCCATGCATCCCGCCAACCACCGGTTTCTCCAGGTGCCCACAACCTTCCTTCACCCAAGAGTGAGTATTGAATTCTTGTCTCGAGTCTTGAAGTCTTGAGGCCTTGAAGATGCAGTCCTTGCAGATTCCATCATGGAGTTGTCGCCATTGACGAGATCCTCCATTCTCACACCACTCCTGAGCACTCATACCAACCCCGCCTACTATAGCGTAGCATTAAAATAAATAACGCCCGGGCTTGGTAACAGGTGATGGGTTCCTACCTCATGCATACTACTCAACTACAAGGATTCAATATCACTACTGGAGGGATTTGCGAAGATGCCACTGAATGCAATAAAACATAGGTATGAAAGCATGGTCAAAGTGAACTTGCTCGTAAGTTGATGAAGATAACAACACTCTCGAATAATGACTTGGTAGAACTATTCACACTCCGCTGAAAATCTATACTAAATGCACAATCATATAAGCAATCATCCTAGCAATCAATTCTATCAATCATAACAATACTCAATCAAAATAAAAGCAACAAAGAAAACCAAGTCGAAAACCAAAGGAAAAACTTCGAAAGAAAAATTCCAGGAAAAACTAGTGGTGACCAACTCACACAAATCTTAACATAACATCACTAAATTACTCTAATATTTTTTCTACAGCAAAGAAAATATAAATCTAATTAAATAACAGAAAATAAATTACTAATTTAATAACTAACAAAAAGAACTAATATAAAACTACTATAACCATCTAGTTAATACTAGAACAAATATAGCAACTAGCAAAACACTAAGACAACTATAACAGCAAATCATTTATTAAAAGATTAATAAACTATACTAAATAAATATAACAACTAATGTGTTCACAAATAACAGAAACAAAAACAATATAACTTGAAGTGGAAAAGAATTACTTTTAAAACTAATAAAAGTATTTTTATCCACTATCACTATGAACTAAACAAGCAATTACAAAAACAGTAGCTAAACACTAATAAATAACTACAAAAATTTATCTACTGTAGCTAAACATAAACATATAACAACAAGTGAAAATCTACAAAAGGAATGAACTAAAATAATTAAAACAATAATTACATAACTAAAACAACTATATAAGCAAAACAATACTGTTTTTACTAAAATCTAACTTAAAATACTCCAAAATTACCAAACTAAATCCTACAGCTAAACAATATCACAAGTGACCAGGAGCAAAAAGAATTAATTAAAACCTATTTTTAAACTCAAGTTATGGCCAAAATACTAATTTGAACAAAATTTATCAAATTCAAATTTAAACTACTCAAATTTGAAATCCAGAGACACTAACAGAAACTTCAGCAAATTTGTGACACATAGCAATTGGAATCACTCAAAATACTAAAACTCTAAAAGATATGAATTTTCTAAGATTGCTATTTTCTGAAGAAAAAATGAATTACGGGATTTCGTGGATCTCACCGGAGTAGTCGCGGAGTTGGGGAGAAGATCGGATCCGATGTTGCAGTTGCTCCTAGAGGAAAGGAGATCACGGGACGGTGGAGAGGAGATCATATAAACCTCAGGAGAGGTCGAGGCGGCGGGCGGCGGTGGTGCTGCTGCTGCATGGAGAGGAGAGGAGAGGAGAGGTGTTGGTTTGATGTGTTGGAGGGGGGGGGGGTGCTTGGGTATTTATAGTGGGGAGGGGAGGGTTTTTGCTTGGAGTAGGGGACAAGAATTAGAGTAGGATTAGAAAACAAAAGGGAAAAGATCTGGAAACAAATCGGAATAAACGGAAGTAGGACAAAAGTCCTACTAGTATTAGGAAAAGAAAGAAGCGGCGGCTCCCTGGTGCGCCTGGTGCACGCACGGTGGCCTTGGCCGGCCGGCCGCTAGTTGGCCTTGGGCCTTGGCCCTTGGCCCGGCGGGGCGCAGCGAATTTTTTTTTTTTTGACAGAGACAACAAAACAAAAATAAATAATTTTTTTTATATAGGCATATAATATATCAAAATTTTCAGAAAAAGATTTTCTACAACATGAACACTATTTTAGCTTCAAATAAAATACACACACATTTTAATAATTCACACAGTGCTACCGGTCCAATAAAATCCAATAAAAATCATTTTTTAAATACCAAAATGACTTTAAAATAATTTCTCTCCAATTTTCTCGATGTAGGAAATCATGTTACCCTATTTTCCATATATTTTGTTTTTGGAGAAAATAATTTGAATTAACTCAAGTAACTCCAATTGGAAATAAATTCAAAAGAACTTTGAATTTAATCCTTTTAAAACTCCCAACTCATATTTCATTTAATTTGAAGAAGTCATTTCATCTTCTCTCGTGAAAATCATTTAGTTGCATAAAGTTTCAGAATTGGAAATATTTTCCAAATGAAATTCAAATATGTTCAACACCCTTGTCATTTAAATAAATGGAAGAAGTCATGTCATCTTCTCTCCGTGGTTTTGTGATGAAAAGAATTTGAATTCCCGGAGATCATAAAAGCAAAAATGAAAGTTTGGGAAAGTCCTTTTGTTCCCTATCATTTAACTTTCAAAAAGTTTCAAATTCACTCACTTTCAGTCAATCAATCAAACAATCAATCAAAACTATCTATTTATTATAACATTCCAAAATTTAGAATTTTGGGATGTTACACCGACGGTCCGCACTCCGGTGTGCCGTCGTGCGGAGAAGGCAGCCTCAGTGCCACGACCGCTGGAGATCGGGGCCGCTAGCTCATCGGCCCCCGACGACGAGGCTACCAGTGCCGCCCCGCCGGAGTGGACGCCCGGGGGCGGAACGAGTGTTCTGAACATGTCCGCTCAGGACGTCCAGGCCCGGTTCCAGGCCCAAGGCGCCGCTCTCCAGCAGTACACGCAGACGTTCTTGGCGACGTGGACAGCCATTCGGGTATGTTTCTTACTTCTCGCTTTTGATCCTTGTAATCTTTCGTAGGCGCTAACAAGACCCATCGGGTGTAGCCCCGAGTTCCGGCCGGTCGAAGTAGCAGCTCGGAACTTCAAGGTAAGTTCCGAGTGCTAACTTTTTTTTTCTTCTGTTGCCTTCGTTGCAGGATTACCACAACATCCGCGCAGCCGCCTTCAACTCCCATGTCCGGGAGCTGGCCAAGAGAATTGCTGACTTGACTGAGAGCCGGAGTAAGCACTCCTTCTTGTCTCTCGCGGGCGCGTACAACAAGACTCACTGGTGTAGCCCCGAGATTCGGGCCGACTGCTGAGCAGTCGGGCCGGATCTCCCGGCAATCACTTGTCTTCTTTGTTGATTGTTGACGTCCTTTCTTTCTTATCTTTGCAGGGGCAGCCACCGAATTGCAGCAGCGCCCAGGCGAGCCCAAACTGAGCTGCACACCAAGGAGGAGGAGCACAGCAAGGCGGCTCAGGAGTGCGACCGCCTGGCCGAGTAGCTGGCGGACCAGGCGGAGCGGCACAAGGCAGAGCTCCAGAAGCTGAAGGAGAGGGAAGACTCCCTCACGGCCGAGTTCGAGACTCAACGCTCGAACTGAGCGGAGAAGGAGAAAATCCTCACCGACGGCTATGG
This sequence comes from Aegilops longissima, assembly GCA_021605205.1. Lineage (NCBI taxonomy): Eukaryota > Viridiplantae > Streptophyta > Magnoliopsida > Poales > Poaceae > Aegilops > Aegilops longissima. The sequence goes on along the minus strand of CM038678.1, from coordinate 529,692,672 downwards.
CGAGATTGAGGACATGATCGATGGTGAGTCCCTTTTTTCCTTTGAACAGCCGCCGACTACTGCAGGAGTCCGCTTCCGGCTTCTAATCTTTGATTTCCGCAGAATTCTTTCCCGGTCACTCCGTCACCATGACCCACGCCATCGAGGCGTGGCGCGGGCGGCGTACGAGGGTTGGAGTGGAGATTCTGCCCAACGGGCCTTGGAACCTCAATGAGCAGCTTCTGGCCGTTAGGACGCGCCTACAGCCGGCCCACCGCCTGCTCCGCCACCTTCAGCGCGCTGGGTCCCGGGTGCTGACCACCCTCTGGCCGAATTCCCAAGTGTCGCACACCCCCAGTCGGATTGCCGACTGGCTGGAGGTAGCAGTCGGCCGCTTTGAGACTTGGAAGGGCACCGCAACACGGGCGGGTGCACGGACGGCCTTGGAGTTCGTCAAGGCGTGGTATCCTGGGCTAAACCTGGCCCTGCTAGGCACCTTTCGGCAAGAGGCCGGGCCGGGGCTGGCGGCGGTGGACCGTGAGCTCTCTCAGCACGCGGCGACGCTTGTCGAGTACGCCAACACCAATGTCTTCATCCCCGAACTGGACGAGCGAGGCGCCGAGGTGCCGCCTGACTGGTTTGGGCTGAACCCAGACGATAGGGAAGACTCGGCGGAGGAGATCGCCTCTAGCGACGAGGGAGAGGACGAGGAGGACGAGGATGGCGAAGACGACGCACCGGAGGACGGAGCGGACAGCCAGCCTCAACCCGATCGAGCCTCGAGCAACGAGCCGTGTGTGGCCGGGCCGACTACTACTGACGCTAACCAGGCTGAGACTCACCAGTCGTCCGCTCCACCAACCAGTGCCGCTGCCTCCACCAACCTGCCGGACCCGCCTGCTGCTCCTCTGGCCTATGCTGCCAGTTTTATCTTATCTTTTCCTGCTTTGTGGTCCTTTGGACAAGCTTGTTAAATTCGTGCAGTTCCACCCACTGGGGGTGTATTCAAACTTTGTCAAATGCTGGCTATGAGCCCTTGCCTTATGTAAAGTAACTCTATTCGCACAAGTCGTGCTCTGCCGGGTTCTAACTTAGTCTTGCTTTTCTGCTCTTTTTTGGCTTTTTCCTTTGCCGCCTTCCTTTGGTTGCCACCTACTCTTCCGGACAGCAGCTCATGGTCTGTGGCTGGGTCGAGTGCTTGGCCTTTTGGGAAGACAAGTACTTTGTCCTTTTAGAATGTAGCAAGCTAAGTGAGAAGCTGGCCGGCCGGCTTCTCAGCAGCCGGACGGTGAGGCGAGGAGCCGGCTTGGCCTATGTGGATGCTTTTTTCCTTAGCCATTTTTCGTGTGGACACCATTTCCTGCCTTTAGCTCTTGCTAGCCGGACAGTCGCTCTGCGAGCTGCGGCTTATGGCAAGAGAGGGCTTAGATGCCGACACACTACTTGTCCGACTACAGGTGGCATCAACATATGACAAGGCGGCGAGCCCCCGGGCCGACTGGTCGGATCCGGTGCCGGGGCGAAGGAATGAAATAACACATTCATAGGCATAAACTTATCATATAGATAAAAATGGTAGCCCCCGAGTGCTCCTCGGGGGGCCTGATGTCTTAGCTTCCTAATACAAAAGGTAGCATGGTTCACACGACATTAAATGTAAAATCTTTGGAGGAGATTTGCGTTCCATGGGCACTCTGTTTCCTTGCCGGAATCATCCCTCTTGCGTCCCTGGGCTTCTGTGCATCGATCAGGTAGTAGGAGTCGTTGCCCAAGGCTTTGCTAATGATGAAGGGGCCTTCCCAAGGGGCCAAGAGCTTGTGCTGGCCGGTTGTTCGCTAGATCAGCCGGAGCACAAGGTCCCTCTCTTGGAAGGATCGTGGCTTGACCTTCCGACTGTGGTAGCGGCGCAGGCTCTGCTGGTAGATGGCGGACCGGCTGAGTGCCAACAGCCGGCTCTCTTCCAGCAGATCGACGCCGTCTTCTCGTGCTTCCTTCGCCTCTGCCTCTGCGTACATGGTGATGCGAGGCGAGTCAAATTCTATGTCGGTTGGGATGACGGCCTCAGCCCCGTACACGAGGAAGAAGGGAGTGAAGCCGGTTGATTTGTTCGGCGTGGTCCAGAGACTCCAGAGGACGGACGGCAGCTCTTCAATCCAGCAGTCGGTCGAGCGCTCCAGTGGCTCGACCAGTCGGGGCTTGATGTCGGACAAGATGAGGCCATTTGCTCGCTCGACTTGGCCATTTGACTGCGGATGGGCAACGGATGATAAGTCTAGTCGGATGCCCTACGTCGCGCAGAAACGGGCCAAAGCGCCCTTGGAAAAGTTTGTGCCATTGTCGGTGATGATGTTGTGTGGTATACCGTACCGGACGATGATATCTGCGATGAAGGTCACAGCAGACGGACCGTTCAGCTTCTTGATTGGCTTCGCTTCAATCCACTTGGTAAATTTGTCCATGGCGACCAGCAGATGGGTCATGCCACCGCGTGCTGTCTTGAACGGGCCCACCATGTCCAACCCCCAGACGGCGAACGGCCAGGGGGATGGTCTTGAGTGCGTGTTTACAGATGTTGCTTGAGCTGAATTTTGGCATCCTTTGCATTTCTTGACTAATTTCTTGGCGTCGTCCAAAGCAGTCGGCCAGAAGAAAGCCATGGCGGAAAGCTTTGGCAACAAGGGATCTTGAGGCCGCATGGTGGCCGCACTCGCCTTGGTGGATGTCTCTGAGGATTGCTTTGCCCTTCTCTGGCTCTATGCAGTGCTGAAAAACACCAGTGACACTACGCCTAACCAGCTCTCTGTTTACTATGGTGTATGCTGCTGCCCGGCGTTGCACCTACTAGGCCAAGATCTCGTCGGCTGATAGCTCTCTGCTCACCAAGAAATTGAGGTTGGGCTGCGCCCATGATGGTGCTTCGACCACTATCATCACGGCCACTGGTACCAGGGTGGTTGGGTTGGGAGGCAGCGGTTGGAGCCGGGCTTGTCGCTTGCCACGTTGTTGAAGTCTCGGATGATCTGCTGCAGCCCCGAGCCAGTTCAAAGTCCCTCGGGCCGGCAGCGATCGCTGCAGTCCCCGAGCCGCCTGGTGAAGTCCCCAGGCCGACTGCTGCAGCCCCCGGGCTGGGTTCTGAAGTCCCCGGGCCAGGTGCGACTGCTGCAGTCACCGAGCCGCCTGCCGAAGTCCCCCGGCCGACTGCTGCAGCCCCCGAGTCGGATCCGACTACTCCGGGGGCAGCCGGCACGAAGATAGACTCTGATTTTGGCGAGGGCTTGATAGACGGCTTTCGGAGGCACTTGTCGGCGTTCTGGGAACGGGGGTCCCCAGACTTGCCTACCTGCGGTGTGGCTCAAAGGGGGCCCATCACGCCCATCTTCATCAACACGAAGTGAAGACCTCGCGAGGGGCCAGATTGCTGGGCGGACGAGAGGGAGCTTCTCGCACGGCCTCATCAGCTGGCTCACGAGGTGGCGGAGAGATCAAGGCGGGGTACCTCACGAGGTGCCTGTGACGCAAGCCATGATGACCAAGGGCGCCAGGCGGGTGCCAGCCCGCGCAATGTCCTTCTTTCCTCTTTGGTGCAAAGGGAGCAAGCACAAAGTAGAGCATCAAGCAAAGCGCCCATTTCGTGCAACAAGACCAAGACCAGTCCAACGACAGAAGGAAGTCATTGTGGAGCCCAAGCCAAGGCCACCACCAGAGCCTTTGATGACGAGGACCAACTTTAGTCGATCAAGCACCAGATGTTCCCTTCAAATGGCCAATTGTTGGCGCCTTCCCGCCAATATTTGGGAAGAGGCTGTGGCCTCCGCTATATAAGTAGAGCTAGCCACCATAGTAGCCAGGAGATCTGAATCGGCAGAGAGATAGAGAGAAGCCATCGAACTCCCCTAGCAGTTCATCGCACCAGCTAAGAATGCACTCCAGGCTGTTCTTCCTTGTATTGTTCATCACCATCATCCCAAGAGGCAATCCACCACACCACAAACTAGAGTAGGGTATTACACCACAATGGTGGCCCAAACTAGTATAAACCCTGTGTCTCTTGTGCTGTTCCTTTCTTAGTTTAGATCCTAGCGAGGCGGCGGGTGCAGGTAGGTAGAGGGCGAGATTCAAGGCACCCCAAAGTTCGAACCTCAAGGGTCCGGCAGAACCCGAACCGACATTTGGCGCGCCAGTAGGTGCGCTGAGTTTCTTCCGCCACCACTGCTGCCTCGCTCGCGATGAGCAGCGCCGCCTGCCCGACCGCCCAAGGCAAGGGGGCTGGGGCTCGAGCCTGCCCCGCCTTGCAACGGAGCGGTGGCGACAAGTTCAAGCCAACGACGCCAAGGCTTACAACGGCGTGACTGATCCGATGGCTTTCTGCCGGGCGACGAGGAATCCGGCCTCGGCCGGAGGTGATGATGTGGTCATGGCCAACTCGCTCCCTATGGCCCTCATCGACGCTTCCACGCTGCGGGCTGCTCCACCTTCCGCAGCCTTCAGGGCCTCTTGGGAAGAGCTCCGCGCCTCTTCCTCACCCACCACGCCGCGCCGGGCGCACTCGGTCGCCGAGGCCTCCTGGCGGTTCCATGGGCGCCGCCCACGAGTCACCACGCTGCCGCTCGCCCTCGGGTCGGCGCCATCTCCACGCAGCAGAGGCTCCCCAGACCGGTCGGCGCCCAAGGCTAGCCTCGACCTTCACTCGAAGACCACCCTCCAACTCAGCCTGCTTTAAAAGCGCCCCCATGTTGTGCACTGTCGGGCTGCTCGGGAATGGGGGTCCCAGACTTGCGTGCTCATGGGCGTGGCTGTCACATCCTAGCTAGACCATGCATTAGGGTGTGCATCATGTTTAAATTTCATTTGAATTTGAAATGGGGAAGACAGGAAACCCCCAGAACCCCTCTTAATTCAACTAGGGTTTACTAAAAATTATTTCAATGAACCTGAAATGCCCTTCAAAATGCTCATCATCTTTGCTTTGGTTCAGAGCCTATGTGAAAAGTGGTGCACCATTTTCTAGGTCATCCAAAGGTCTTTGAATTAATTCATTAGTATTTGAACTTGAGAATTTCAAATTATATAAAATATTTCAAATGCCCAAATATTGCCAAACCAAAATGTTTCATGTTGGAAATATTTCAACAATGGACCAGAGCATTTTGGTGAATTTTGAAACTGTTTTAGTATTTATAAAACTCCACAAAGTTGCAGAATAATAGAAAAGAAAACAGTTTAGAAACTTACCTGGCGCCCCTACCCGCCCACTGCTGCCCAGCTCAAAGAGCCAGCCAATGAGCTGCTTGGCTCGGCCAGCAGCAGCCAGTGCTCGGGCGGCGAAGCACCGCATGGGTGCCACGCACTGGTTGCCGCCTCGCCCTCCCCTCACCCACCGCGACGTGGTTCGGCCTCTCTCTCTCCCAACCCCCGGACACCTCCTCCTCCCTGCTCCTCTCTCAAGGCCCTCCCCGCTTGGCTGCCAGCACACCAAGACCATCGCCAGAATCAAGGCCCCCGCCGTCTGCGCTCCTCCTTACTTTGTCTAGGAGCTCCGCGCCTCAACTACTCCCGAGCTAGCCGAGCCTCAGATGCTCTAGTGCCCCGAGTCCACCACACCGACTCGACCGAGTCCACTGTCAGCGAGATCCCTTCAACGCCGCTATCACTCCGCCCGCCCCCGACCTCAACGAAGCGCTTCACGAAGCTGCCCGTGAGGCCGCCCACCTCCCTTCCCTTTCTCTCGCCTCGAGCAGTAGCAACCGAACGGAGCTCACTCAAGACTCCGGCCATGAGCTCGTCAGCCGACGTGTTCCTGTCACCTCCGCCACCTCTTGGTGTCCATCGACTCACCGCACCCCATGGGGTCTAGCTATGCACTCCCGCACTCACCGACCCCTCTAGCCCTAAGTTCGCCGTCAACTCCGGCGGCCGCTTAGGTCGTCAGCTGGCGCCGATTCCGCCGCCCGACCCCAACCGACTCCACCAAAGAGTCGCATGTCCCTCAGCCACCCATAGCCACCTCCGCTGCTCGCTTGGTTGCCGGAATGGCCAACGCACTTCCGCCGCCACTGGGCTCGCTGGCGGCTAGACGCGCAGACAGCCGACGTGGACTTTAACCACGGTGGCCCTCGTTGACTCGATGAGTCAATGACAGTGGGGCCCACTCGTAACTAAATAGGTTTAGTTTTAATTAAAGTTTAGTTAAGTTAATTACCCCGACACTCGGACCCACTAGTCAGTTTGACTCGGACGCCTCCGTTGACCTTGACGCTATGTCGACGCATGGCTGACGAATAATTTAATTTCTGGATTTATTCTAATATAGGAAATTCCGAATATAATTCAAACTTCAAATATTCATAACTTTTAATCAGAATCCAAATGCAAAGTTTTATATATAAAAATGATCAAAAATCCATTCTATCCATTGGTACAGGTTTCATGCATGTTAAAACAAGTTAACCTTGCTGTTTAAACAGAATAAGATAATGCACCTTTAGGGCTATTTCAATGAGCTAGCATTTGAATCTTTGATTCAAATGGGTTCATCCCTTTTGTTTTAGCTTGCATTAGGCCAACACACATCCATTTTGCCATGTCATAGCATGCATCATATTGTTGCATATTGTCATGTGTGTTTACTTTTGGTATGCTTTTCGTGATAGGTTCTCCTCCCGAGGATAATCTCGACTATCCATCCAAGGGCAAGACTTCTACCACCATTCCATCAGCAAGCAACCCATTGATCATTCCGATACAAACCCATGTTCTCGCTTCTCGCTCTTGTTTATCGCATTAAGACAACACGATTCAAACTGTTGTGTGTGCGGTAGTTGAACCCACTTCCTTTGCATGACCTCATTGCCACAAGAATTAGATGAAACCCACTAGTATGTGTAGGAGTTGATTGAGCCATGTTTGTGATTCCTACCATGCTATGCTTGCTATGCTTAGAGTTGTGTCGTGTCCGCTCATCGGGATGATGAACTGGAGTGAAAGGTTGTGTTGGTTCGAGAGTGAAAGTGTTGAACACGCTTTGGTAAAGGTATCGATGAGAGGCCATGTAGGAGTACATGGTGGGTTTTTTCATTGAAGCCATCCTAAGAACTGAGATCTGTGTTTGTGATCCATGAAATAGTTACTACCACGCATTGGGCCCAAACCAATGGACCTCTCGGCTTCTTAACCACCCTTGTTCTTAGTCCGGAGTTGCAAGTAGTTTCGTGTTCATAGCATGTCGGGGCCGCACGCAACGCTGACCTTAGGGGTGGGTTGTGTTGCGGTAGGCACGCGGGTCTGTGTACCGAAAGTGCCCGCTTGGTATCTAGGGAACCCGCACACATCGCTCGGGCTGTATGGGAAACCTCGCCGGACTCCTCATGGATGGAACCCGAATAGGCGATAAACCCGACTAGGGACTTGAGTGTTTAGGTAGGTCGTGGCCGACACCCACGCTGGGCTTCATTGAAGGTTGCCGAGTACATGTCGTAAACGGCGGTAAGTGGTGAGAGCGCAGGTGAAGAAGTACACCCCTGCAGGGTTTTAATATGATCTATTCAATAGCCGTGTCCACGGAGAAGGACTTCTGCTTGCCTATATCACCATAGACAAGTAAATGGACACTACTAAAAGCCTCAAGATAAGTGTGAGTACCGTGGATGGCCCCTTGTGGGTGACGAGAGAGGATCCACGGTGGAGTATTGTGATGGTGATTAGTGGACTGTAAAGCGATAAATGCTTTACAAGTGGTGTCACGAGGATAGCTTAGCCAAGAGTCAAAGTTGGCTTGCTGCAAATAACTCCACCACCTTCTTGAGAATGTGCATGTATGATAGGATTCTGTAGAAGACTTGCCGAGTACCTCCGCACTCATGTTTGCTTAATTAATGTTTTTCAGAGGACAACACCCCCTCCGATGGGTTCTATGTAGATCTTGACATCGACGAGTGAACTAGCCACCTGTGTGGTGATCCAAGGCTTGTGAAGGGCCATTGTAGATAGAAAGGCTTCAACAAGCTTTTTTCTTTCTAGAGTCTATACTGACTAGTTTGCTTCCGCATGTGCTTGTATGCTTGTATGACTTGAGTGTTGGGTCATGTGACCCTACCTGTATGGATATAGCATGTATGGCTCCTCTGAGCCTCTTAAATAAAGTACTTTGAGTTGTAGAGTTTTGTTGTGATGCCTTGTTGTATTTACTCATATCGGGCATATTATGTATGATTGAAATGCTTGGTATGAGGGATCCGACAAACTAGTTGTTTATCCTTGGCAGCCTCTCATATGGGGAAATGTAGTCTGCGTGCTTCGAGCGATAGTAGTCCGCTACAGCCCGGTTCACCGGAGTCCTGCTAGACCAAAGACTACTGCTTGGACACTTGATCGGGCCGCATGTGTTTCATTCTGTTTTATGTCTGTCCCTTCGGGAAATGTCACGCGGTGGTATTCGAGTCCTGTCTAGCCTGCTACAGCCCGGGATACCGGAGTCCTCATAGCCCAAAGCTACAGCCCGAATATATACGTTGATGACCGACATGCTCGATGTGATTCATGTATGCCTGTCCCCATAGGTTAGCGCCGCTTTGGGTTCACGACTAGCCATGTCGGCCCGGGTTCTTTGTCATGTGGATGCTAGCGACACCATCATATACGTGAGCCAAAAGGCGCAAACGGTCCCGGGCCATGGTAAGGCGACACCCGTGGGAATACCGGCGTGAGGCCGCAAAGTGATATGAGGTGTTACCGGCTAGGTCGATGTGACTTGGAATCGGGGTCCTGACAGTGGCTCAAAGGAGGCCCAGGACAACCCATCTTCATCAACACAAGCTCAAGATCCTCGTGAGGGGCCGAGCCTCGCGGGGCGGACGATCAGGAGCTTCCTCAGGCACGGCCTCGTCAGGCTGGCTCATGAGGGGGCGGAGAGTTCAAGGCAGGGTACCCCGTGAGGTGCCCGTGACGCAAGCCATGACGACCAAGGGCGCCAGGGCTGGGCGCCAGCTCAGCAGCGTCCTCCTTTCCTCTTTGGTGAAAGGGAGCAAGCGCAGGCGAGAGCATGAAGCAAAGGCATCCGCTTTGTGCAACAAGACCAAGACCAGCCCCAACGGCTGGAAGGGAGTCATCGGAGCCCAAGCAAAGGCTATCACCGGAGCCTTTGGCAAAGCGAGGACCAATTTTAGTCAGGATAAGTGTACCCGCTATTCCCCTTCAAAATGGCCAATTGTTGGCGCCCTTCCCACTCAATATTCGGGGAGAGGCCCAGGGCCTTCTTCTATATAAGCAGAGCTAGCCACCATTGTAGAGGGCCCCGACATTTGGAATCCAGAGAGAGAGAGAGAGACCCGATCCTCAAGCTAGAGCGACGGGATACCACTTAGCAGTTCATCGCACCCACCAAGAACAGACCCTCGCGAGGCTGTTCTTCCCTGTACTGTTCCTCAATAGCCCGAGAGGCAATCCACCACACCACAAACTAGAGTAGGTTATTACACCACAATGGTGGCCCGAACTAGTATAAATCTCGTGTCTCTTGTGCTGTTCTTTCGAGTAGTTTTAGGTCCTTGCGATTCGGCGAGGTGCGAGACGGTGGAGGGTTGGATCTCCGCCGCACCCCTGCAGTTCGAACGTTAAGGGTCTGCCGAACCCGAATCACATTTGGCGCGCTGTAGGTGCGCCGCATCTGCCTTTCGCCGCTTCGCTTCTTCCCGACCACCGCAACCATGTTCGACACTCGCCGGGCTCGCCGAAGCGCCGACGCCGCGCCCTATGTCGCCTGACGGCTCTGCCGGCGGGCGCCCTCGCTGCTCGTCACCTGCCGTCAACGCCGCCAACGGCCCGGCGGGAACGCAGCAAGCGCCGCCCCAAAGACCTGGCCCATGAGGCGGACGGCCGCACCGCCACGCTTTCGCCACCCCGCTGGTTCTTTCGTCGCAGGCGCTTCGCTGCGCCATGGAGGCCCGAGCTGCACTTATCGCGCTAACGAGCTCCTGCGCTACTGCCTGGCCGACGATGTTCACGAAGAATGGCTCACCGCTGCCGCCGAAGCTCGTCTGCTGCAGGAGGCGACTCGCCATCCGCCTTGCTGCACCGCACGCCGCAGCTGCGGGCGATGAAGCCCGGGCGCCACCGCCTCCTCTCAAGACGGGCGCCGGTTCTAAGGCGCGGGCCTCGGGCGGAATCTGCTCCGCCAGCGCCGCGCTGCAAGAGCAGAGCTGCCAAGAAGTTCTCACCGCAAGAAGCTGCCCGAAGGCCTCCGCCCAAAGACGCCAAGACCCTGCGCTGCCCCCAGCCGGCGCAGGAGGCTCTGCAAGACCAAGCTCGCCGCCGAGGCCTCTCATACACGGGCGGGCTGCCGCGCTTTCACTACCGAGGTGCGCGCGTCGCGCGGGTTCGCCAAGTTCAAGCCAGCACCGCTTCCACGCCACGACGGCACGGGCTGACCCCACGGAGTTTCTCCACTTACAAGCTGGGCATCGAGGCTGCCAACGGGATGAAAAGGTCATGGCGAACTGGTTTCCCATGGCGCCAAGGACGGAGCCCGCACTGGCTCATGAATCTAGCCCCGTGCACGCATCTTCTTCGGGCCGAGATGCGCACCCGCTTCATCGCCAACTTCCAAGGTACTTCGCGATCGCCACCCGCCGTGAGCGACATGCGCCGGATCAAGCAGCAGCCGGGAAACCCTGCAAAGTACATCCAGCGCTTCAACAACGGCGCCAAGATCCCTGTGGTAACGGAGGAGGCCATCATCTTTGTTTTCTCCGACGGGCGTATGCGACGTCAAGATGAAGGAGGAGCTGGCGATGCATGAAGATCTGCACCTCCCTAGAGCTGTTCAACTTGGCGACCAAGTGTGCTGTGGTGAGGAAGGGCGCCTCCTCCTCGAGCTGCTGCCGTGGATCCCAAGAGAAGAAGTCAGGCGGCGACGGAAGCGCAAGGCTGCCGTGCTCGCGTCAACCGCACACCAAGCGAGGCGGCAGATCAGCCCGAGTCCTTAAGGGCAGCCGGCATCGCGGTACCACGCACCTCCACACCCACAACACCAATGAATGTCAAGAGCTCCGGCCGCACGGCGAAGGGTCGGCAGACGCCCGAAAGCGCAGCGACGGGCTACGACCGAGGAGGAGGAAGGAATGCAGACTGGAAGACCGCGGCCCGCCCAAGGGTGGAGCGACCAACCTCGCGAGGACCACCGGCAAGACCCACTCTCGAGGGGGGCTGGAGGGATCAGCCTCGAGGATCGGCCCGCAGGAACACAGGCCTCCTCCGTCCGCCGCCACCAAGGAGAGTCAAGACCGCCATCGACGAGGGGCTGGGCTTTGTGAAGCGCGGCGATCGCCGCATCCTGGGCGGAGCTCAAGCCCCAGCCTCTCACCGTGATCTTCAAGCAGTTCACCTGGAAGTGAATGCAGTCCTCCCAAGCTCGAGTCCACGCGCCTCTCGTGTGGTCGGGCGGCGCCATCACGCTTAGCTCAGCGATCAGCCTGGCGCGCAGCCACGACGGAGTTCTTCCGATGCTTTGCTCCCCAATCATCGAATGTGCTAGTCACCAAGACCTTATCGACGGGCGGAGCAAGGCTCAACGCCCGTCCGTGGAGACATTCAACAATCTTCGCGCCTTTATACCAGCTTCAGCCAACCAAGCCCTTCTCCGAGTCACCACGGCTCCACGGTCCCGATCGGGCAGGTCCGCCATGTCACCTTCGGGCCCGCGACAACTACCACACCGAGCTCATCGACTTCGACGTCACCACATTCGCCGCAGATAACGCCATCCTCGGGTACCCAGCGCAAGCTATGGCAGAACCCAACATGGCTACAACATCCTCAAGATGCCAGAAGCGGGGGTCATCACGGTGCCTCCGGAAGAGAGAGATGCAAGCAGTGCTCCTCGAGCGAAGCTTTTCAGCCGCATCGCCGGAAGACCCATACCACAGCAGCAGATGCCTCCCGAGGCAGCACCCAAGAAGAAGAAGACATCAACCGCCCGCTTCAAGAAACAGCCCCTCAGGCCCGCACCAGCCAGGGGAGCCTCCTTCCATCGCATAGGAAAGGCCAGCGCCCTCCTCAGTGGCTCGGGCTCTCCCTGAGGGCCGCCACCGCCAAGGTCTCGAGGGAGGCGCTTGGGCACCACGTGAGACGCAGTTCAAGCACGCTTCCCCGCAAGGTGAGCAAGACCAGGAGGACAGACCTCAAGAGTTCATCGCAAGCGCCATTCAGAGCTACAGGAGTCAAGGGTCATGAGGGGCAGCCGCCACCTACCGCCGTGGGCCCCCATCTAGGCGAGGATGGTGGGCTGTGCGCGCATCGACATGGCTCAGGCTCAACCGAGCCGCATCTCAAGAGCGCCTGCCCTCGCGAGGGGACGCTATGCAGGGTCCGCCCACACCACGCAGGCGCATGCCTTATGGCTCGCCAAACGCGGCTGCTGCGCACCAGCTGGCCTCATGAGGACCATCCCGAGGCTCAAGAGGTCGCACGCCTGCAGTCTCGGCGGAGATGGAGATGGCCCATGAGGAGCCGCCGGCGCCCAGAGCCTCCCGAGGCCCCCGGCCTCGGGGCTCGTGAGGATCGGCTCCGCGAGCCCACCGAGTCTGCTACATCAATAACCCTTCATCCCCAACATCACCAGTGACATCTTTAAGTTTTATTTCCGCCGAGCGCCTCAGGTCAGACATTCCGAGGTCACAGGTCCGCCCCTCGCATGTATCCCTTTATTTCATGTCTTTAGCTTATCCTGTTGGGGCGCCGGCTGCATCATCCCCAAACCGCTCGGGCCAGGCCCCAGCCGCATGTATCCTTCATGCGCTTTCCTTAGGATTATGCTCGCTCTACCATGCTTGTTATTTGGTGCCTTTTCCGGGTGGCAAAATCTTGCACGCTGAAGGGGGTGCCTGAGCATCGCGACCGTGGCTCTTACCGCCTCCGCCCCTCACCCTCGGGTCTTGTCCATGGCATCGCTGCCTGGCTTGCCAACGACGGGCCGAGACCAGCCCCGAGCCGGACCCGAGGACGAGAGTTCCGTCATCCAATCCAGCCTTATGCGTTAAAGGGGAGTGCCCGAGATCACGACTCAGGGCTCCTACCGGCCCCCCGCCCTCACCCTCCGTCTTGTCCATGGCATCATGACCGGCTTGCCAATGACGGCCGAGACCAGCCCAAGAGCCGAACCCGAGGATCGAGATTTTCATGGCTCGACCCAATTTTGCGTTGCTAAAGGCGGGTGCCCGAGCATCGCGACTGTGGCTCCTACCGCTCTCCCGCCTCACCTCCGGGTCTTGTCCATGGCATCGCGACTGGCTTGCCGCCGACGGCCGACCAGCCCGAGAGCCGGACCGAGGACGAGTTAAGGCATCTAACCTAGCTTGCGCGCTAAAAAGGGTGCCCGAGCATCGCGACTCAGGCTCCTACCGCCTCCGCCCTCACCCTCTGGTATTTCCCATGGCATCGCTGACCTGGCTTTCCAATGACGGGCTTGAGACCAGCCCGAGAGTCGGGACCCAAAGACGAGAGCATCGCAGATCCGCCAAATTTGCAGGAACACACTCAATATAAGGCTCAGAGCCAGCGCAACCCGCCTTTGAGGTAGGGCCTCGTGAGTCCCGGCTGGCTCACGGGTGCCCAGACACCTCGGCCCAGCCCTACCGTGCCAGCCACGTGTCGTGGGCTAGATACGCCTGGAGGCTCCTCCCGAGGGGAGCCCCTCCCACGCTCCAAAGGAAGCACCATGTCCGCTACTGGCCGACGACATCGCCAAGGAGCGGCTATGCCCGCACGCTGCGAAGCGCCATGCTCCGCTGCTGGTGATAAACAATTGAGGGTGGCCTCTCGTGATCAACCTCGTGGAGCCCAGAGCTCGGTGTCCGCCTCGCTGCAACACCTCTCCTCGAGCGCGCAGCGCAAGGGCTGGGCACGGGCCAGTGTCGGTCACGCCCCAGACGCGACGCCACCCAGCCAGCCCTCGGCCTGGTTCGTCGCACGCCACTCCCCGAGCGGAGCCAAGGTACGATGCCGCTTGAGCTCGGGGACTCTTGAGCATCACGACTCAGAGCCTAACTCGTCACATAGCCCTCACCCCTTAGTTCCGAAGGCTAACGGGCGTTGAGGTATGCTGGGCCGGGCTCTGCAGACGAGAACGGTGGGTACGCCGCTGCCTCACCTCCCTACTTGATGTTCGTGGCGCCAAGGGGACTCTGAGCATCGCGACTTAGGAGCCTAACTTGTCACGTAGCCCTCACTCCTTGGTCCGGCCCTAGTTTCCTGTCGGGCTAACGGGCCGAGGTATCAAGGGCCGGGCTCGGGCCAAGCGAGAACATAAGCAAGTAGGAAGCACAAATTTCAAGGAATTCAAAAGCAAATATTACAGTCCACACTGTTATCACAATACCAAACGCAGTTCTAAACGCCCCGAGGCATGATACACGCAGGAATTAAAAGCAAGGCAGAGCCACAACAGAGTCACTTGTCGGCGGTGGAGCAAGGCGGAGGGCTCGGCCAGGAAGTAGCAGGGCGCAGCGCCGCTTCGCTTGGTGTCAAGGCCTGAACTTCCCAACGGGAGCTCTCACATGATCCTTCACAAATTTCATAGCGGGCAGCTGCATGCTCGCCGCTTGCCGGCTCCAAAGAAGCTGTCCATGTCGATGCTGGGATCACAAGATAGATGTGGGTGAGGATCCGTCGCTGTCACAGAAGACAAGACACGCTACCGCCTCACTGTGGGGCCAATACCAAGGGAGACATCTTCAAGAGCGCTAATCAGAAGGGAAGCAGCTTGGCGGGCCCTTTGCGCCGCCTGGGCTCTCCCAGCCGCTATCATAAAGCTCCTCAAGAAGGCGCCGAGCCTTCACTTCCATATCCATGAAGGCCACACGATCTTCGGCAAGAACCCGCGCTTGGCGCCCAGCTCGACCGGCCCAGCCTCCAGCTTCCCTCCAAAGGCACAAGGTGGTCATGACGCTTTTCATTTTGGCCTCCCGTCCTGGCGGCCGCCATGAGCCTTCATGCTTCCTCCCTCAAGTGAGGCGGGCCTCGGCAGCTGGTTCTCAGGCCCTCACCGCCTCCAAATGGCCTCACAATGACCTTGGATGCTGGCTGCCTCCCCAGTGGCAGCATCAGGCTACCTCACCACGAACAGCCCGCTTCCTCATCGCAAGCCGCCGAGGCTTCAGACTAGCGCCGCCTCGACCGGGTTGCCGGCGCTAATCCAGCCAGAGGCCAGCTCCAAGCGCCGCCACCAAGCGAGGTTCGCGCCCATAAGATCCTCGCCGCAGCCGGTCCAGCCTCAAGCAGCGCGATCTAGGACCGTGGGAGGAGTCAGAGAGACAGCACAGTGGGTAGGAGGAGATGGCGGCGGCAGAATCCACTCTACTCGAGGCGAACCAGCGCCACGACAACAAAGGAGGCAGCGCAAGGGGGCACCTCGAGGTCGCTCGACTAAGGGGTTGAGTCAGCCAGCTGGCTCACCAGTT